>CM031956.1:36073405-36458405 GCA_018749465.1 Paracanthobrama guichenoti | reverse complement strand
TGCAGCCTTACCAGGACGCAGCCTTCCATTTGAGAAGCACTCTACATAAAGTGTTTAGCATTGCGCAACTTCATATTACACATTGTCGACTGTACTATTATGTTCATTCTGAACAGACGTTTTGGACTAGAAGGATAAGAATGAAACAGTCTCTTCTTTACTCCAATTGTCAAGTTTTCTTCATCATTTGACATTTTTCCATTTTCCATTTTTCCAAACGCTGAAACTACTGTTTATATTATTTCACATGGTGTTTCCTTGTCTGTCCAGAATATAGATAACATATCAAATGTTGAAAGTGAGACATTTTGAATTGTCATGCCAAATATTAGCTTATTTTGGATTTCATGAGAGCTACACATTCCAAAAAAGTTGGGACAGGTAGCAATAAGAGGCCGGAAAAGTTAAATGTACATATAAGGAACAGCTGGAGGACCAGTTTTAAACTTATTAGGTCAATTGGCAACATGATTGGGTATAAAACCAGTGGCAGTGTCTCTCTCAGAAGTCAAGATGGGCAGAGGATCACCAATTCCCCCAATGCTGCGAACAAAAATAGTGGAGCAATATCAGAAAGGAGTTTCTCAGGGAAAAACTGCAAAGAGTTTGAAGTTATCATCATCTACAGTGCATAATATCATCCAAAAATTCAGAGAATCTGGAACAATCTCTGTGCGTAAGGGTCAAGGCCGGAAAACCATACTGGATGCCCGTGATCTTCGGGCCCTTAGACGGCACTGCATCACATACAGGAATGCTACTGTAATGGAAATCACAACATGGGCTCAGGAATACTTCCAGAAAACATTGTCAGTGAACACAATCCACAGTGCCATTCGCCGTTGCCGGCTAAAACTCTATAGGTCAAAAAGAAGCCATATCTAAACATGATCCAGAAGCGCAGGCGTTTTCTCTGGGCCAAGGCTCATTTAAAAAGGACTGTGACGAAGTGGAAAACTGTTCTGTGGTCAGACGAATCAAAATTTTAAGTTCTTTTTGGAAAACTGGGACGCCATGTCATCCGGACTAAAGAGGACAAGGACAACCCAAGTTGTTATCAGCGCTCAGTTCAGAAGCCTGCATCTCTGATGGTATGGGGTTGCATGAGTGCGTGTGGCATGGGCAGCTTACACATCTGGAAAGGCACCATCAATGCTGAAAGGTATATCCAAGTTCTAGAACAACATATCCTCCCATCCAGACATCGTCTCTTTCAGGGAAGACCTTGCATTTTCCAACATGACAATGCCAGACCACATACTGCATCAATTACAACATCATGGCTGTGTAGAAGAAGGATCCGGGTACTGAAATGGCCAGCCTGCAGTCTAGATCTTTCACCCATAGAAAACATTTGGCGCATCATAGGAGGAAGATGCGACAAAGAAGACCTAAGACAGTTGAGCAACTAGAAGCCTGTATTAGACAAGAATGGGACAACATTCCTATTCCTAAACTTGAGCAACTTGTCTCCTCAGTCCCCAGACGTTTGCAGACTGTTATAAAAAGAAGAGGGGATGCCACACAGTGGGAAACATGGCCTTGTCCCAACTTTTTTGAGATGTGTTGATGCCATGAAATTTAAAATCAACTTATTTTTCATTTAAAATTATAAATTTTCTCAGTTTAAACATTTGATATGTCATCTATGTTGTACTCTGAATAAAATATTGAAATTTGAAACTTCCACATCATTGCATTCTGTTTTTATTCACAATTTGTACAGTGTCGCAACTTTGGAATTGGGTTTGTATTATGGTTAACACCTGCATGAACAGCTCAATAAATAATCAAAATACTACACAAAAAGTGCTATGGTTCCAGAAATGACCATGGAAAAGAAACAAATGTCTTTTTTTTTTTTTTACTTCTACCACAGTGTAAATGCATCAAAATCAGTACCATGTTTTTTACATGTAGGCTAGGTTCTACCATGGTATTCTTTCAACTACCTTAAGCAGCTTTTTTTTTCTGTGTTTTACCTTGACAGTATGCATCCTCTTATATTTGGTTTAAACACTTACTTTGCTCATTATATTCAACAGTTTTTGTTGGTTTTGTCAGGTTTTGCTACCCTCAAGGAAATTTTAATCACCAACAAACATGGTGGGTAATAATACAAGTTTCAATGTTTCAAATTTAGAGATTGTTTTTTTTTAAATTATTATTATTATTATTATTATTATTTTATTTTATTTTTTATTTTATGACATTAATTTATTCTAATTACAGCTTACTTTTGCCTTCATAAAAATAAAATAGCTTAAATGCAAACATGTAGCTTGTAGAGCAATTAGCTTTCTCTCTCTTTTTATTATTATTATTATTATTACTATTATTATTATTATTATTATTATTATTATTATTATTAATTTTTTTAGCAACTTGCCAAAACTAGAGTTATTTTGCAAGACTGGCCACATTATTTCCAAGGTAAGATTGCATGACCTTTACGCTGTGTTTCTGCTTAAAATTCAGTTTAACAATTTTTCGCCAAGGCCCCATGCAAAACACATTTTAGATAGGCCTCTTTTAATGTCGGCATGGAACAGAAGTTGAGATCGTCTTTTCTTCCCTAATGTGAATTATGTGAGAGTAACAGCTTCTCGAATTTTGTCCATCAGGAATTGGATCATTGTGGTTTGCTATGGGTTGATCTCATGTTAGTTTCAGATTGTCCCATCCTTGCACTGAGATGAGATGTCATTGCAAGAAGGAGGGGAAGTTATTTTGATTAAATATTACAAGGGCACATGAATTTTAAAATTAAAAGATGTGCACGGATAAATCATAATAAACACTGAAATATTCCATAAAAAAAATAAGAATCATCAACTTTGATTTCATGGTGATCTAAATTTTTATAGTTACTTAGCTTTTTAATAATATAATTTAAAATGTCAGATAGAGAACAGACACTACAAATAAAAACTGAATGTGTCTGATTAACACAGCGTGAGCTGAACGAGAGTCACAGCACAGATCAGCAGCAGGAGACAGATTTCATTACCCCTAATTCTCACCATCACATCTCAACTCATGACAAATGATGGCAATGTGGTGTAATGGAAATAAAATCTACAACATTTGGAATGCTACTTTTGCATCTAAATATGTTTTCTAGAAATTACCATCCATCGCCTAACACTCAGTTTTGGTCCTCTGACTTACCAGGGCAGGCCAGAGATGTACCCCTGCCAAACTTGCATTTAACCTGCAGCTGATTTATAGCCTTGCCTCACTCTTGCTCCTTTGATACTGTTTAATTGTCTTAGAGGTACATCATCAGTACCAGCAAGAGTGGCATTTTCTTTACATCAAAGCTTTTTCACGCCACTGCTCCCCATGTGTCCTCAATGATCAATGCTCCCTCTCTTCCCTAAAGGTTACACAACCAGTCTTTTAATTGTGAGAAGAAAGGAGTTTTGCAGTCAGAAGTTAGACTCTTCTCTCTTGGGGGTGTGGCAGTGATGAGCTGCTGGCTCTGTAAGAAACAGCAAATCAATGTTGGCCTGGGTAAATGGGGAAGAACACGGGAACTCAGGGGAAGCTCACATGATTAAACCAACAGAAAGTGCTGTAAACGAGTGTTTACTCGCAAACTGTGTTTTTACTAACTTTTACTTCGAGGCCTTTTTCTCACAGGTTTTCTCTCAAGATAAATAGAAATATAGCTTTTCACCTTGGGATAGGTGAAAATGAAGAACCCGGTAGTGGAGGTGTGTTGTTTATTTTAGATTTATGTTTATAACCATGTCCTTGGCAAATGCTTTTAAATGTATCAACCAAACATTTCAAATAAATTGTGCAACATCTCACAGACAGTCTATTTTCTCACTGTTTTTGTAAAGCTGCAGGTGCGCCGTTGACACGGGGGACAGGGGTGTCGTGACTGAATGAATCAGCTTTTTGAACAAATCAATTGAATCAATGATTCAATGACTAAGATAGATTAAGAATGCTTCGTTCCTGAATGCATCCTCAATTTGATTAATTGGTTGAATCTCAATGACTCACTCTTAATGGAGACTTAGTTTCATAGTTAAAGTATATTTTCATGTTTTAAATCATTCCAAATATCAATATTCAACGTTTTATGTTTAAAACATCAAAACATTATTTCTGCATTTGTAACAGCAGGTTATTCATTTGTCACCAATGAGGTGCATTAACATTAATGCCACTTCAGATGCAGCTTCTGTGTTTCCTCTCCATTGCAAAGATGAATTTAGTTGATTTTTATTTTTTTGATAATAGCCCTATTGTGTCTTACTGTTATAATTAAATTTGATTCAATTATGAAATTGACACAAAAGATAATGCATGCAAACACTAAGTTTTTATTATTATTAATAATAATAATAATAATAATAATAATAATAATAATAATAATAATAATAATCATAATTATAAAAATGCCCATAAAAAGGTAATAAAAAATAAAATCAATTGAAACAAATTGGATATATTATATATATATATATATATATATATATATATATATATATATATATATATATATATATATATATATATATATATATATATATATATATATATATATATATATATTTCTGTCACTACTGTGAACTGACCACCACACAGAATATAAATAATATCATAAACTTTAGGAGTCAGCTGACCATGGCAACCTGCCAAGGTACCAGCACAATAACACACTCAGCAAAATATTGTTTAATCACTGTTAAATGTCCTATAAAATATTGAGATAATTTTTTGCCAATATATCGCACACCCCTAATCAAAATCATCAAAGTAGAATTGTGCAAGGTTGAAACTTGAGACATTCCACATAAAAGGGATATTTTATGTGGAATGTCTCAACTTTCAACCTTGTACAAATACTAAGGGACAGATTTGGCATTATGCAGGCATTTTGCTCACCCCTAAGTTTTGATCATTCAGTACTTCTTATTTTGCTTACTTTGTATTGTAATAATAATCAATACTATTCTATTAATGATCTGGCAAGTTTAACATAATGGTGGTCCGACAGTGAGCCTAAAGTGGTGGTCCGATATCTGGAAATCAGATTTTACTATCTTACTGTTAATATTATTTGCAATTATGTCCTATATTAATTACAGTACTTTTGCATTGGTTTCTAAGTATAGCACACAAACATTTTGCTAGAGTAGTTTGTTATATGTCACTGTTGAGATCGGCAGATTCAATAAGGGGATAAAAAAATGCTGTTATGTAGCAGCTGTCCAACAAATCAATGTAGTTGGATTAGGGAACGCCATTGTTTTGTTTTCCTCACCATGTTCATTCAGCTATTGCTGCAGTGATTGATGTAATCCAATGAAAAGGTTTTAGATATTGTTTATAAAGTAATACATCTGCTGTATTTGAAATCCGTATTGAACAGAGGGAAAGGAGGGGGGTCTTTAGACATTTAGAGCTGTTAGACACGTCCCAGCCCCCACTCTTATTTATGTCTCCCAGCAAAGCAATCTGTTTTCTAATTTTAAGCATCTGGATCCACATGTCTGGTATAACCCTTTACAATACAGGCTTAGTCTCTATTCGGTGCTCAGCAAAAGGTCAAGCAGGAAGACTGTGGCTTTAAAAAGCGTTATAAATCAACATATTTTATTACTTTACAACAGATTTATGAAAAGCAGCTTTTGAAAATGTAATGAAATGAGAAAATTAAAAGGATGACATGTCTCACATGCATGGCAGAGGTCATGGTTGGGCACAATGAGTGAATGAGGGGAAGAGTGGTTTATCCACAAGATTATCATTATAGCTTCAACTGCATGCTTGACTGCGTTTCTGCTGCATTACAGAGTTGTTGCACTCTTAAGGCTGATTTACATTTCTGTGTCGAACCTGCGCCGTAGCCTCTACTCTACCGATTTTAATTTGTACTTCTGCATCCTTGTCCGTGTGGACGTGCAGTTACACATGCAGAGGGAGCATGTGTACCCCTGAGGGAGGGGTTCTGGCAGACCAATCACAGCGCTTGCGGTCCGTGTAGAATCGACGCGTTGTTACATTTTTGGAGAGGTGCACGTCAGGGTACATCGTAGGCTTTGCGTGCAACACACAGCCTATGACATAGCTACGGCATACACTCAACACAGAAGTATAAATTGGGCTTTAGTGCTTGCGCCAAAATTTGTTCATTTTTTTTTTTTTTTTTTTAATAGCAGTAGGATGTAACAAAGCTCAACTATACAGAAGGGTGAAAATAGGAAAAAACAAAAAAAATAATAAATTGATAGTCATCTAAAACCCTATCACTAACACAAGATGCTTTCAAAGTCATTTACATAGATATACACACAATATTGCAGTCCTACTGTCACATTTCCTGGTTTTGTCATGTGTTCCTGTTTGTCATGTGATCCTGCCATGTGCTGCCTTTGTCATGTGATTCCCTTGTCCTCATGTTATGTTCTCATTCGTTGTTTTAGTCATGTGTCCTCAGTTCTGTCATTGGTTCATTGTTCTGATTGTTCACAGGTGTGTCTTGTTTAGTCATTAGTTGTGTATTTAAACCCTTATGTTTGCCATGTGTCCTTGTTGAGTAGTGTTTTCCTGTATGTGTGATTCTGTTGTTACCCTCCTGCCTGGCTTTGTATACCCTTGTTCTTGGATTTACTTTTGATGTTCTTTCGTTATTAAATTGGTTATGCTGCATTTGGATTGTCATCTCTCCTCATCCCTGCTCACACGTGACACTCACGTTATCCAAGTTAGCCGTTACACTTTCTCCGAAGTTAAAACCCCATACCCTCTCATCTCCCCAATTAAAGACAATCTCTGATATGGCACACAAAATGAAAACATGGGACTGGTTGAATTCTACAGGATTTCCAGGAAACGTGCATGCCGCTCCCTTTAACGGTCCTCCTGAAAACCAAACCTTGGTGATGCCAAATCCCCTCTTTGTTTATAACTGATTTTCAATGGCTCTTCAAAAGCACTGTTGCAGTAAACTTGCTTGAATGAATTCTTGAATTAATAATTTATTAGATGCACGTCCGTCTGTTTTCGTAGGACATCGGAACGTTTAGCACACCCCTAAACGGGGGCATAGCCAGCGGGCGGGCCTGATGGGCACTGGCCCGCTCACTATGATGAGTAGCCCTATGATGAGTTTTGACGCAATTCGACCCGAGGTTCAACCCGCCTTTTGCCAAACTTGCTCTACTTCCTTTTCCCATCACATATCAGATCGGAAAGGCATTTATTTTCAATAAAAATGAAGAATATATTTGAAAAGTGGAAATAAAGTGTCTAACGTGTGTTGTAACTGCTGATCATGTTTTGCATGTGGACAGGTTGCAGTTACAGTTTTGGGTTATGTTAACAGTGACACTGACTGGGTACGTTCGTGGCTGAGACGTGGTCGTTTTACAAGGTGTGTTCTACGATTTATTTTTTCAATAGGATCAAAGAAAATAAGATTGAAATGACCTGAATATTGAGTCCATTCATTATTTTACCTGAAAGCATAGGCGTAATTTGCGGGTGGCACATGTATGCCCCCACCACTGCACAATACTATGAAGTGCTGTGAAACAGACATGTATTATTGGAAACAATATAATGTTCTCTAAAGGTCTGTGTTCAGTGGAAAAAGATGATGCCTAAATTTGGCAATATTCTCCTTTCCTTTCTCTTTTTTTGCTCTCCATATTTCAAGGTATCCCCTGTAGGAGATGTTTGTTTCTTCTCCATTTGAAGAGTAGTTTAAAGTGAAGAAAGCAGAGTTCAAAGTGATGGTCTCCCACTTTAATTACATTCCTTCCTTTAGAATCTGTTTAGGTGCAGAACCCCTGCCAACATTATCATCTGATTTTGGCAAAAATATGAAGGAGGGAGCTTACAATCATGCTTACAAACTCTTTCCCTCTTATTTCCTGCTGTGTCATTCACTTAGTCACTACTTTGACAGAAGACCTGAATAAACAAAAATAACAGAATCGCAGAATTGTATTTTAACGCTCCTAGGGTCTTCGGGGTATTTTTATTTTAAAAATAAATAAATAAAAATAATTGGATTGATATCCGTTTTTATGCTCGTGTGAAAAAAAAAAAAAAAAAAAAAAAAAAAAAAAGTCACACTCGGTCTAGAAAATTGACAAAAATGGACACAGAACACGCATACAGAAATGAAGAACACGAAGAATACAGAACACGCTTCCAACAATGCATAAAACATCCACAAAGCAAAATGATCATGCTCTCTCTCTCTCTCTCTCACACACACACACACAGGAATACATTTGTTATTGCTGTTCAGTTCATTGCATGTTGATGTTCATGTGTATTTTTTACTCTATGTAATATAACTGTTCATTTCTGTTCATTTTGTTCTATTACAGTTAGTAACTGAAGTGTAGATTAAATTTGTAGAATTATAAGAAAATCAGATTTGAAATAATGATAAACTCTAAAGATTCCAACTTTTCTCTTGTTCAGGTTTGATTCTAATCATAATGTAAAAAAATACTTATAATATAAGTATTCTCATAATGTGAAAAATACTTGTGAAAAGATGTCTTTCAGTCAGTCAAATAGGACATTGCAAATAGTGGAGTTCTTTGCAACGTGTAAAACTGTATTTTACAAAAGATGGGCAAAAATCTTATACTAAACCATATCAAATTATTCATGTTAGCCCCACGAATGAAAGTTAGAAATTTGGGTCTTTTATTAAGTGAGTTTTACATAAAAACTGATTTTGTGTGAAAATTCATATTCTTTTTTTTTTTTTTTTTTTATTGATTTATATAAATGTAAAAATTATTATAAATACTCCAAAAACACACCGATGTTGACAGAGTAAAATTAAATTTGTTCTAAAAAAAAAAAAAAAAAAAAATTTGTTTTTGTTTTGTTACACAATTACATTGTGTTGTCTGTGGAGACCCCAAAGACCCTGAGTGTAATTCCCAAACGAAGACCGTAAAAGGGTTAAGTAAAAAGCTTAGTTCTCAGTTCTTTCCTTGTTAGCAAGTGTGTTTCGGTATTTCACAGTGCTGCCTAAATTCATGCATTTTCTTTGTCTTGGCAGCCAGAATTTTCATTGTTGAAGCACTATTTATATTTTGTGAGGCAACACATTCCTTAAATTTAAGTATAGATGAAATGTGGGGACCTTATTTCTTTTTATGTATGCCCTGTAAAGTGTAAAAAGTGAAAGGGGTATTTACACTGTAAATAATACTTGTTCATGCTTATTTTTATATAAAGTACAGTGTGGCAGTTATTAAAGCAAAAATACTTTTTTATGGCTTATTTTTTTTCAATTGGCAGCTGAAAAGCAGTTTAGTAGGGATTTAAGCACATAGCGCTGAAACTCTGTTGTAATTGTTAAAATTTCCAAGGATCGGCATTCTCCCCTAAAAGTGATCAGTCAGACCAAATCGTAAGCTGTGGAGACTTGAAACTTTAAGGGCTGGTAGTACTCACACTATCTACAACCATATGTAAACTAGTCCTAGGTTTCTGGACCGATCGGAAACAAACCAGAGCAGCAAGATTCTCTGGAGTCTGATTATCAATAATTATTATTAAAAAGTCTGATTGACTTGAAAATTGGAATGCGGTGTCTTTGTCCAAGGTGCCAAGAAAATTTGAGCAGCTATCAAACAAAGTTAACAGAGACTGATCGGAATGAAACTCGCTGGGCCTGTTTGACTCTAGAGGCCTGTTATAATTAAGCAGCAACAAATGAATCATTTAATTATTAAATATTATTAAAAAGCCCTATCATTCTTAAACAAAAACTCAAAAAATTTTGCATTATTAGGTGAGCACATGATTCTAAAGAAGCATGGAAACTTTTGTGGACATTAGCCCGTAAGTGGGTGTATAACTGTTAGAAAGGTGTAAAAAATGCTGTATTTCTACAGTATGGCAAATCCCATGAAATGGCTGACAATGGCCCTCTTCCTGCCTGGTATGCTTAGAACTTCACGAAATTGGGTGTGTACATGTGTCACATGATTCTAAAGAAGCATAGAAACTGTTATGGACATCAGGCAACAACAAACAACAACAACAACAACAAACAACAACAACAACAACAACAACAACAAAAAAACCCACCATATTTCAGTGATAAATGGCCTGAAAGTGCAAAAAGTAGTCTTTTTCCTCTCTGATATACACTCACCTAAAGGATTATTAGGAACACCTGTTCAATTTCTCATTAATGCAATTATCTAATCAGCCAATCACATGGCAGTTGCGTCAATGCATTTGGGGGTGTGGTCCTGGTCAAGACAATCTCCTGAACTCCAAACTGAATGTCAGAATGGGAAAGAAAGGTGATTTAAGCAATTTTGAGCGTGGCATGGTTGTTGGTGCCAGACGGGCCGGTCTGAGTATTTCACAATCTGCTCAGTTACTGGGATTTTCACGCACAACCATTTCTAGGGTTTACAAAGAATGGTGTGAAAAGGAAAAACATCCAGTATTGCGGCAGTCCTGTGGGCGAAAATGCCTTGTTGATGATAGAGGTCAGAGGAGAATGGGCCGACTGATTCAAGCTGATAGAAGAGCAACTTTGACTGAAATAACCACTCGTTACAACTGAGGTATGCAGCAAAGCATTTGTGAAGCCACAACACGCACAACCTTGAAGTGGATGGGCTACAACAGCAGAAGACCCCACCGGGTACCACTCATCTCCACTACAAATAGCAAAAAGAGGCTTCAATTTGCACAAGCTTACCAAAATTGGACAGTTGAAGACTGGAAAAATGTTGCCTGGTCTGATGAGTCTCGATTTCTGTTGAGACATTCAGATGGTAGAGTCAGAATTTGGCGTAAACAGAGTGAGAACATGGATCCATAATGCCTTGTTACCACTGTGCAGGCTGGTGGTGGTGGTGTAATGGTGTGGGGGATGTTTTCTTGGCACACTTTAGGCCCCTTAGTGCCAATTGGGCATCGTTTAAATGCCACGGCCTACCTGAGCATTGCTTCTGACCATGTCCATCCCTTTATGACCACCATGTACCCATTCTCTGATGGCTACTTCCAGCAGGATAATGCACCATGTCACAAAGCTTGAATCATTTCAAATTGGTTTCTTGAACATGACAATGAGTTCACTGTACTAAAATGGCCCCCACAGTCACCAGATCTCAACCCAGTAGAGCATCTTTGGGATGTGCTGGAACGGGAGCTTCGTGCCCTGGATGTGCATCCCACAAAACTCCATCAACTGCAAGATGCTATCATATCAATATGGGCCAACATTTCTAAAGAAAGCTTTCAGCACCTTGTTGAATCAATGCCACGTAGAATTAAGGCAGTTCTGAAGGTGAAAGGGGGTCAAACACAGTATTAGTATGGTGTTCCTAATAATCCTTTAGGTGAGTGTATGTTTACAGGCTTAATTGCCTGTATTGTCTTTTCCATCTATGATCAAAGTGGTTACATGCTTGTGTAAAAAGATGTTTTATTTAGCAAGTCCTTAAATCAGTTAATTGCTGCTTGCTGCTATATTTATAATTATTATTGCTTAATTTGATTTGCAAGACACTTCGGTCTTTCTTTCTAAAAATACTTAAATCTACTTTTTCACCAGTTTATGAATAGTATATATAAACGGATAACTATGGTAAACTGTATTTGTTTTCCTCACGCCAAAGGTGTACTTCAATCATCCATGTTCTGCTCAGGTTCACAAACTGTTTGCATGACTTAATGACCACAATCCGCTGACATCCGTGCACACCATCTGCTTGGAGTCTGATTTATGTGCTTTATTTGAGTGCTTGAAAAGAAAGGTCCACTAGATAGTATGCACACATCTATCTGCTCTCAAAATCACATACTCTCTGAACAATTTTGGGCCCTATGAAAGAATATGAGGTTGAGCCCACTACCGCACCACACATACTAGCCAACCTATAGCAGTCCAAAATCTTAATTATATATATGTATATCTGTGTTAAATAGCACAATACCTGCTTCTCATCTCCATCACCTTCTCTCTTTTTCTCTCAGTCACCTTATCCTTCCTGACCTGCATATTTCCATTCATAAATGAGTAATTTTGCCAAAAATGCAAAAATAAGTCGTAATAAGCCATAAGCCGTATACATTTATAATTTCTATTACATTACTACTAGTACTGTTACCACTAATAAAACCGATCTCTGGGGGCCTCAAAAGTGCATGGGCCCTTAGAATCGTCCTAACTTTCCCCTCCCTTATTGACACCCCAGGTCATGTGACAGCCTGGTCTCATTGTTAATACATAGGAATTAATACGTAACTTTCAAGGACACAAAACGTATGTTTTTGTACGTTTGAATAGGTGCTGAAACGTAAAATAGGATGCATAGCGGCATTTAAACATGATTTTACAGCTAAATAACTTGAAATATTTACGAATCTTTCATATGATAAAGATATCTGTATGATTTCCCTTTTACCATTTTACAGATAAATGTAAGATCCCTAACCCTAACCTAAACACACCCATTTTATAAAGAATATTAAAATAATAAAATGTAATGGACAGAGATGTGTAGGTAAATATCAATTTTAGTAACAATAGCATTAAAACAATATTTGGAGCCGCTAATCCTACACCTACCCCTAAACCATTTCTCAAAACCATGTACTGTTATAAATAAGTGATGTGTAATCACAATAATTTATTTATTGCAAAAATGTCAAAAGCGCTACCAAAGTAGTTCAGATGACGATGTGTTGCTGTCCCTGTTCTCTCTGGTGGTATATAATAGTTTTGTATGAAGTACAGAGCAGAATTTAAGTTATTAATCCATGAAAATGTTGGGCTTCTTTCCATGAGCACTTCCCATTTTCAACATTTCCCATTTGTACATCGACTGAAACACGACATGTCACAATCTGCGATGAGGCAGTTGAGAGCCAATGAGCTTTCGATACCACTGCCGTAAAACATATCGTAGGACGCGGTTTTTAAATTTTTTAATCCATAAGCGTGGGATTTGACATTTACAGTTGCTGCTGAGAGTGGAAATGAAGATCGCTGGATAAAGGGCTGAATTTGGATCTGTTCCGTGCAAACATATGGATTCTAAAGATTTGGATTACAGCAAAAAATAAAATTGACGCGTTTTGTGAAGTTATGTTGTGTTTTGGTGTATTTCATGATTGTATTGTCAGTTGCTGCATAGGAGAAAACGCTTATTGAGTCTCTCAGAAAAAACGAAATATTACAAAATGGTTAAACTAAATGTTACTGATTTTAAGGTTTTAAAGTGTAGTCTTGTTTAACATTATGTAATTCTTTGAAACTAGTTTGGAGCACAAGTCACGATCAGAACAAAATGTTTTTTTTTTAAATAATATTTCATACTTACGGTTTCTGCCATATCAGAAATAAGCATGTAATTCACAAATCCTCTCCCGTGGACTTAGGATAGTTAAGTGTCTATTAGATGCACACTTGACATGACATCAGGTATGTTTCGCCTATAGGCCTACTGTTTTAGGAATACTGTGAATTCTGATACTATTATTTTCACAAAGTGTTTTTCGCCTACCATTTATTAGACAAGTATGCATATTCAAATACAGCCACGGTCAAATGAGTATTTGAAAGACTTGCACGCTCAACTGTGCAAGATGGAGCGAAAGACGGAAAATTACATATACCAGTATAAGCCATTACGGACTGTCTATAATGGGCTATTTTCATTATAGTTAATATTGAAAGTTCTAAAAATTTAATTATTAATATCAGTCCGACATCATGGAGGTGTTGGTTTTCTGCTGCCATAAAACGTTTAAATGACATGGAGCAGTTGGGTAGCCCCCCCACTGGCCTGATTTTAGAGATAACTAGGAGGTCTCGGCCCCCTTGAAACACCCCCTGCCATATTTCAAACACTATCTAAAGGTAACAACTGCAACCTGCGGATAGAGAAACCTGTAGAAGCTTTTGTTCCTACTTTTCCTATCTGTACTTAATGCCATGTAGAATGTTATGTAGAGTGCTATTAAATGAGCAATAAATGCTTTGTTTTTGTCCATATTAAGCTACCACTTTTGCTGTATAGCTTTCTGTTGTAATTGTGGGAGCATTTTAGCATAATAAGTGATAATGATTGTTTTAAATTACACATTCGGTTGTGCTACTGATTAGTAGGGAACTTATCTAGATCTTTGGAAAGTACGTGTCATAATTTTAATGCACATATTAAAATAGTATTTTTCCACTTCATGCATAATTTGACAAACCAGGATGTGATATTGATTTAATTAGGAAGAGATAAAAGGCAATTTGGATTAAAACAAACTGTGATGAATGAAGAACTGGCTTTAAAATACTTTATTTGATATAGCTTTTTTAGAAACGTTTCCAAATGTGCACACGTATCAATAGTTATATATTTTATATGTATATTAAAATACATACAATTTTTTTTATACATCTGAAAAAAAAACCAACCGTGTCTTTTATTTTGCCTTGAATATGATGTTGATTAGTGTAAGGAAGTCCATTGAAGGCGAGTTGAGTTGAACCCAAATGCAGTTTTTCTCAACATAAACATGAAGAAAATAAACAAGGACTTGGCTTGATTTAAACATGACATGGACATGGAACTTGCCAACAGAGGTTACAGAGATCAAAGCTAGACAAAGAGACATGAGGGCTATTTACACGCAAAGACTAATGAGCAATAAGAAACACCTGTGAACAATCAAGACAATAAACCAATAAGAACGTGACACATGAACCAAGGAAACCAATCAGAACATTACATCTTCAGTTCCACTAATGCTAACAAATCTGTATTTTTATAACCGTAAAAGCTCTTTTCATGTAGTCTCAATGTTATATTGTTCCATGTTTATCAAAATAAAATTGTAGACCTTACTTCATTGCCATTTAAATGGCTTATGTTGAACTTTATTCTTGAACAAACAGACGCTGTATTAAGCAGTACATAAAGTATTGAATGAAAATGTCTTCTGAAACATCTGTGTATTGACAAATATTGCATTTATTTCACTTCATCTGTGTTAAAGTATGCAAACACAGCGTCACTACGGGAAGCAGAAAATGTCTTACTTCACGTCTCTGTTTTTAGCCCTTGCTAGACTGCAAGCGTCAACTCTCACCTATCGGTTACGTCCAGCCGCATAGGTGTGTTCGACATCGGCTGCGGCTGGATGTAACCGATCGGCGAGAGTTGTTGCGTGCAGGTGGGGAGGATTTAAAATAAACAGAGACATAAAGTATATAAAAATTATACAAATTTGGGATAAAACTTATTCAGACACTTTAACCTGACCATGTTTTGCTTAAGTGTTTTTCTCTTTAATTGCTAATGCGACCTTTTACACCACGGACTGAACAAAATGAAGCATGAAGGTGCCTGAATAAATTGTGGTTTGACTGTATTTCTCTATAGGCAGTCTTTGTATATACAATGAACATAAAAACTCAACACTTGAACATCTGTACACCCCTATTTTTTTTTTTTTTTTTTTTTTTTTTTTTTTTTGATTCAGCTGAGGTTTTGATACACATCTAAAAGGCCTTGAACTTTAAATCTTGTTTTGTAGCATTGCAGATGAGATGTACTGCTGGAGGACATCAATATGTCAATGTCCTTGTCAATTAAGAACATGAATATTAATGACATAATGAAAATAGTGATGGCCCTGGGATATCTTCAGAGAGAGATACGCAGACCGAAATGTAGACAGCATAATGTATGCCCTTTAGTCATGTTGAGGAGCCTGTATGACATTTGTCATATCGAAACACCTGTGTAATTAGGCAAAATAAAACCAAAGGCTGTTGTGACCAAAGGCAAAAACTTTTTTTTTTTTTTTTTTTTTTTTTTTCCAGTTCTGTACATTTAGATTTTCTGCAACAAAGAACCAAATTCATATGCAAACAATGTAATTCAGTTTTCATAATTGAATTTGTAGTCTTACAAAATTAAATGTGAACAACTGTAAGATGTTTTAGATGTATTAGGAAGTAAATACCAAATATGATAGTAAATACCATATATATATATATATATATATATATATATATATATATATATATATATATATATATATATATATATATATATGTGAAATGTACATGACTGTGAAAAAATGAAACGCTGAAGATATTTATCTAATTAGAGCACAGTGAATAACAATATATGGTTGGGAATCAGCAGCTGGCATTACTTGCAGTATTTTCATTTTAAACTATTCCTTTAGTGGCTGTCTATGAGTTTGCGACACTCTTAAAATATTGTGCTTTATTTTTCTGTAAAATATGTTTATCACAAATGAACAATGGAAGGCCCTTTTTGTTGTCATTGTTACAGGGGCTTTGGGTAGAGGATCATATTTGCTTGTTGTTTTAAATAAAATAAAAACTGTAACAATTAGTTATTTTGCTAACATAACTTTCCTCAGTTTTCTTTTTCTCTTGACAATGTGAGCTATTGTATTTTAGACTTACATTGCATGCATTATACTTTAAAATTATTATTATTTTTTTTAATGTTTGACTTTTAGATAGAATGTTGCTAGTTTCTTTGTTTTTGCACCACCAACGCAAATGTAGAACTTTTGCGTCTCCAAGCAACCCACATTAGTGATGTTTCATTCCTGAATAGATCAGTAAATGAACAAATCATTTGAATAAATGATTCAATGACTCACTCATCAGTTTTGTGCCTAAGGGGCAATTTGCATGACACCAATTTCAACTAAAAATTAGTTTTTACTGTTCATTTACACGACAACAGTGACTGAGAATGAAAAGTTTTAAAAACATGTTTCAAAGTGCATGTTTTTTTTTAGAACAATATCACCTCTGTGTAAACCACAAAATGTGAATTTGTGAAAATGGTGACGTCATGCGCACGCATATTACATGTTCAATCTATGGGCGCGTTGTGTTTCTTTACAAAGTGTCATTGCCAACTGCTGATGTGGCATGAATAATACAGCGTTTTTAGTCGTTTTCACTGATCCATGTGAATGGATCGTTTGGACAATGTTGTCGTCTGTACTTTTTAATTTTTAGTTGGCACTTCATAAAAACTTTAAGGTTTCCTACTGTCACAAACATGTAACCAAGCTGGTCAACGTGCAGGGTGGGGATACATGCCTTTCTCCACTGTCTTTGTATGATGTTCAAAGCGTTTCTAAGGATACTGATTTTTACAAGGCAGCTGTCTGACTCTGAGGTGGCGATTAGGAAAGTGGTTTGTGTAACATTAGCAACACATTATAAGCGGTTTGATAACATTGTCAAACCAAAGGCTAATCATATAAATTACCATTATGTGTGTGACATTGTAGAGAGTGATACATAAAACGTATTCTAATTCTCGACTTGTAGATGACCCTCTTCTGAATCATTTTCTGGCTCAAACATTCAGTATATGGCTGAATTTGCCATTGTGTAGCTGTTGCGTTTACTTCAGTTGAGAGAAGGGTGTAGAGTTATGCTGCCTTCATGTGCTATCGGAATTATTGTAAATACAAATTTTCTAGTTAAAAATTGCACATGAACGCCATTTGAAGTCACTCAATTCAATGCAACGAGCTCATAATCACGACTTCAGAAGTGGGAATTACGAAATTTCCAATAGCATGTGAAGGCACCATTACATTCAAGCTCTTTAAGGCATGAAGGAATTATTTTCACAGGAAAAATGTTTAAATATGGGGGGAGGCAAACTGAAGAAGCATACGGTTTTACTCAAACAAAGGTGAATATATTTGAAAAAGTTGAATAAATGACATGAGTTTAGTAAAGAGTGATAAGTGGATATTCCAGGGCTGTTCAACCCTCAAACTACCACAGTCATTGCCGATGCCTGGTATCACATACTGACAGTAAGCAGTTAGCAAGCATCACACTCTCATATAAACCAAAAGAGGGAGCTGCAGAGGAGTTGTGGGCGGTTTGTGAACAAGAGGATGCTACTCTCTGCTGCTCTTTTTCTCGTATTAGTTGCTCTCTTAGAAGGGTAGAATGCTTCTGTGAAAGTTTGAAAGCATCACAAATGAAGCTTTGAAGTAAAATGGCTGTCATTTGTTTTCAGTCACATCTGTTGCTAATGTTGAAATTTTTAGACCTATCATGCTGTATGGACTGTAACACACACACACACACACACACACAAAGATCTAACACAGCGGCTTTGCACCTTGCTTGAAAACTCAAAGACAGCCCTGAAAGCATCAGAACCATGAGGAACTTTACTGCCATCTTAAAAAAAAAAAAAAAAAAATATATATATATATATATATATATATATATATATATATATATATATATATAAAATTTATTTTTATTTTTTTCTTCATTTAGGACAATTCAACGTGTCATTCAATGACAAAGAGAATTCAGATTTTTTCACCATGATAACCAGACAGTGGAAGCCGAGTTAATAAGATTCCCATTCTTGGCTCGCAACCAAAACCCCTGAACCGATAAGGACTGAAATCCCAGAGTGAAACGAAAAATGAAGGGATGAATGAAAAAAAAAATAATAATAATTTGAAAAGAGAAACTAATTTTATTGCTTGTGCCAGCAGGTTGAATAATGATAATCAGAAGTATATCTTTTATGTCTTAGTCTCAGAGGAAGAAGTGAGATTCAAAACTCCTCAAAGTCTCCCGCTACCGTTTTGGTGTGTTTCACAAGCCAAATTTGATCTCATTAATAATTAAATTGGCTTTCATTTTAGGCACAAAGAAATATTGAACTGACAAATATCTTGAAGGCACACAGCCATGTTTTAATGCACATACAAATGCATACTATTATTCTGAACACTCTCCTTAGGTGAAACCTGTGCACTCTACTTTTCATTTAAATATTTTTGTTCTCTTGTCCAACTGCAATAATGACTCTTGTATGTGAACAATAAAGGAGGAAGAGCGAGAGAAACAAAGAGGGCCTTCTTTTTGTGATCTATGACGGCAGGAAGACTAATGTGGCAATCTTCCCAGGCTAATTGTATTATGATTCTGCACTGTAGCGAGCTTCCTGCTCTGTTCATTTTCAATCAGGCACATTAGGGTCTCCCGCTGGGTCCTGGCTGTCTGTGCACCGTGAGGGAGATCATTCATTTAAATGACTGATATGTTTCTGTGCTCATGAAGGGGGAGAAAGAAAAGAAAGAAAAAAACACTTCTTGTGCCCATACCCTCTGTTCTGCTGATACACTTTTACAGCAGGTAGTTCTGAGTCTGTTATCAGAAGGCTTTGAGACGACATTTGAGCAAAGATGTATTATAGTATCATCAATACAATCATAAGACAAAAAAATAAATAAATAAAAAAATCTGCCTCTTCATTTCAGCATATACAGTGGCCCTAAAACGCATTTGAACTTAGCCATACTTAAAGAGTATATTGTCTTCCATGCAATTGCAACATTTAATATTGATCTCAAGTGTTTGGATACTAATTTATTATATTATATTATATTATTATACAACAGTTAATTTTCTGTGACTCTTTCTACATTGTTACATTGTTATGTTACATCAGTAAATGACTGTTTATGAGTGAGTCTCATAAATTACTCAG
Organism: Paracanthobrama guichenoti; assembly: GCA_018749465.1. Taxonomy (NCBI): domain Eukaryota; kingdom Metazoa; phylum Chordata; class Actinopteri; order Cypriniformes; family Gobionidae; genus Paracanthobrama; species Paracanthobrama guichenoti. Next base: position 36,438,840 of record CM031956.1, on the reverse strand, counting down.
CCTATTCATTCAAAAACACTGATTCGTTCAGGCAAGAAACAAGTATTTCCACTATTGCTGGAATTGCCACTATTTCAAGCTATCTTGTTGTATAAATAGTATGGGTGTGACGAGATCTTACGAGACTAAAATGTCACAATATTTATCGTTGAGGTGAAAAGCGGTCTCATGTCACACTAGGCTTGTTTGAGATACGCCTCGCCTGAAATGTGAAGGGAGCTGCAGTGAAGGGAGAAGTGAAAAAAGTGCAGGCAAGACGGACAGTTCTCTCTTCTCGTAGTGGATCCGACACCTGCGAGATCAAAGGCGGATATCGCGGGATTCGGACTCATGCACTGTGTTGCTGATAAACTGGATGTAATTTAAGTTTTGTTACTTTTATATGAAATATTAAATATTTCATATTTATTTTCATATAATATAAAATTATATGAAAATAAATATTATGAACAAGAATATTATGAACAAGAATATTATGAACATTTTTGTCATTTATTTCCATTTGAAAGACGTGTTTATCAATAATTTTTACTTTAATTACATACATGTTTATATATATATATATATATATATATATATATATATATATATATATATATATATATATATATATATATATCAATTGTTTTATTTTTTTATTGTCTGAGAGTTTGGGAATATTCATACATAAACACATGATATCAGAGTTTTAAAAGGTTATTTAAACCAATAAGTATTAAGCTGTGTCGTCAGTAAGTCGTTTCCCATTGTGCTTTAGGTCAGCGCAGTCGGTGGAGAGCAACTGCACCCAACTGTAGAATCCGACACGTCAGCCTTGTCATTGCGTGAGTTTTTTGACACACGTCAGCATGGCATCAGAGCAAGTCGGACCACGTTCGGACACATTTCTAACCGGCATGCATCTCGCGGTGATCACCGGTGATCGTTTCTGCCCAGATTTTTCTCATCTCAAAGAGTGTGAAGGTGATGTTAGGATAGAATATTGTTCTGTTTTTGTTATAGGCCTAAGTAAGAAATGACAAGGCGACCGCCTCACGCAATACAAAGTCAAGTCAATGGAGAGCGTTGGATTGTTGGAGCGTTGGGCGCTTGGATTATTCAGTTAGGAGGTCAAAAGTTGTAGAAGCTCATAAATCATGTGCAGTTCTAAGGTCTGAAGAGACGATCAAAAAAGAAAAGCCAGTAAGTCAATACAGTGCTTGAGTGCTTTTACAGTGCTATAATTGTCTTTTACTGCATATGATAATTCATAGTACTCAGAAAGTAGAACTGAAATGACATTCATTATAAGATGATGAGTTAAAAGTTAATTTTAAATGCACCTGCAAACAATCTTTCTAGTCATGTATTTCATCATTGATGATTTCTTAAAAATACATTGTAAAAATCTTGTCTCGTGAACCGAATCTTGTGTCTCGTCTCGTGAGATAAGTGTCTCATCACACCCCTAATAAATAGTAGAATAAATAGTGTATAAATACATTTTAGTATAAATTGTGACTTTATATTTGAATCACTGAATTTTTTTCACTTTAAGCGATTTGTTCAAAAACACTGATTCCTTTAGGAATGAAACACCACTAGGCTGTATGTTGCTCAAAGATGCTCAAAGATAAATTATGCTGTAGCTTATTTAAAAAAAAAAAACACAAAGTAACGTCTCGGTTACATATGTAACCCTCGTTCCGTGAAGGAGGGAATGGAGATGCCACGTCGGAGTACCGACGAATAGGAATCTCGCTCGCGAGAGCCAATCTACTTTGAGTGTAAGTAAAACGAGCCAATGCACATTGGCATGCAATGATTGCACCAGGTGCTCATGCCACACTGTGCGGGTACAAATGAGACACAGGTGATTGCATCAAATCAGCCTTTTGCTGAGGAGCCGAGTAGGTAGACAGGCACCCCAGCAGGGTACAGAGGATATGGCGACGGGACATGGCGTCTCCGTTCCCTCCTTCAGGGAATAAGGGTTACATACATAACCGAGACGTTCCCATTCAGTCGGTCACTCTCGACGCCACGTCGGAGTACCGACGAATAGGAATCCCTACCAAAGTGCCATGGCCTCTGCCCCCTTCTAGTGCCCAGTGTGAGCCGCCTGAGCTCTCTTACCTGGTGAGACGGGGCTCACACCAGGAAGTCCATCACTGCTGTTCCACATGATCCTGCTCAGTGATTATTGGATAACACTGGGAAAGCGTACCCTAGAAAAGGGGACGCTGCGGAGCCCACATTGTACCCCAAAGGAGTTACGTGGAGTACAATTCTGAGCCGTAGCCCGCAAGGGAGGAGGGGGCTTAGTCCCAGTGACGGGAAGGCTCTCCCAAGGGAAAGACACAGGCTTCCCGTAGGAGCGACTGTGGAAGAATATACGGGATCCCCGCAGGGTCACTCATATAACCCCAGCCCATTACTGGTTCTCAAGGATTCAGCGGCAAGGGGCCTGATGCCCGACGCTCCGCCACGTCCGGCACTGAGGGTGATGGAGGACTCACAGAGTTTGCTTCTGGAGAATAAGAGCGCCGGAGCGCAGCAAGCCGACAGGAGCCGGGGCCTCTCAGTGCTTCTACCCGTTTGAGGTGAGAACACAGGAGGAGACCGGCTCTACACGTAGGCTATAGAATCTAGCGAACGTGTTGGGTGTCGCCCAGCCCGCAGCTCTACAGATGTCTGACAGTGAGGCACCACGTGCCAGCGCCCAGGAGGATGCAACACTTCTAGGAGAGTGTGCTCGCACCCTGAGCGGACAGGGCACACCTTGTGCTTGGTAAGCCAAGGTGATGGCATCCACTATCCAGTGGGCCATCCTCTGCTTGGAGACAGCCATTCCCTTCTGTTGGCCTCCGTGACAGACAAAGAGCTGATCTGAGGTTCTGAAGCTTTGAGTTCTATCCACGTAGATCCGTAGAGTGCGGAAGGGACAGAGCAAAGCTAGGGCTGGGTCTGCCTCCTCCGGGGGCAGCGCTTGCAGGTTCACCACCTGGTCCCTGAAGGGAGTGGTAGGAACCTTGGGCACATAGCCAGGCCGGGGTCTTAGTACCATGTGGGTATTACCTGGCCCGAACTCTAGGCACGATTCGTCGACCGAAAATGCCTGCAGGTCCCCTACCCTCTTGATGGAGGCCAATGCAGCCAACAGCAAAGTCTTCATAGACAGAATCTTTAGCTCTGCTGACTGCAAAGGCTCAAATGGGGCATTCTGGAGTGCTCGGAGCACCAGAGCAAGATCCCAAGAGGGTATGGAGGGGGGTCGAGGAGGATTTAACCGTCTCGCCCCCCTAAGGAACCTAACCACCAGGTCATGCTTCCCAACCGTCTTACCTTCTAAGTGGTCGTGATAGGCGGATATTGCAGCAACATAGACCTTGAGGGTGGAGGGCGACAGCCTATGCTCCAACCCTTGTTGCAGGAAGGAAAGCACAGACGTGATCGAACATCTTCGGGGGTCCTCTCGGTGAGAAGAACACCACTCGACGAACAGGTTCCACTTCAAGGCGTAAGCCTGTCTTGTAGACGGCTAACCCTAACCCACGTGCCGAAGTGATGGTGTTAACTACCTCTTGGGGTAAGTCACCTAGAACCTCCGCGTCCCGTCCAGGGGCCAGACATGAAGCTTCCACAGGTCTGGACGCGGGTGCCACAGGGTGCCCGTCTCTGAGTCAGAAGGTCCTTCCTCAGAGGAATCGGCCAAGGAGGGGCTGTCGCGAGGAGCATAAGTTCTGGGAACCAGGTCCGGTTGGGCCAGTACGGCGCCACCAACAGGACCTGCTCCTCGTCCTCCCTGACCTTGCACAGTGTCTGTCTGTGCAAGTAGGCTCACTGGGGGAAACGCATATTTGTGCAGCCCCTGGGGCCAGCTGTGCACAAGGGCATCCATGCCGAGTGTCCCCTCGGCCAGCGAATAGAACCACTGGCAGTGGGACGTTTCTGGGGAAGCAAATAGGTCGATCTGTGCCACCCCGAACTGTCTCCATATCAGCTGAACCACCTGGGGGTGGAGTCGCCACTCCCCTGGGAGCGCAGCTCGTGAGAGCTCGTCGGCCACACGGTTGCACACACCAGGGACATGAATGGCCCGAAGCGACCTCAGACACTTCTGACTCCAGAGGAGGAGATGGCGGGCGAGTTGCGACATGCGACGGGAGCACAGACCACCTTGTTGGTTGATATACGCAACGGTCGCAGTGATGTCCGTGTGGACCAGTACATCTTTGCCCTGTAACCGCCCTTTGAGGCGGCTCAGAGCAAGATGTACTGCTAGCAACTCGAGGCAATTGATGTGCCAATGCAGGTGCGGTCCCGTCCAAACCCCTGACACTGCATGCCCATTGTACATGGCTCATCCGTGAAAACCACAGCATGCCTGGACACCTGTTCCAGGGGCACTCCGGCCCGAAGGAACGAGGGGTCTGACCATGGACTGAAGGACATGGATGCGGTGAAAATGCCGCGTTGCCATGCCCATCTCGGAGCACCGTTACCGCTGCCGCGGCTCTGATACATTCTCAGGAGCCTCTGAAACTGTTTCAGTGGAACCGCCATCCTGCCTTTTCGTGTTCAGGCAGTTCAGCATCGACTGGACACGCTCCTCTGTGAGGCGCACTGTCTGCTCGACCAAATCCAACTCCATCCCGAGAAAAGAGATCCTCTGCACGGGGGTGAGTTTGCTCTTTTCCCAGTTGACCCATGGGCACTCATGGGCACAAGGGCCCCCTCCGTGACTTTCGTGAAGACACGGGGGGGACAAGGACAGCCCGAAGGGCAGGACTTTGAACTGATATGCTCGACCCTCGAACGCAAAGCGCAGAAACAGCCTGTGTCGAGAAAGGATCGAGACATGAAAGTACGCGTCCTTCAGGTCGATCACTGCAAACCAATTTTGGGACGGATGCATTCGAAAATGCGTTTCTGCGTGAGCATCTTGAACGGTAGCTTGTGGAGGCTCTGATACAGGACTCGCAGGTCCAAGATTGTCCATAACCCACCGGTTTTCTTGGGTACAATGAAGTACAAGCTGTAGAAGCCAGTCTTCATATCGGCTGGAGGGACCAGCTCTATCGCGTTCTTCGCCAGCAGGACAGTGATCTCCGTCTGAAGTGGACGCCCTTGAACCTGAGGGGGCGCTGGGCGAATTGAATCGCATAGCCAAGCCTGATGATCCGAATGAGCCGCAGAGTACCGGGGGCGCTAGCCAGGCTCCCAGGGACCGTGGAGGTGACCATAGGGACCACCGGCGTACCCACCGTGGGCAGCAGGTGGAACGCAGGTACCGGCTGGGGCGGCTGTCTCGTGGAGGTGGCCCGCAGCGAGGTGAGAGTGTGCCGTGCAACACTTACCTGATTCCACAGGTGGGCAGCAGGAATGTGAGGGGGTTGTCCAATGCTGCTTGCTGGCGAAGGGGGAGGATGTGTGTGGTCCGCCATTTGACCGGCCACAACTCTCCGAGCCCCCTGAGGACCCGAAGATGGAAGAAACTGCTCTTTTATTGAGACTTTGGGCGGAACAGAAACAAAACGCAACACAGGATTCCCGGCCCTCCTCCAGGGGATGGAGCGGTGCGGTCACCGTCTCCAGAAGAGCAGTCCTCCTCATCTCCGGGTCGCCCGTCTCAGGGCTGCTTGCCCTTGGCAGGCCCCTGGATGGGCGGCTGCCCTCGGCGACGAGCAGGCTGAGGCGCTGCCGGTGGCGGGGTGGAGACAGCAGCTGACCGCCGTGGCAGGATGTGACTGATCGCCTCAGTCTGCTTCTGTGCGGCCGAGAACTGCTGGGCGAAGTTCTGGACCGCGTCGCCGAAGAGGTCAGTCTGGGAGACGGGGGAGTTAAGGAACCTGACTTTGTCAGTCTCCCTCATGTTTGCCAGACACAGCCAGAGATGGCATTCCTGGACCACCATGGTGGACATCGCACGACCCACGGCCTGCGCCGTAACCTTCGTCACACGAAGCGCAAGGTCCGTTGCGGTTCTTAGTTCCTGAAGAACTGCGGGATCGTGACCACCCTCGTGCAGGGCCTTCAGTGCCTGGGCCTGATGGACCTGCAACAACGCCATAGCGTGTAAGGCGGAGCCTGCCTCTCCACAAGCCTGGTAGGCCTTCCCAATCAGATCGGATGAGTACCTACAGGCCCGGGAGGGAAGACACGGGTTCCCCCTGGAAGTGGAGTTAGGGCACAGTTGCATAGCAATGGCCTGTTCCACGGGAGGAACCTGCGTGTATCCCTTTGCAGGTCCGCCATCGGGGGTGGTGAGGGAGGAGGATTCACTGGGCAGGTTTTTGGGCAGTAAAAGGTGCTGTCCACAACCTTGTGAGCTCCTCGTGCACCTCCGGGAAAAAAGGAACCGGGGTGGGGCGCTGAGAACCAATCATCCAGCCTTGAGGGTTCGGGACACAGTGGAGGATTCCACGCGAGCCCGACTCTCTCGGCGGCCCAGGCAAGCATAGCCATCATCTCCGGATCAGTATCGGGCACAGCCGGTCTACCCGGAGGTGCCCCCTGCGCCGACACATCCTCTCCAGAGAGTTCTGACCCTCCCTCCGATGCAGTGATGGACATCTGGTCCTCGAGAGGAGCCCCAAAGGATACGGATGATGCACATCTCGTGGATGGCCCACCGCGTTCCAGTGGCAGCTCTACTGGCTGCGGAGTGCAAGAGGGATGAGGGTTCCCTGGGGGTTGGTTCCCTGGGGGAAACACGCTCACCGTAACCCTCAAATCAGCCGGGCTACTGCCTGAAGTAACTTTCTGAGGAGGGTTAGATCAAGGCAGAGGCACAGGGGCTCTGCCCCTTGCGAGATGGAGCCTCGATCGCAACTCCGAGATGGTCATGTTCCCGCAGTGAGAACATGATTCATCCACCAGTGCTGCCTCAGCGTGCTGAATGCCCAAACACGAGATACAGCGCTGATGACCATCCCTTGGTGACAGGAAACCACCTCATCCAGAAACACACAGATAGAATGTCATCTTGAAAAAGATGCAAGCTCTATCTGTGCAAGCTCTTTCAGAAGGACGCTCTCCTTGGTGCTGAAGCACGCAGGGGGAGGGGTCGCGGCGACACAGTCAGGGGGTAGTGCAGCCTGACGTGCGTGCTCTCTCTCACGAGGGCGCTCTTACCAGCCGTGGGAACGGCTTTTCAGCGCTCTCGACCTAGCGCACCGAACCAGCTGTGAGAACAGCCCTTGTGATCGTTCTAACGAACAACAAAGAAAGATGATCGAAACCACACGACCCGCTGCAGTGCCGTCACACCAACACCAACTGAAGAGATCGCTTCCGAAAGGCGGCTCCACTTCAGTCACTGCGAGGTAAGGAGTGATAGCTGGCATCACCATCTACCACTCGGCTCCGAAGCAAAATGCTGATTTGATGCAGTCACCTGTGTCTCATTTATACCCGCACGGCGTGGCATGAGCACCTGGTGCAATCATTGCATGCCAATGTGCATTGGCTCGTTTTAGTTACATTCGAAGTAGATTGGCTCTCGCGAGCGAGATTCCTATTCGTCGGTACTCAGAGTGACCGACTGAATGGGAACTGACAATACTGTATTTAAATGTAAATCACTCAGTATTGACATCTTGTTTATTGAACTTTTGTATAAAAGCAATACGGTCAGAGTTACGTGGCTGAATATCAACATAGCTGTGAATACCTGTGGCACAGATAGCGTGAAACATACATCTATAAAAACAGATGATATATACAAGACCACTGATATGGTTTTTTTTTTGTGTTTTTTTTATCTTTATAAAAAACATTCAGTTGCTATGATGAAATTCATGACAGTGTAACTAAACTTCCTGATGTTATTTCTCAATAGAATACGTTTGCTCAGCAAGAAGAAACAAAACTAATTATCAAGTCCTCCCAAACGACTTGACCTTTTCAAGTGCGCTATTATGTTTTTAACATATTTTTTACTAATTACTGATGCATACTTGTACTTTATATGAGCTGAGCCTGAGATGGTTACAGTATAGGCCATGAAATAATTTTATACTATAACTTGTCTTCCTCTCTCTGTTTGTAAATACTCTTCTGTGATTTAGAAGATGTGGATAGTTCACTGGAGGTTTACTAGCATTTGTTGTGTGAGTGATCCTCCTCTCACTCGTAAAATATCGCCACAGGCAATTTCTGGACAACCATTTGTACCCTTATCCAACCCTTCTACAAGTATCCCTGACCTCTTGTTCTATTTTAACACACTCACACACATAGAGAGATCTCTCTGCTTTTGGGCCTGCCCAGTCTGACTCACACTGGGTTAATATGCAAGGTGCCAAAGGTTGGCTTAGCTGAGAGGAAGGGGAAATTTTTTTGCATTATAATCATTATTATCGCATAGATGTGTAAGCATCCATTAGGCTCAGAAATATGCAACGATATGCTGATGCCTCCATTTGCATGGATCATAAACCCCTGGAAGATACATTCTGCATAATAATCTATGATAATGGTTTACCACAGCAACCTCTTATGTCATGCACAAATTGAACTTTGCTAAGTGTAAATTTGTTTCTGCCCTGATTCGCAAAGTGAGGCTTTCATTAATTTTCACCCCTGGTGCAAAAAAGACACTAAAGGCTTTATATAAATACGTATTGCCAACAACAATAATGGGCATGTCATCTATGCCTTGGTTCAGTACTTATGACATTGCCCTGAGTACATGAAAGTCCTCATTTCGGCAAGAGTAATGCAAAGGATAAGGGGATGTCACTCTGATACTGTGTGGCTTTCACAAGTTGATTTAAGGTTTCACAACCCCTGTGCTGTAGAAACACATGTAATTCCCCATATTCTGTAAATGTTTGACAGAATCATTTTGTATGTGTCAAAGAAAATTAGGATAATCTATTTCATACTCATATTATGAGTTCATAGATCTGCATGGAGTAAGTTACAACTGCAGAAAAAAAAATTCTAGATTTTCATTCCAAATGTCACTTAAGGACTCCATAGAAATGTAATATGTAGAGTCATAGGGTTTGTATTTATTTTTAGAATATTTTAGATAATTAGCATTAGTAAGCCATTGACTAGTGAACAAATACAAATATGGTCACATAAATACTCAATATACTGGCAACGAAAGACACTATGATTTCATAAAGAAAAAAAAATATGTACAAGTAGTTGAAAGTATGACATCACACGCACACAGTGCAACTTTCAGCTCTTTCTCTGCAGTAATGCACCATTGTATACACTGAAAATTCAAACAAGTTGGCAAAACAAAACAAAATATTTATTAAAAATTAGTTAGCCTTTAATTTTTTTTAAGTTAAGAAATTTAAAGTTTAAATAAGCAGAACTTATTTAATCTTAATTACTTATGTAATCATACATTTGAATTGCTCTGAACTTGAAATATGTGAGTAAGTTAATTAATACATTTAACTTAAAAATATGTTTTAGTAGTGGAAACTTGATTAGCTTTAACCAGTTAATTAAATAAATGCCACCTTTCTAATTGGTTACACAATGCTTTGTTAGCATTAGCATAGCATAGCACTTGCTGAATGAGGACAGCAATATAATACATTTTACATAAATCTGTTCTCAAACTAAGCTCATGCTCCATTTGTAACCATGATGGTAACTCTACAAAAATACAACATAAAAACAACATAACAGAAACTATTTTCTTCTAAACTAGCATAACAAAACATTAAACACTACTAAATCTCCCACTTAATGTTAACCTAAAAAAAAAAAAAGGTCTCTTTTGAGTGTCATGGCAAAGCATGCTTGGAAATAGAAATCCCAGCCCAGTTTCAAGTTATATTTAAGTTAGTCTAAATTAATAGAAACACGTTCATAAAACTCAAATCAATGAAACAATTTTACTTAAAATGTGTCAGTTTTGAGAACTCAAAAGAAAAAGAAAGTTCTAAATACTCATAAAAGTAATTTGTTTAATTTGAGTTGGCTCTACTCAAACCAATTAATTATTTAGGGTTTACAGTGTTAGGGTTTACTGTGTAGGTGTAACATGACATTTTCATTCAGTGCTTTTAAATTTTTTTAATTCTGTCTCTTCTTCCATTTTTGCTTCTACCAAAATGCTAATGGTATGAATGATCTATTATACACTTTAAAAATCTTTATAAATCACCACACTGGTGCCACTCTGGCAGTTTCACAATTAAACCGAAAGCATCATCCAGTTAGTTGTGTAAATCAGCCCTTTCAAATCAAGTAGCAAATAGTTCAGCCTTTTAAAATGCAGTGTTTTAGTGGTGGCAAAGAGTTCTAAAAAGTACAGCAACTTACAACAGAACATGCAGTTTACATCAGTTCATCATTTAAACTTCTTATTCAATTTCACCTTTATTGCAGCTCATGTAAAAGTTTAAAATGCCAGCACAAACTCCCCAGGGCAGCTTTGTTCCTTTGTTATGTTTCTATTTTTCCCCCAGATATATACACACACACACACACACACACACACACACACACACACACACATTGTGGGTGGAACAATGTAATATAATAATACCATAAGAACAGTACATTAATACCAGGCACACAACTCTGTTTAATCAAATTCCTCTCAGAACAAATGCACATGTACCTTTTCCTTTTCTAATTGCCAGTCTAACTGGATGACACTCATCATTGAAGAGAGAGTTGATGGAAGGGGGTGGATGAAAGGGAAAAGCATGTGGCCCACAGTTGGCATCAATATGTAAGTTGAATTGGTGTAGCTTAAATGCATTTCTCCACATTGTGGGGGCGAGGTGTAGAGCGGTCCATTAGTGAAAACACATCCATTCTAATGTGCCTGTGAAGAAAGCGGATGTTACTGAGGGCAGCAGACACATGGCTGTATGCTGGCAGAAAGGTACAATGGGTGAGTAAACGGCCTGTGTGCTAGATGTCAAACATGACTGTAACATTTCCCTTTGAGGCAAGGATTATAAAAGATACTGCATTTAAATGGTAATGCTGTGCGAGGGCACGCTCAAAAAGCAGCATTTTGGTTTAATGGTCTCATATTATGGTGGAAATATTGTCATGCTGAGCCGAATACATAAAACACAATGTGTTCCTTTGGAGGAGGCTGGAAGACTCTGGGTCAGTGACATTCTGCTTTCTCATCACTGAAGGAGCTGAAGCAGAAGAATGTCTCAAGAGTGCTCTTGAAAAGAGACTTTTTTTGGTATCATGGTATCATCTCGCATCCTTCGCCTGAACAAGTCTTTTAGTGTTATTGATTTCTACCCATCATTCCATAGTTCCCCCACTTACAATTACCCATCTGTGAGCAAGGGTGGACCATGTCATCCTCGCCTGTGGCAATGTAGGAGAAGTGACATGATGAATGGAAAAAGACTGGATGTTTGAGTCATAGTTTTAATTTAGTCACTTATTTCTCTTTTGACAGCTCTGTTTATGAAATGAAGGCAAATTCTCTTTTTAAAGGTTTGATAATTAGTTATTTTTATACTGCAGGTAAACTTGTTATAAGCTTGTCTAATGCTTTTTGAAAAAATCAAATAGTATATTTTATACTAAATTAGATGATAAACTTAGTCACCATGAAATCAAAATTGACCATTCATATTTATTTATTATTCTCCGTCCCAACACTTTCTCACACCCAACTCATCACATATTGACGCTTGGTAAGGACCCTTCTGTGTCACTTTGTAACAAATAGTGTACCCCTTTAGCGTCATTTTTCGACGCACAGGGTACTGTGGGAGAATGTTATCACCATGACTAAATTATATATTGGGGCTATGATTTTGCCATTATGACATTTGAACGTTATTTAACTTTTGACATGTTTGAACATGTAATCCATGCCTGAACCTTCCCATTTATGTGTTATATGATATAAAACACAGGATATAACAGGCAGATACGACTGTAGGCACAGTTTATTAAAAAAGTAAGGCCAAACGATTGATTTGTGTGAAGAAAAATCTCCAAAAGCGATTACCATCTCCATCCGCAGTAGATCATGCACACATTCAAAAATGGCCACCTGAAAAAAAAAACGTTACAGCTTTGATTGTAAAATGTCATTTGCTCTCGTGTGTCTCGTGACCGACTGCACCATGCTAAAGAGTCGGGTGTATCTTTTGAATGCTATATGACTGACTGAGTGTGTGTGTGCCTCCGTGCACAGAACGGCGGGATCATCATTCCAGCAATTTAAAACATTAAGATCAACTATGTTCTTTACATAAAGATATCATATGACTTCAGAAGATTTGGAATGCAACATGAGATAATACTTTTATACTGTTTTTGCAATTAATACCTGTGACTTTACTTCCATTTGCCTGTTCATGTTTTACATGTTTGTTGAGAAGTGGGTAGGTTTAGGGTATGAGTGGGGTTAGTTGTTCCAAAATATAAAAGTAGCCTATACATATTTATAAATGCATGTCTACTTTTGCAAATCCAAAGAATTAAATGTGTCTTGTTCTGACGCATTGGGCAAACAACTGAAATCAGTGGGGTACATTGCTCGTCGAAAAATTAGGCTGTGTGTTAAAAAGTGACGCAGAGTTGTCAGCGTCAATGTGACGAGCTGGGAGTGAGAATGTGTTGTCCATGCACATCATTATATATCTATATATTTTTTTTAATTCACACCCCCTTGTAATCTTTAATGAAATCACCTTCCCGTCCTTGTAGTGACATCTCTTCTCTTTTTTGATGACTTGTTTACTTGCACAACGGCAAGACAACTTATCACTCACATGAGATCCACAATGATCCAACTATCCAATCATCCATCCAACCATCCAAGCAAACCACAATGATCCAACCATCCAATCAAATTCACGATGGACGAAAGTCCCACCCTACTTTTTTCTTGTTCGAGAAACTCAGATATACATCACAATAGAGAAGACATCACTTCAATTTTATGTTATTAGAAATTACAAAAGACCTTATGAATGGCTTTACAGTATTTGCTGAAAGATCATACATCTGAAAAATACAAGCACTAGTCTAATTTTAACACTTGTAACACCATTGTAACACTAGAAAATAAGATTTGTATGAGAATGAACTAATTAAATACATAAACTCATCCACTGACATTCTCTTTATAATGGTATTATATAAACATGCATTTGTGTGCTCCATGTGCAACTAATTAAGCAAGGAATCAAACATTGTTCACTTTCTTCTTAATGTTTACTTTCTTGTTATTTTGCATGCTTGCTTATGATTGTCTTCACTTTCTTTCTCGATCTTGCTCTATGGGATCATATTCCACCCATCTAATGCAAATTGGCTGAAATATTTGTGATAAACTGTAATTGGCCTATCTTGTTTTGAGATTTTGTGAACTCTTGCCTTTGGTCAGTAATTGACACCAGTGGGATCGCTGCAATCATAAATACTATACTAAGTGTCACTTCAATCGGCTTTCATTAAGGCAAGCCTTGAAATGTACAAAACTGTGTTCATAGAGCTTTAAAAGAATGAAGAACAATGAACTTTCTGGAGATTAATTTGCTATTTTAAAAATGTCTGAAATGACTGAAAGTTTTAAAAGTTAGCAGTTTTATGTTGTTTTTAATATTATGCAATTCATCTAATGTTTTCTTTTAAGACATTTTCATGGAGATCAAAGTGTTTTAAACTATCATTACATTACATTACACTCATGGGATAAAACACACATAAATGCCACACGCAGACCTCAGCAATTGCTGCCTGAAAGATGACAAGGGTAACAATCAATAGATTACTTTGAGGAGAGGAACAAACTCACCCTGACATTGCGAGACAACAAGTTACTAAACGTGACAACAAAATCAGCAGCAGTGTAAATAAAAATGGCAAATGGTCAAACAACGCCACCATAATTAGTCATGCCCCAGTATCTCACAGCCTGAGAAAACAGCATCCGTCCAGCTAGTTAGAAGATAAAAAGATTTTTTGCAGATTTGTACCATGAAAGGACCGTAGAGAGACAAGAAATCATGGTGAGATGACAAATGAATTGCTAAAACACTAAACCCCATTCTCTGAACCAAATTCTCAGTAGCCTAAACCACTCTTTCTGTAAAACCTTAAACACCCAGCAAGCAATTTTGCGTTTAAAAGACTTCTAATAGCCTAGCATCTAGGCTAAAATAAGTCAAAATTTAGGGTGTCAGTGAAAATTGAATTGTGTAAAATATTTTTTTCCCCAAAAAAATAAAAATTCATGCTATAGAGGGTAAATATTAATTTGCATTACATTTATTTAACACATTTACTTGTTTTGACATTATAACAGTTTCATTTTGTTCTGTGTGATTTCCAGTAGCGTACTGTGGGGTTTCAGTCAGGGCTTTCACTAACGATCAACACACCCCACTCCACCACCATAACAACACCACACACACCGATACATGCAAAATACAATCATGCACTGTATGCACTACTGTTACGAACCCCGCTTTCAAAGTGCTCGTTGGGAAGGGTGCAAGCAACAATTTAACTATTTATTGATACCACTGCACTCACGTAGGGGAGAGCGGTACAAATATGTGGTTTTGTTTCATTAATACAGTGTATACTGTTTTCTTGATTTACCCCGAAAGAATGGAAGTGAAATGTGACAACATGCCCCATAGGTGGGGTTCATTGTAACATGTGAGGGGAGCATTGTAACATCACCAGATGACAGCTTAAAATGTTACCTGATATAAAAAAAAAAATAAAAAAAAATTCCAAGAAAAACTAAAATATTTTGTCAATAAAATACTTTAACTTTTTCAAATAAAATAATGAAATTTCTTAATCATTAAAAATATAAAAATTTTTGAGTTTGACAACAAACGCATCGCTAAACACAGCTATACAGCAGAGTTAAAAACATAATAATAATGAATAATTTCTGAACATTGACTCTCAGTCATAATTCACCCTTTTTCTCATGGTTTCTCAAAAGAATTCATAAAAGTATAGAATATAACAGCGTAGTTCTAATAGAGGCTCATTGTAACGCAGTGTTATAACACACCCCACCTTCACAACTGGGATTTAAACCGCGGCTCGTGTCTTCTGCTGTTAGATCAGCATTAAAGATTGAGATCTGGTGACTGTGGGGGCCATTTTAGTACAGTGAACTCATTGTCATGTTCAAGAAACCAATTTGAAATTATTCGAGCTTTGTGACATGGTGCATTATCCTGCTGGAAGTAACCATCAGAGAACGGGTACATGGAGGTCATAAAGGAATGGACATGGTCAGAAACAATGCTCAGGTAGGCTGTGGCATTTAAACAATGCCCATTTGGCACTAAGGGGCCTAAAGTGTGCCAAGAAAACATCCCCCACACCATTACACCACCACCGGCCTGCACAGTGGTAACAAGGCATGATGGATCCATGTTCTCATTCTGTTTACGCCAAATTCTAACTCTACCATCTGAATGTCTCAACAGAAATCGAGACTCATCAGGCCAGGCAACATTTTTCCAGTTTTCAACTGTCCAATTTTGGTGAGCTTGTGCAAATTGTAGATTGTCTTGACCAGGACCACACCCCTAAATGCATTGAAGCAACTGCCATTAGATAATTGCATTAATGAGAAATTGAACAGGTGTTCCTAATAATCCTTTAGGTGAGTGTATACACTCACCTAAAGGAACACCTGTTCAATTTCTCATTAATGCAATTATCTAATGGCAGTTGCTTCAATGCATTTAGGGGTGTGGTCCTGGTCAAGATAATCTCCTGAACTCCAAACTGAATGTCAGAATGGGAAAGAAAGGTGATTTAAGCAATTTTGAGCATGGTTGTTGTTGCCAGACGGGCCGGTCTGAATATTTCACAATTTGCTCAGTTACTGGGATTTTCACGCACAACCATTTCTAGGGTTAACAAAGAATGGTGTGAAAAGGGAAAAAACATCCAGTGCAGCAGTCCTGTGGGCGAAAATGCCTTGTTGATGCTAGAGGTCAGAGGAGAATGGGCCGACTGATTAAAGCTGATAGAAGAGCAACTTTGACTGAAATAACCACTCGTTACAACCGAGGTATGCAGCAAAGCATTTGTGAAGCCACAACACGCACAACCTTGAGGCGGATGGGCTACAACAGCAGAAGACCCCAACGGGTACCACTCATCTCCACTACTCCACTAAATAGGAAAAAGAGGCTACAATTTGGTGTAAACAGAATGAGAACATGGATCCATCATGCCTTGTTACCATTGTGCAGGCTGGTGGTGGTGTAATGGTGTGGGGGATGTTTTCTTGGCACACTTTAGGCCCCTTAGTGCCAGTTGGTTATCGTTTAAATGCCACGGCCTACCTGAGCATTGTTTCTGACCATATCCATCCCTTTATGACCACCATGTACCCATTCTCTGATGTACCCACAAATCTCCATCAACTGCAAGATGCTATCCTATCAATATGGGCCAACATTTCTAAAGAATGCTTTCAGCACCTTGTTGAATCAATGCCACGTAGAATTAAGGCAGTTCTGAAGGCGAAAGGGGGTCAAACACAGTATTAGTATGGTGTTCCTAATAATCCTTTAGGTGAGTGTATATATGTGTGTATATATATATATATATATATATATATATATATATATATATATATATATATATATATATATATATATAAAATATTAAATTTTTAAACTCTAATATTTATGTGACAGTATATAAATATAAGGGATTCATAAAGATGTTACATTTCAAAAGCTGCCTATACGTAAATACTTTTATGTATTCTGTTCTGTCCATATGTACATTTCAATGTATATCCAATGCACAAAAATGTGTTCAAACTTAAGTATAACTTCAGTATAAACTACAAAAAGGGGATAACTGTGTCTGTGAGTGTATTTGTATGTTGGAAGCTTGGAAGGTTATCCAAACTATCAAAAGGTGATCAATTAATTGTTGCTTTCTTTACTCATCAGTAACTTTACTCATAGCAGTTTCTTTACTCATAGTGCTCACATTCAATGAATCCTGAAGGAAGAGTGATGGTCTGTGTCTGTGATTTTACTTCCAGTGGAGCCACACTCTCGATAACCACCGAGGAGGGGACCACCCCATCATTCAGACATGAGCTCATTTGATTTTCAGACAGGACCCATTTAGCTTGACCATCTATCTCTGCGTCACCCTCATTACATCATCGCATGCAGGAGTTTTAAGCCTGAAACCCAAGAGGTTGCCTTTAGTAACCAGACTGTAAATCATAACGTGAGCACCTCCAGGAGGCTACTGATCTAGCAGAGGGTTTGCATCAGACTTCTCTGACATATAATTTATGAATTGCACATATAGGAGTCATAATGGGACGGAGCGATGCTAAGTGATTTAAAAGTGCTAAGGGAGACTACTGCGGCCTGAGCAGATCGATGTGCGGCCTGCCGCTCTACATGCATGCAGCCTGTTAAAAATTCAGGGTGCTGCACGGCACTAATTTAAAGTCTCATACAGTACCAGTCAGTACTCAGTAAAAAACACAACATCTTTTGGCTTAGCTGAGCTGATTGTATCCTAAGCAAGGTTATTTGAATCTTTATTACTCCCCCCACCCCCGCCCGCTTATGCATCTTGAGTCTTCTGTCAAAGTCTGTTAGGTTGCCTCTCTGTATTGCCGGTAGAACATTGAATAATTCATGTTATCTGTGTTATTTGTGCTTTTGCTTATTTATGAAGGTGCTATGGAGTGTCTCTGGATTGGTTTCAGGGACTGGAGGCAAATGAAGACATCTTGATGTTGTGTCGAAGCCATTTGTGGCGAGACGGGCTGCTTGATTGTAAAAGTGTAATAATACCGGATTCTCTACGAGTCGTCATTTCTGCCCACTTACAAAGGGCCGTGTCCAATCGGTGCCACGCAGCACAGGGATGCGATTGTGTTCGCCGTCCCTCAGCATCTCAGTCTTTTTCCTCATATCTTCTTCTCTCACAAACCCCGGCCCCCTGTAGGCAAAATCCACCAACACCAACCACAGTAATCTAATTTCAGCAGGGTCCCTCCAACAAAGAGAAGTCGAGAGGGAAAGGAAAAACATGAGCGATTGTCTTTGCTGTTTGTGAAATGAGTTCATGAGGACAGGCAAATGGAAAGCGTTGGCAGAGATTTGAGCTGTTAGAGATTGTTGTAAGTACATGAGCCGCGGGCTGTGTGAGGGTTTGAGGTGTCTCTCTTTTTTTCTTTGAATTCCTGGCTTTCTTTTAATCATTACTTTGTTCTTTTGTGTACTCATAGGTGTTTCTTCCACTGAGTTTTGTGGTTTGCAAGTTGAACGCAGTCGCTTGTTCGCTTCAAAACTTCTGCTTCTGGCAAGTTACACTGTCGGTGTGTGTGTGTGTGTGTGTGTGTGTGCGTGTAAGTGATTGATAGATTTAACTAAAGGAGGGTGACCCAAGGGGAACATTGGCTTTAAAATGGTGCTTTAGTCATCAATAACAGGCTGTAACTTTGCAATGAGGCTACTAGAAGAGAGTGAGGAGGAGAAAGTAAAATATGTGTGGGAGCAAAGAGGAAAAAAGATGAAAAAAAGCAATGGAAGGAGAAGGAGAGAGTGGGCTGGCACATGAATAAATGAGAAATTTGGAATTCCCAGGGATATGTGAGCTATAAGACTCAAGAGAGTGGAAGAGAGAGAGAAAGGAGGGTAAAAAAGAAAGGAAATAGGCAACACAATGGCTGCCTTGACGAGGGGGTGGAGGTGGGATACCAGGCAAGTCAGAGTCAAACAGCTGAGGTAAGAGTTTGCCTACGGCACCAAAATCCTGTATATGAATGGCACACAAACAGGCAAGCAGCCCACGGCTGACCTAAATCTTTGATTTTACCTGAGGCATAATGTTCAACCAATCACAGGAGGGGATACAACAGCTGCAATATATTTCCACCAATAGCAAGACAGTGTTCAGATTTACCAAGCTTGAAAAACCTTGAGGTTTTGCTTATGTTATAATTCTGAAAAGATCTACTGTTTTGATGTTATTTTACATGTTGACTGTCATTGTATGTGTTGGTGTGTTCTTGCTACTAGATTATACATTTAGGAGTTAAGACCCATTTTGTGTGTTTGACACGATTTTGTATGTATGGATATAAATTGTTTTTACCTGTGGTAAGGAGTGTGCTGCATAAGCAATAAAAAGTTGCTTCATCATTGAAATACAAATTATAGAATAAATTATCAAGTTGTTACATACAATGGATTGTGTAGCCATGGCCAAAAGTATTGGCAGTGACATAAATGTTGTGCTTTGCGAAGTTCACAGCTTCAGTATTTAATTTTTTTTTTTCACATCTTTCCATGGTATACTGGAAAACAATGATAAACATTTCACAAGTCTGAAACGCTTTTATTGTCAAAAACATTCAATATATGCAAAGAGTCAATATTTACAGCGTTGACCTTTCTTCTTCATAAACTCCGCAATTCGCTCAGGCAAAATCCTGACTGTTGGCGATTCATTCTTGCCTGATTAGTGCTCAGAGTTGATCACAATTTATGGATTTCTGCTTGTCCACTGTCCTTTTGAGGGTTGACTACAGGTTCTCTATGGGATTTAGATCCAGGGATTTCCCTGGTCACGGATCCAAAATTTAAATGTAATGATCTCTGAGCTACTTCAATATCACTCCTGCCTTGTGACATGGTCCTCAATTATGCTGGAAATTGGGAGAATATTTTGCTGGGATATGTACCATTCTTTATTCATGGCAGTGTTTTAGGCAGAATTGTGATAGAGCATAAACTCTCAGGTCTCAGGATGCTTCATTGCTGGCATGGCACAGGACTCTTGGTAGTGTTCGCCTTTTCTTCTCTGGTCAATTACTTTTCCAGATGTCCCAAACCATCGGAGGGTGGTTTCATCAAAGAAAACAACATTGCACCAGTCTTCTACTGGCTTCTGCTGTACTTCCTGAAGAATTTTAGTCTGTTCTTGATGTTTTTTTTCTTGGAGATAAGTGGCTTCTTTGCCTCCCTTCTTGACACCAGGCCATTGTCCAAAAGTCTTCACCTCACTGTGTGTGCAGTTGCACTCACACCCGCCTCCTGCCAATACTGAGCAAGCTCTGCACTGGTGATGATTCCTTAGCCGACTACAGAAGTAGACAGTCCTGGTACTCGCTGGACACTCTGTGACATCCTGAAGCTGATGAACCTCTCTCCTTGAAGTTCTTGATGATCCAGTAAATGGTTCTTTCAGGGGCAATATATTTTTGCAACAATTTCATTGCAAGTGAGGCCATTGCATTAACGCAAAGTGATGATGGCTGCACATCTTTCTTTAGAGATAACAATAGCTAAGACAAGAACACTTCCTTTTATAGCAATCAGTCTGCTCTTATAATCCAATCAGAATGAAAGTGATTTTACCTGACTAATACTTGTTCATACTTTCCCATTTGCTAATGATATGATTAGTGAAATGGCATTAGCTGGTCATGACTGCTTAAATTATTATCAGGGAAAGGGATTGTCAGGTCAGTATCTCCACCAAGTAAATGGCAAGTGTTTAAAATGTAAGTTACCTAATATTAACTTCTTGTTTATTGAACTGTTGATCAGCAGAGTAATTAATCACATTATAACATTGTTAATGTAACTCTTGCCAAAAGCCTTGTACTGTGGCAAGCATTTTGGTTGTGATAATACAATGATTCTATTTTGAAAACTTAAACCCTGAAAAAGAGATACATACAGGCATTAGCCTCAAATGCATTGCCTATTATTGCCCAACACATTCAAATCAATATGAGACTTTGATCCCTGCAGTAGGTGAGCTTAAGTGTATACCCAATTCATAACCACAGAGTGAGCTGGAGCTATTTCAGGAGGCTTAATTGTCACTTCAGAGTCCTCACTGACAGATACAATAAGCTGGCAGGCCGCAGTGACTCATATTTGAGACTCTCGCCATAGGGAACGAGGGATAAAATGAGAGAAGCACTGAATAAATGAATCACCAGGATGGTATGTGTGAAAGAGAGCGAGTCAATGAGTAAGGTTTCAGCTAATGTCTATTATTTTATTCTCAGCGATAGACACAGTATGGTTTTTTTTTTTTTTTTTTTTTTTTTTTTTTCTAGGAAACCGGACAATAGAGGATCCAACAACCACAGTAGTCTGATGGATTTTTGGACATGAAAGCCCAGCATCAAAACAGATAATTTGGCTAATGTAAGTTTGGGGTCAGTAAGATTTAAAAAAAAACTAAATAAGAATAAAATAAATTACCTTTATTCAGAAATGTATGATTTAAATGTATCAAAAGTGATGATAAAGACTTAATCAAAAGAGTCAAAGAATCCTAAATAATGTATCATGGTTTGCACAAAATATTAAGCAACATATATTTGTGTATCATTGATAATAATTAGAAATGCTTTTTAACACAAAATCAGCATATTAGAATGATGTCTGAAAGAATCACGTGACACTGAAGACTGTAATGATGCTGAAAATTCAGCTTTACCATCACAGGACTAAATTACATTTTACAATACATTAAAACAGCAAACATTTTGAATAGTAATAAAATGTAAAATTGAATTAGCATTTTGTTTTGTATCAAATAAATGCAGTCTGATGAGCATAAAATAATTCTCAAAAATGTCTTCAAAAACCAAACTTTTGAATGGTAGTGTAAGGCCAGAACTGAAGAGTTTGGTCTAGCAGTAGACTTATTTGGTTTGGTTATATTGGTTATATTGTTCATTGTTACACAATGACAAAAGCAAGTTGTGAGTTTATCATAGTTTGATAGAAAAGTTTAGATTAAAACAGGTCATTTAAGGTGGTTCTCAACTAGTGGATTGCACTTATTATCAATCAATTTCAATGTTTTAAAAGTTTGTTGAACTTTGACTCCATAGACTAATCAATACTTTTCTACAGTCACTCACTAATTCAGAGCAAGGCTGATCCTAGCTTGAGCCAACTTTAACTATTTTGTGTGCTTTCATATATTTAAAAAGCACAGTTGAATGATATGATTTTACTGTGAATAGCTGAGGAGAAATAAGCTCAAAATATCAATAATACATGACAAGATTCAATCTGTCTGCATTATGTAGTGTGTTTTCTTCTGTGAATGAGAAGCGGCACACTTGCCCTCCACTTTAGAAAACAGATCTTTTCAGAACACGATGCCATGCTGGAGTGTTTCCTTTCCCTATAGGTCTGATGCAAATGGGGGATGACGGGGGCACAAGAGGCTGCTAAATGTTTGTTCTCTGATTTTTGAGTAAAATGGATAGCATTGATTCCCTAAAACTGAATTGGCAGACATCACAACATCAAAAAGCATTGATGAGACTGCTAGATGTTTGAGAGAGAAGCCATGTGTTAATTCATTGCTTGGCTTCTGAATACAGCGCTTGGTGAATATGTCTGGGGGGAGCATAGTTATCGCTATTGACTTTTTCAAAAAGGAGATATGTTGAAGTTTGAATGATGTGGCAAAGACACAGAAGACTGACAGAATCTTGAACATCTTGATAGATCTGGAGTCTTTTTATTTCAGTTCTCAGAATCACCATCAACAGATTTTATTTGTATGTATTAAATAAATAAAAACCCTCAATCTCTGAGTCTGTCATGAATTTACAGTACATACACTATTGTTCAAAAGTTTGGGGTTAAAAATACAAACCCGATTCCAAAAAAGTTGGGACACTGTACAAATTGTGAATAAAAAAGGAATGCAATAATTTACAAATCTTATAAACTTGTATTTTATTCACAATAGAATATAGATAACATATCAAATGTTGAATGTGAGACATTTTGAAATGTCATGCCAAATATTAGCTAATTTTGGATTTCATGAGAGCTACACATTCAAAAAAAGTTGGGACAGGTAGCAATAAGAGGCCGGAAAAGTTAAATGTACATATAAGGAACAGCTGGAGGACCAATTTTCAACTTATTAGGTCAATTGGCAACATGATTGGGTATAAAAAGAGCCTCTCAGAGTGGCAGTGTCTCTCAGAAGTCAAGATGGGCAGAGGATCACCAATTCCCCCAATGCTGCGGCCAAAAATAGAGGAGCAATATCAGAAAGGAGTTTCTCAGAGAAAAATTGCAAAGAGTTTGAAGTTATCATCAGCTACAGTGCATAATATCATCCAAAGATTCAGAGAATCTGGAATAATCTCTGTGTGTAAGGGTCAAAGCCGGAAAATCATACTGGATGCCCGTGCTCTTTGGGCCCTTAGACGGCACTGCATCACATACAGGAATGCTACTGTAATGGAAATCACAACACGGCTCAGGAATACTTCCAGAAAACATTGTTGGTGAACACAATCCACCATGCCATTCGCCGTTGCCAGCTAAAACTCTATAGGTCAAAAAAGAAGCCATATCTAAACATGATCCAGAAGCGCAGGCGTTTTCTCTGGGCCAAGGCTCATTTAAAATGACTATGGCAAAGTGTAAAACTGTTCTGTGGTCAGATTAATTAAAATTTGAAGTTCTTTTTGGAAAACTGGGACGCCATGTCATCCGGACTAAAGAGGACAAGGACAACCCAAGTTGTTATCAGCACTCAGTTCAGAAGCCTGCATCTCTGATGGTATGGGGTTGCATGAGTGCGTGTGGCATGGGCAGCTTACACATCTGGAAAGGCACCATCAATGCTGAAAGGTATATCCAAGTTCTAGAACAACATATGCTCCCATCCAGACGTCGTCTCTTTCAGGGAAGACCTTGCATTTTCCAACATGACAATGCCAGACCACATACTGCATCAATTAAAACATCATGGCTGCGTAGAAGAAGGATCCGGGTACTGAAATGGCCAGCCTGCAGTCCAGATCTTTCACCCATAGAAAACATTTGGTGCATCATAAAGAGGAAGATGTGACAAAGAAGACCTAAGACAGTTGAGCAACTAGAAGCCTGTATTAGACAAGAATGGGACAACATTCCTATTCCTAAACTTGAGCAACTTGTCTCCTCAGTCCCCAGACGTTTGCAGACTGTTATAAAAAGAAGAGGGGATGCCACACAGTGGGAAACATGGCCTTGTCGCCAACTTTTCTGAGATGTGTTGATGCCATGAAATTTAGAATCAACGTATTTTTCCATTAAAATTATACATTTTCTCAGTTCAAACATTTTGATATGTCATCTATGTTGTATTCTGAATAAAATATTGAAATTTGAAACTTCCACATCATTGCATTCCGTTTTTATTCACAATTTGTACAGTGTCGCAACTTTTTTGGAATTGGGTTTGTATTTAATTGATGTTTAATTGAAAATACTGTAATATATTTCTACAATTTAAAATAACTTTTATAATTTAATATATTCTTAAAAAAAAATGCGCACAAAAACTATTCTCATCGCTTCATAAAATGATTGTAGAACCACTGTAGTGAGATGGACTTTGTAACGACGTCTTTATTACCTTTTATTGGTCTTTTCAACAAAAATATCTTCATTTGTGTTCTGAAGATGAACAAAGGTCTTACGGGTGTCGAACGACATGAGGGTAAGTAATTAATTACAGAATTTTCATTTTTGGGTGAACTAACCCTTTAAGAAGTAGGATTTGGGCTGTACAGAGTGCAGATTATTATTATTATTATTTGTTCTTGTGGAAACCGGTAAAATAAATGTAAGGATTCTTTGATACATAGAAAGTTTAAAATAAATATTTTCTAACATCATACATGTCTTTACTGTCAGTTTTTAACAATTTTATATTTCTAAATAAATGTATTCATTTTTCCCATAAAATCCCACACTCAGTAGTGTATACTGAGGAAGTTCTCTTGAACTCATGAGTGTGCCTCCATTTGCACCACAGGGGATTTTTTTTTTGTACACTTCACACCCACTTCCATGGAAAACAATCAAACAGCCAGAAGAATAGAACTATAGTGTATTGCAGAAGTAAAAATGTAACGGGAGAGGGAAAATGAAGCCAGATGACATTCCATAGGGCTTTAATAACCCTTAAGAAGTAGGATTTGGGCTGTACAGAGTGCAGACTTGCCTCCGGGGCAGGGATATGACCTTCTCTCTAAGGCCTCCATGATCAATACAGGCCTTTCAGCCAGCGCTGGACCTGATCCCAAGCTAGTTCTGTCTACACTGGGACAACAAGGGAGCATGCCAGAGCAGCCAGCCCAAGGCCATGCATCTGCTCTAGAGATGGTCCTCACAGAAAAGCCACCCCCATATTAAAAGCCCTTTTGAGGTGGTTATGAGCTCCATGGCACAAAACAAAGATTCCATCCATCATGGGAAAGCCCACGGTACATTTTTGGAATGGAAGTGTCTGAGGAAAGTTGGAGGAAACGGATGAGGGCAATCAATGAAACATGAGGTGCAGAAGCATACACTGAAGGCCGTAGACACAGTAGTCTGTCTGGAGACATGTCTGGGGTTTAATTTGTCCTGAAGTGTCAGATTCTCCCTTTAGTCTATGGCTGGATTTATCCAGTAACAAACTTTTCTTAGTTTTAAAATGTGACGCGCATATATGCATATTAACCAGGCAATAATCCTCCCACATTGGTTTCTTTTGCCATATGTGTCTATATCCTCTCACATGATAGAGATGGTAAAATGCATTTATTATTATAAAGATAGGTTGCTTGGTGTGGCGGGAGGAGCAAACAACAGACACAGTGGGTGTGGCGCCAGACCTTGGAGAGGCATTTATTTACATAATGTTCAAAAAGGAGAATAAAGTGTCCATGGGGATAAATGTGTCCAAAAAATGAATAAATAATAAAAAAAAATATATATAAGGGATCTGGTCTCCTCATTGTGCTGGGGCATGTGCAGGGAAGGTAGTTTTCAGATGGGTTGGTCCAGGTAAAGGGTGCGGGGTCCCTGTGGCTGCAAGCGCTCTCCTCTTTGGTCTGGGGTGCGAGGGGTTGTCGGCTTCTCTAGGGAGTCCAGCGAACTATGCTTGGCGGCACAGATATCTGTCCCCGCTCCCGTCCTGGACTTGCGAGGACACCAGCTTGCATGCATAAGGAAAAAAGTCTGGACTCCCGAGGATAGGTGTACTCGGCATTTAACAGCGGTGGTGACAAGGCTCCATTCAATTCAGGTGAGCCTCATTATTGTTACGGATTTGGTGTGGAACAAACTCACGAAGGCGAAGGAGAACTCGGAACTTGGAACTTTAATCATAAACTCGGGAAACAGACAGGGAAACCACCAACAAACGTGAACGAGAACCGACAAACACTAAGGGCAAACAGAGGGCTTAAATACACAGGGGAAACAAGGTGATGACTAGACTAACAGGACACAGCTGGGACAAATTAACTCATAATGAGGGTGACCATGGAAACACAGGAGTGGCGGGAAAACAGAACAAAGGAACATGTGACAGGGGAACACAACATGTAACAATTATGCGATGCCAGTCCTGGGTGTTACAGCTCCCCTCCTCTTTCTCACACCTACTTCTGTCAGGAAGCTGACGAAGGGCAGTGATTTAAGTGATGGGGTGGTGATGATAATAAGGGGGATGCAGCCGTTCCATCACATACCCCCTCCCACTTCCACCAAGCGTTATCCCTGTCATACGGCCGGCGCCCACCCGGGATTGCTACTCCCTCAGCCAGGCCCCATGTGGTTAGAGTGGGCCCCTCTCACACCACGCCAGGACAGAAAAATACTGTTTCAGTTAACAGCCTCAACCAACCACAGAGTAAATTATAATAGAAGAAACATCACTTACCTCTATTGTGGTTGGGAGGCCATCTTTGCTGTTTCTCTGTCCTAGTCAGGCTTTCCATGATCTTTCCTGAGCAAGAGGGGATGATGTTATCAGATGGTACCCAACTGCGCTATCTAAGCTCCGCCTTGCCTGCATTCACCAGTGTGGCGGGAAGAGCAAACAACAGACACAGTGGGTGGGTCGTCAGACCTCAGAGAGGTGTTTATTGACATAAAAATAGACATAACATGCAAAAAGGGAATAAAGTCCAAAATTAATAGGGGATCTGGTGTCCTTGTTGTGCTGGGGCACGTGCTCAGATGGGTTGGTCTAGGTAAAGGTGGCGGGGTCCTGGCAGCCGCAGACACTCCCCTCTTTGGTCTTGAATGCAAATGCTGACGGCTTCTCCAGCAGGTTATTCTAACCCGTTTACATTTCACTGCCGGTTGTATTTTACATTTCACTGCCAGTTGTATATTCTGTATATAACTGTGTATGTGACAAATAAAACTCTTGAATCTTGAATCTTCTGGACATGTAAGGACACCAGCGTACATGCACACTTGCACAGGAAAAAAAAAACAGCCTCCGATTCAGGTGTGCCTCATCATGCAGAGCCAAACCTGGTTGTTACAGCCTCCCCCTCACCCCCCTCACACACCCTCACACCCCCTCACACCCACTCCAGACAGGAACCTGAGGAAAAGTGGCGATATAAGTGATGGGGTGGCAATAATAATGAGGAGGAGGCAGCCGTTTCATCACACTTCGTTAGCTGTTTTAGTAGCTGTATACAATATCTGTACATTTAATATTTATATAAAGCACATACTGTATATCAAGTGCACAATAATCTGCAATATTTCCAGTTTCATGGAAACTATGCAAAAACAAATTGAGAGGTCAAGCCTAAGAAGAAAGAGAATGTTTGCTTGCTGCATCCATGTTGTTAAAAGTATAATGGATGTTTTAATTGCATTATTTATTCAAAGACAAAGCTATTACATGATGGGAATAAACTGGATCAGCATATTCACTGGCAAGAAAATAAAAGTTATTACATATAAGGGAAGTTATTGTTCTATTAAATGTAGTTTGAAATTGCTCTGGGGAAGAGGAAGGGTTGATATCTGCCAAGTTGATGAAAGGAATTTGGAAGAGACGTGAAAGAAGATCAGACATCTTGCCTCAAATATCTAATTGGATTTGGCTCTCAATAGGTAGCCTTAATTTCCAAATGACTGTGCAGTTGCTTGGACTGAAAGCACCACAAAAAATGGGATAAGCCCTCTCTGTAAATGGAGAACTGACAGGATGCCTGACAAGGCAATGCACGGCAAGGCAATTTATGGATTTTATTTATTTTTGTGTATGAAAAAAACCCGCATTGAAAATACTATGTTTTTTTTTTTTTCTCACAAATACAGGGAACTTTTAAAGTTCAACTTTTTAGTTAAGCGCTGCTGGCCAGACAGACACACATTTCTCTGGACACAAAATATGTTTTTTTTTTTTGTTTTTTTTGCTCAAATAAGCTTACAGTCAGACGATGGTTGCCACTGAAATATCAGCATTTATTTGAACCTTTAATTCATTACATTTTTGCTTATCTGAGTGTTATTATTAGGAGTAGAATACTAGCTTAAATTGTCATCTATAAAGTACAGGTTTTCCTGTTTCCTGTTTCTGGATGTGTCTAATTGAGGAATGTTCACATGTGTGATGTAAGCTTGTGTTTTTTCTGTACTTTTAGAGGGTGGGAAAGCAAAAGCAAGAGGAGAAACTATATGAGATGCAAGAAAAAAAAATGTTACTAGGCAACAGAGGAAATTATTCCACCTATTGCAATGACACATAAAGCAGGTCGCAATGCTTTGAATTAAAAACAAACAACCAAATATACTTAAATATAAAAGAGCCTTTAATGATAGAGCACCCTTTTTCTTTATCAAAACTTTTGTACATTTCTCTATATCAGCCCAGATTAGATTTAAAACATGGCTATTGATTTTATGGAAAACATGTATTTAAGCAATATTGGAAGGTTGCATATTAAGCCTGTATGTCTTTAAGAAATGAGCGTTCTCCTCTGTTTCTGTCATGCTGAATCATTTTCTGCAGAGAGGAACTGGGGTATACGGTACACATGCTGCTGAGCTATTCAACCACTTTCCTGTTAAGAAAAATCTTTGAGGAAGCCCAGCTGTTGCTGTTGAGATTGTAATGTATTTTACCATCAGAACAAAATGTTGGTTGGGGACTAGAGGTGGCAGAACTTAGCAGGCCATGATTGTTAGTGGCTAGACAGAGACTTTCAGTCTCTTGAGCAGTTGTTCTTAGTAAAGCTGGAAGCCTTGTGGAGAAGAGAAAAGTTCATTCTACAATAATGACATTTCGGTCAGGTCCACGTAAGTCAAAAACACCATAGACAAACTTTTAGTCAACTTTTTATTAGCATATTTTGCATAAAATTTACATTTGGCAATATGGCTCTGTTATAAATTCTCCATCCTTTTCATGAGCTCCATGAAAAGCCAAGACAGGTAACAGCAGCAGATTCTGGAGACAACCTCCCATTTTTAAACTGGGAGGGCAGCGAAACCCCATTTAGAACGGAGTATGCATCAATGACAATAGAATGATATTGATTAAGTTAAACACAGTTTAAGGAGGAGCTGGGGAGGAGGTGGGTTGCAAAGCAGCATGCAGCAGAAGCAGCCAAGCAGCAGATTGAGAGTTTGTGAGTTGCCAATTCAGTGCATAGGAATCAGATCTGCTGATAGCAGAGTTTGACAACGTGGTCTGCCTGAACTAACGCAGAATGCTTGATTTTTCAAAAAGCCTTTGGTTTATTGGTTAATAATATTAAGTGAAATATTTTAAGAGGAAAGTGATTTCCATGTACTGTAATTTCATTTGTAGTTTTTTTTTTTTTTTTTGGGATGTTGTTAATGTTTGCTCCCTAGCTAGCTCTGCATTTAAATGCCTATATATGCTTCTTGACTAATTGATTTAAATTTTTAATCATTTGTGGGGCTTTATTATTTAAGAGGTCTAAACATAGTTTTGTTGTTTCTTAGCTACAGGTGGTGTGCATTTTTCCTCACATTTTTTTGTCTATCAATTATATCAATAAGTTGTGTCACTTATATTCACAGTTAGAAAATGTGATTTTTGTTGTGAGGGTGTATTGCTTTACTGACTCAAAGAGAACCTTGAAAGATTAAAAGTCTTTCTCTGTTGCTTCAGCGCTTTGTGTTTCACAGTCAGTTTGAGTGTGTGGGAGAGTCACTTTCCAGCAAGATGGAATGAAAAGCTTTGACCTTCTCAGCTGTGATTTCTCATAAAACAGTTTGGTAAGTGCTCTTTCATTCTCCCTCTCTTTTTCTCACTCTATCGGTTCAGTTTATCATTTGCTTTATTGATATGTGTCTTTTTATTGACAATAACATTTAAGCATTAAATAATACAAATGTGTGTAAAAGCACAGCCATAAAAAGATGAAAAACGCACTTCTGTCCCCTCTCTCATCTTTTTATTCAATTTCCGCAACTTTCAACAGCATTGGCAGTGTATGTAAGTGTGTCAAATAATCTCAATATTTTCCAATGCTGCATAAAATAATTTTGCTTTGCTGATATTTGAAAAATGTTTTCTGTCTAACATATATGTCAGACTGAAAGGAAGGAATGGAGTTATTTATTATGTGTAATTGAAGGAAAAGTCCATGTATTTCATAGCCAGAGACTTCATGACCATAGGCACGGGTAATGCAGAAATAGTATTGCTTGCAATTACAGCTTAAATAGTACTTCTCATGGGGGTACCTTTCAAACCGCAGCTTTCATTAAACTCTGAGAATGTTTTTCATTGGCCACCTGCACACCGTGATGATGGCATATGATAGAGTCTGAGTGCATTTAAACAGACGTTTCCCAGAGGTTGTGCCGGAATGGTGATGCCCTTTTATGTGACATTTACACAGAGGATATAAACAAGACTGGGACATATATGGAGGATGGCAGAGAATGAGCTTGCCAAGGAATGAAACAGAAAGGGAGGTTGAGGGAAGAAAATGAAAGGGAAAATTAAAATGAACACAAATGCATCGAGCTGGGCAAGAAGACTGCAAAGGCTGAAAAAAGCTAGGAAGCAAATCAAAGAAAGACTAACTGCCCTTTAAGGGGAATGGAGAGTTTAACCAGCGAAATGAACAAGAGCAAACAACAAATGAGCCAATTACTGACTTTAGGGTTGTTTAAATCAAACACATTTCCAATAGTGTTAGTATACTGTTGCCCTAAATGGTGACATGTTGTCCTACCGCATCAGTATTTCCATACACCTGAAAATGAACCTGCGCTATTGATCTCCTTTCATCGATTTCGCTGTAGGAAGGCGCTGGGGCCGCTTGCCATTTGTATCTACTCTCTAGTTTGCCAATGGCCACTCAAAGGCGCAGTGGCAATCTGCTGCCACCTCTACAATTTATGTGTGCTGCCTGGGTCGCCCTCTCACTTCTGAGTGAGTTGGCTTAGGTAATTACTCCACTGCCAACAGAGCAGGAGAAAAGGGATGCCAGATATAGTGGGAGGAGGGACAGCTTGTTATAACGGCACCCCTGCTACAACCTGCTCATATCTATCCGCTCACCGGCGACATCATTTGTCCTTAAAGGAATATTTCACACACCAAAAAAAATTTTGTTCCAAATACACGACATGATATTTCGAAGAATCCGCTAATTTTTTTTTATTCTGAAGAAATCGTAGCAAACAAGCCAGTGCATGAGAATAAAAGCGAAAGTGATGAAAGCGAACAAAGTTAAGCTGGTACAGACAGAAAGTTTTACGACAGTTTTCAAATGCACAAATATTTTTATAATAACATGAGCCAACTGGAATAAATAAAGTGATCAGCGTGATTGATATGCAAAATGGTAAGTAAGCGCTACTATGTTTATGGTTTGTATCTGCAGTCTGTTTTGGTTTCCTTTTTTGAATGACAAAAATAGACTATTGATACCTGCTGATATAGACAGATATTTACATACACGCAGGCGAATACTTTGTTTTCTTATTTATTCCCATTTAGCTCGCCTATCCCCATGTTGAGGAAAATTGTAAGTGCAGAGGCGTTGTGTGTAAACATGATGGTTATTGTAGTTCTAGACTAAATGTGAGCATGCATTTACTCATTTCACTTGCACAAAAAAAGATTCAGTATTCCGTACTTTCAGTACTTTACGGTATTCAGTATTAAGAAAAATAAATAAATAAACATTAGTGAAATACAAAATCAGAATGCCATGCAAACCACCAATAATTAAATATGTTCAATAAAACAAATATGTTTATGCATTTAATCTCACTTTTTTGACCAATGTACTTGCTGCTGACTTTCAGTGATTCAGTTAAACCATAAGCAAAAATGACTATAGATTGGTTGTTTTCACTGGTGAAGTAAGTGATAAACTTCCTCCTCCTGCATCCTATTCTTCTGCAATCCAGAATGGCAGCAGAGCTGAAAGGTTTGTTTGAGCTGCGCCCTCTACTGTACACGTGTGGATTTGTATTTTCTTCAGCCTGAGCCTTATTATTTAAATTTTGGTGTGAAAAGGCGTTTACATTTGCCCAGAAATAGAACTTTTTGTTATATAAAAAAAAAAAACCAACAAAAAAAACAAGCAAGCCCAACTCAGGTGATTAACTCAAAAGTAAAGTAACGCATTACTTTTCTTAAAAAAGTAACTAATACCACAATTAGTTACTTTTAGGGAGTAACGCAATATTGTAATGTATTACTTTTGTAAAGTAACTTTCCCGAACACTGATCAACTCGATCAAAAGTTATATTGAGAACGAATCAGTCTGATTTGTAAAGATTCAGAAATCATTTAGTTTGATTTGTGAAATGGGTGAAGTGGTTCATTTAAAAGAACAGGCTCAAAAGAACGTTCATTCACTGATTTTGTTCTCAAGCTCAACTCACAGATTTAATGATCCGCTAGCAGTGATTCTGAAGTCAACAGCTCACAGTAAGTGCTCATCCACTTCATTGTTTATCCAATAAACATATAATGATGTTTCCGTGGAACATTTATTTAACTTTTTTCCAAAATCATCAGTGAACAGTCAACTGAATATATCAGTATGTTAAATTTCAAAATGATTTGCCTGATTTATGATTGAACCATTCAGTTCTACTATCTATCTAGCTATCTATCTATCTATCTATCTATCTATCTATCTATCTATCTATCTATCTATCTATCTATCTATCTATCTATCTATCTATCTATCTATCTATCTATCTATCTATCTATCTATATCTAGCTATCTAGCTATCTGCCTGTCCATCAATTTACTTTTACTCATGTCTTCCCTTTTTCAGCACTGATCCTTCAGTGTGAA
Source organism: Paracanthobrama guichenoti (assembly GCA_018749465.1). Classification (NCBI taxonomy): domain Eukaryota; kingdom Metazoa; phylum Chordata; class Actinopteri; order Cypriniformes; family Gobionidae; genus Paracanthobrama; species Paracanthobrama guichenoti. Next base: position 36,405,760 of record CM031956.1, on the reverse strand, counting down.
TTGAAGCTAAAAGCTACTGTAGATGGATGTATGCTTGAGAAAAGTTTGGACCACAGCAACTGCTGTTTGCAGTCGCATAGTTTAATGTGGCAGTGATGGTGAAGAGCGTGAAGGGGAGGTGTTGCTGCAAAAGCTGAGAGCAGATATGGGAAGAAGAGAAGAGAACCGGTGCTATCGGTCTAGGGCAGGCAGGGCTGGCTGGCAGGATGCTGGGTACGAAAGGGCGTGAGGTGCAGTGCTGGCAGCCCAACTACAGCAGTCCCAGAGCCCAGTAGCTCAGCTTAGAAAGAATATCGACAGTCTCACAGAGGACTGGGTGACATGGGTCAGTGACAGGCAGCAGAAGGACTGATGTTTGTGTGCATTTGTGTGTGAAAGGGTGTGTGTTATCAAAGCCAAGCGAGGGCAGAGGAAAGTATAGTTCCAGACCGCGTGCAGTGAATTCAAACTGCTACTTTTGAATGGAAAAATCTTTTAATGGGTACAATGTGTACAAAAACTTCAACGATGTAGCTGTCACTGAAAAGAACAGACAGTGTGGTTATGAAAACGCCTCAAATTGCTTGGTAGTGGCTATGAAAATATTTGAAATCACAGATTAAATGCATGTTTGAGTACATTCATGTCAGCTTAAAACAGTTTTTTTTTTGTGTTATTAAAGCAAATATAATAATACACCTTAACATCACATATTATTACTCTCTGACAAGGTGTTGACACCTTCACTGCATTTCCAGGGAAAGGAAAAACACGTGTTCAGACTTTTAATAAAGCAGCTCTGGGGTTCATGAATTGTAGCGTGTATCCAGTGTATGGTGTAGCCGCTTGATTTCTCCGGCTAGCATTTCTTATTATTTCGTGCCTGTGCTGTGACACTAGTCCTGATGATCAGGAATGGGACAGGTTGTGACAGGCAAGAGGAAAGGGAAAGCCTATGGACTCTTCACATATCAGCAGACTTTTCCCCAGAGCACTAGACATGCCACATATCAGTAGTCTCATACGTCCGTCGGCATGCAAATAAGCACTTCGCCTGGACTAAATAATACATCAGCATGTGTTTGAGCCTGGGCCACTGCCCCGTGGGTATGGGTTTTGGGCACTAAATGTCAGTCGGCTCAGCTATGGTGTGGTGATGCCACATCCACCTCGGTTTCCCGTGGGCAGAATGTTATGTGGTCTAAATGCACTGAGAATCTGACAGTGAACATGCATAGTTTAGGCACAATTAGGGCACTAACAGGCACAGATATGAGTGGAACTGTCACCCTATTTTCGTGTGTGTATGTGAGTCACAAACAAACATCAGTTAATTTAAACAAAAGCAACTTGACCTATGAGATGCAGAATGATTTATGAGAGCAGAATTGAGTGTTTTTTTAAAACACTTTTTTTCTTTAGCATTCACATTGTCATTTTTAACACCGAACCTAAAAATGCAAAAAAAAAAAAAAAAAAAAAGCACTACTTTTACAACAGAACTTATCAAACATCCAAAACTATGATGTTTGCTGGGCTAAATGCTCTCGTTGTATGTATGTACATACTATGGTATCTGTATTAGCTGAGAACTCACAAAGAGCATATAAAATGTGTAAAGGAGTCAAAATCAGTGCCAGGAATTCCTCTGTTACACACACAAACAATCTGCTGCAAGAAGTCATGATTCTGATGCCTGTATTGAACTGTAATCCCTGTTGAAAAAAACACAAAAAAACAGCATGTGCTGGTGTTAGGTATGTTTTGAAGCATGGCAGCTAGTTTGAGCTGGTTTAAGCTGGTCATGAGCTGGTTTACGTTGGTCAAGAGCGGGTCCTAAGATTGTCCAAAGAAACTAACTCCAGCTCAGGACCTACTTAAAGGGGTACTTCAGCATTGGGAAGATAAATGTGTATTTAAACTGGGTAATTTATGTAGTAGAAATGTGAAATTATTTTTTTTTATTTGGTGCCTTCTAGACTGAGAAAAGACAGAAAATGTATTTTTGTCTCATGTGGATAAGACAACAACTCCCAGAATGCACTTGCTTCGCTGCCCAACGAGGCCACTCCCAAAGCCACGGCTACTAGTTATCACTTGCCCACCATGGCATCGCCCTAACCGTCGTTTTGATTTTCATAGTAATAAAATCATTTTGTTCAGTTAGAGAATAGACACTACATTTAAAAAATGAACGCATCTGTTCAATAAAGTGTGAGTGAGCCGAACGAAAGTCAAGGCACAAACGTAGCAGGAGTCAGATTTCATTCATCACGAGAGCGAAGAGCTGAGCAGAGCTGAGGTAAGCTTAACTTTCATAGGAATTCATTGAAAAGTTGAAACGCTTACTTTGCTCCGCACCGCTCCGTTATGAATGCCCAAGCCGAGCAGCCATGCGCATTTACATTCTGTGAGTGAGATCCCAACTCTATGGGTGGGTTGATAACATGTGGAACTAGCTCCTACTACTGGCTGTAGTCTCTAGCCTCTGGCCAAAAAATCCTCTGATGACGCAAAATGACGATATTTGCGTCATCTGAGGATTTTTTTTCCAGAAATTAAAAGCATAATTCTCTCATCTCAGGGGGATATGAGGGGGGAAAGTATGTGCATTTATATGATGGTATTTTGACCAGCTGAGAACAATAGTAATAGTTTATCAAATGTGTAAAGGAGTCAACACAGCAGCAGGAATTCCTCCATTGAACACAAATAAAGATCTGTTGCAAAAGACAGTGTTTCTGTGAGTTTTTGGTTCGTTTACATGTCTTTGGTCTGTGTTGCGTTCATATTTCAGCCGGTTCGGATGGCACCGTTCACACTTAATTAAATGAACCACACTAACAGAGCAATCGCACAAGAGTTCATTTTAATCAAACCTTCCAAGTGTGAATAAACCTTTAAAATACACCCTGATAATCTTTTGACTGAAAAATTATTGGAACTTGCTTTCATTCAGTTGTTTTTTTTTTTTTTTCTTTTTTTGTATTCTAAAGTAGAACAGATTCAGTGAACTGTCCAAATGATCCAGAATGAATCAAACTGATTCAGACTATACTGCTAACCCTTTTGACAAATTAATTGATTTGTTCACATTTGCAAATTAATCACTTTGAAGAATGCATTGATCTGATTCTACAGAGCACTGACTAGCTAACACACTGACATATTATCAGGGAGAAGAAAATGGTAAAATGGTCACATTATTTAAAAACTAAAGTAACAAATAGCTACACTTGTAGCAATGCAACTGCCTAACACTATTACTAACATAGTTTAAGTGCATTGACAAATATACTATAGTCTAAACATATAGTCTATAGTTCTACAAAGTGAAGTGAAACTAGAACAAAATAAAAATAAAGAAAGAAAATAAAGAAAATTATACACACCCTATAGCACTGAAAAACAGCTATGCCAAAAGTTTGCATCCAACCTCTGACCCCCTTAACTGTGACTAGTTGACACCCTCTGTGAGGTCAGAGGTTTCAGAGTCACACTCTTACTCTGTGTAGAGGGCAACCCCTTGGGCCAGAGCTCCAATATTGTAATTGCTGTATTTACATTTTACGAGCCTGTGGGCCTCATTATGGGAAAGCGAGAAACGTGTGGGCTAGAGGATGGTGCTGTACTCTACATGAAGCCCCGCCCTGCTTTTATGACCCAGCATTCATCAGTCCTAACCTCCTGCCATGGATGCATCTACTGGAACAAAAAAAATAACAAATAGAAGCACGATGCATTTGTTTATCTGTTGGAGTTGTGTAGCTCATTATGATCAAAGAAACAATGCCTGTATATTTGTTTCAAGACATAGGTTTACTTGTGTATTCAACCCCCTATTTAATTTCCATTTATCTAAGTTTGTTCAGATCAAGTTGTGTTCCATAAGTAATTTTCTTGTTGTTTGCTCAGATTTGTTGATGCACAGAAATAACATCTGCAGGAGGTGTGCAAAAGGGCAACGTGTTTCCATTACCTGCGAGAAAGGAATCTATAGGCCTAACGTATGCATTATCCCCTTCTTGTTTGCAAAGACGAGATTTGTTCAGCTTCTGTTTAGTCTCAATGGTTATTTTATATATAACCTTTAGTGACCTGCAGTCTTATCATAATATTTTTACTTTAATTGTTCTTACCTAGAAGACCTAAAATTGAGTAATGCAGCTCTAACTGTGCTACAGTGACAACTGTTACTTGGCGAACTTTTGGGTTTGTGAAAATTACCCCATGATTTACTCACTCTCAAGCCATCCTTGGTGTAAATGACATTCTTCTTTCAGACAAATACAATCAGAGTTATATTTAAAAATGTCTTGGCTCTTCTGAGATCAATGGGTTTCAATGTTCAGTGGCTTTATAAAGTAAAATATCTAGTTTCTGGAGGACCACCTTCCATATTCAACTTGCAAAAAAATCGATGGATATTTTTCTTACACAGACCCATCGATTCAATTCAGAATGTCCTTATTAACCCCCTGGAGCCATCAATATACTAATTAATGAGATATCAGTATATCACAATATATACTAAATATCATCTAATAATTCTCTAAACGTTGTCACTGTATTTGTCACTGTTTTTCCGCTGAATTTCTGGCAACAAAAATAAACTTTTTTAAACATACATCATTTCTTTCAGCGTCATTTTGTGAAATCATTAAATTGCATTGCATGAATGCTTTTGTTTTCCTAAGAATATTTAGTCTGTAGAACAATAAGTTCCAGCACATCTAAAAGAAACTTTTTCAGTGCCACAAAATGTATTAGAGAAAGAACTTATAAGTGGAAGAAGTATAGATGCTCAAAACCAGCAATGAGAACGTCTAGAATATGAATGATCAGGAAAAAAGCAAACCAAATATCATTGAATTAAGAGTCATTCAATTTACAAAATAAAATTCATACCCTCTTTAACCATTTAAATGCCTGTATTTGATGTAAAACATATTACCCCAGAATAACATGTACATGCACAACCATAAGAACATATGAATTTCCTAGCATTCTGAGATTAAACATGAATCCAGAAAACTCAAATGAAAAAAAAAAAAAAAAAAAAAAAAAAAAAACCACCTGTATTCGTTCAGTTATCCTGGTTTACACTTTTTCTTTCTCACTGATAATGAGGTGAGAGTGCTGTGGCGGTGACAGAGGAACCTCTCCTGTGGCATCACGTCCAGAAATGGCACTAGTGTGAAGTCTACAGGTATGTATACCTTATTCCACTAGATTTTTTGGTAACACTTTAGAATAATGTTCATTAGTTAACATTAGTTAATGTATTAAAGGTGCTCTAAGTGATGTCACACGTTTTTTAGGCCAAATTTTTTTTTTGTCACATACAGCAAACATCTCCTCGCTATCCAGCAACAAAAACAAACTGGTGCAGTCTGGACCACGAAACATAATAAACATCCATCCATTATTATCTTCCGCTTATCCGGGGCGGGTCGCGGGGGCAACAGTCTAAGCAGAGACACCCAGACTTCCCTTTCCCTAGCCACTTCCTCCAGCTCTTCCGGGGGAACCCCCGAGGCGTTCCCAGGCCAGCCGGGAGACATAATCCCTCCAGCATGTCCTAGGTCTTCCCCGGGGCCTCCTCCCGGTGGGACATGCCTGGAACACCTCCCCGGGAAGGCGTCCAGGAGGCATCCGAAATAGATGCCCGAGCCACCTCAACTGGCTCCTCTCGTTGTGAAGGAGCAACGGCTCTACTCTGAGCTCCTCCCGAGTAACTGAGCTTCTCACCCGATCTCTAAGGGAGCGCCCAGCAACCCTGCGGAGAAAGCTCATTTCGGCCGCCTGTATCCGGGATCTTGTCCTTTCGGTCATGACCCACAGCTCATGACCATAGGTGAGAGTAGGAACGTAGATTGACCGTTAAATCGAGAGCTTCGCCTTACAGCTCAGCTCCTTCTTTACCACGACAGACCGGTATTACTGCAGAAGCTGCACCGATCCATCTGTCAATCTCCTGTTCCATCCTTCCCTCACTCGTGAACAAGACCCCAAGATACCTGAACTCCTCCACCTGAGGCAGAAACTCTCCACCAACCTGAAGTGGGCAAGCCACCCTTTTCCGACTGAGAACCATGGCCTCGGATTTGGAGGTGCTGATTCTCATCCCGGCCGCTTCACACTCGGCTGCAAACTGCCCCAGTGCACGCTGAAGGTCCTGGTCTGAGGAGGCCAACATGACAACGTCATCCGCAAAAAGCAGCGACGAAATCATGTGGTTCCCAAACCAGACACTCTCCGGCCCTTGGCTGCGCCTAGAAATTCTGTCCATAAAAATTATGAACAGAACCGGTGACAAAGGGCAGCCCTGCCGGAGTCCAACATGAACTGGGAACAAGTCTGACTTGCTGCCGGCAATGCGGACCAAGCTCTGGCATAGACTTTCCCGGGGAGGCTGAGAAGTGTGATCCCCCTGTAGTTGGAACACACTCTCCGGTCCCCCTTCTTGAAAAGAGGGACCACCACCCCAGTCTGCCAGTCCAGAGGCACTGTCCCCAAACAGTAAATAATAAATAGTAATAAACATAATAAACAATGCTCCTGTATGTGACAAAAAATGTTTTGGCCTAAAAATGGGTGAATTTGCTTAGAGCACCTTTAACTAACATGAACTAACCATGAACAGTTCATTTGTTACTGTATTTGTTCATCTTTGTTAATGTTAGTTAATAAAAATACAGCTGTTCATGGTTTGTTCATGTTAGTTCACAGTGGATTAACTAATGTTAACAAGATTTTAATAATGTATTAGTAAATGTTGAAATTAACATTAACAGATAAATAAATGCTTTATAAGTGCAGTTAATTATTAGTTCCTGTTAACTAATGTAGTTAACTAATGTTAACTAATGAACATTTTTCTGAAGTTACCTATTTTTTTTTTTTTTTTTCTATTTCCATCATAGATTATGTACAGTTGTAAGAAAAGTATGTGAAACGGATTTCAGTGTACTGTAACATGGTCCTAAAATTTTATCTGATAATAAAAACAGACAGATATATGCTGTGTCTGAAAACTTGCTGCCTTTGGTGGATGCATTCCGAGGAAGGTCATGTTCGAATCCAGTGTTAGCTTCACTTCCTGTCTCCTTAGATACCTTCATCTGATCGATTTTTGAAGGCAGCATAGATGTATCCCTTGCTGCCTTTTGATATCCCACAATCATGTTCATTCCATTCCGTTGAGCTAAAATATAAATAGTGAGAAATTACTGTTATTAGTAATTATATATTTAGTTCTGTCAGGATCACTATCGTCAAAGTTGATTGATTGACTATTAGCATTTAGTTTGAAATGGCGGTATGGTTCTGTTCTGAAAAAGAACTCCCTGCACATCCATACAGCCTAGCATGGATAAAAGCAGGGTGAGCGGTGATAAACCCCTCTAGGGTAAACAGAGCAGAACCAATGATGTATTGCAGATAGCATTAATATCAATATTAAAATGTACAACCTAATTCAGGAATTTAGTCTGATTCAGAGGGAATCTGAATGCCAAATCCTGACTGACGAGAGGAGGAGCTGGGGGTGGAGGAGGGCAATTAACGCTATACGCTGGATTTATATCACTAAAGGTCGCTCTATTTTGTTGTAGATCATTAAACCATTATGCTGCCTTAGTAGTCTGAAATCAGTTTTGTGAGGTACTTTTGTGCACAAACACTGCCTGCGAAGTCATTGTCTGATAGGGCAGCGAGCCAAGTCAGCTGTCTAAGCTTTCTGATGCAGCCATTCTCCAAAAGTTAACTGAAGTCAGGAATCAGCTAACCTGGAGTCAAATCAATGAGACAAGATCAGAAGTGCTGGTCAGAGCTGGTCCTTCCCTATAAAAACTCTCACTGATTTTACAGTAAACCATGCATCAGGTTTATCAGAACATTTTTCAAGAGAACGTAAGGACATCTGTCCATCATTTGAAGCTCAACAGAAATTGGGTGATGCAAAAAAATGAGCCCCCACACGCAGGACAACAATGACTTCTCGAGTGGCCCAGTCAGAGTGCTGACCTCAACCTGATTGAGATGCTTTGGCATGACCTCAAGAGAGTGATTCACACCACACAGAATATTGCTGTTTTGTAGAAAGAGAAATGGTGCATTCTTCCTGACTATTGTGCAGGTCTGACCTGCAATTACAGGAAATGTTTGGTGAATGTTATAAAAGGTCAACCAGTTATCAAGCCACAGGTTTACAAACTTTTCTGTGAATGTTTACAGAGTTTACAATATAGACATGAAAAAGTGTCATAGTTTGTGTATTATTGTGACAGAGGAGATTCAATTTCAAGGCAGAAATCCATAATAAAATTCCAGCAACTGTACACAATTTGCCTGAAAAAAAAAAGGGGGTTATAATAAATGTGTTTAATTTGAGTGTAACCCTATGTTAAATCTTTATTACATGTTAAAGATAAAACATAAATAGAAATAAAATAGGATTTGTTAATTGCTAAACTTGTACTTGTAATTGGCCAATATATATATATAAAAAAAGATGTATGCAAATGAGGTACAGTATCAGTTCAGTGCTTTGATATTTGTGATAGCAACAGTCTTCAACCTTATTGTGGGGTATAGCTACCTGAAGCGATAATATAATCTAGACAAGTACTTGTTTGATATACCTGAAGAATATCCAATAAATAAATAAACACTTTGTTTTTTGTAGTTGTTATATAGTCAATATATATTCAACTATATATAATTTTTACAGTAATATCTATTGAAAGACCAACAATTTCAGCTGAATTGGGTAACTCTCGTCATGAAAATACAACAATAATGTAAATATGTAATTTATGCAAAGTTATGCAAAAATAATGTTATATTTAAAATCAAGTAGTTTGACAAAATAAACGACAGCAAAAATAAATTGTGTGTATATATATATATATATATATATATATATATATATATATATATATATATATATATATATATATATATATATATATATATATATATATATATATATTTGGAAACATAAATCATAAATATTTCTGTAAAATGAAATCACAACATTGGCATACACCTTTCTGGATTTTTGCTCTAGTCTCCTGGGTGCCACTATCAATGCACAAGGACATTATATTTTATAATTTCTCTGAAACCATACATGTCACAGTTTTAAGTCTAGATGTCCTGTAAAGCACACATTCTGGGCTTTTCAGATACCATTTGTTTTGAGGTTTCACCAGGACAACTTCTCCTTGGTCTTTAAAAATGACTGAATGATCAAATTTAATACTCGTTTGGAAATATAATATTTTGTAATTATCATTTAAATCTGACTATTTTTCAATTTTTATTCCTAAAACCTAAAGATTGATCGGTGAATGAAAAATTTTTTTTTTTTGCCTATACATGTCATTTCATGTCATTTTATTTTTAAAACAACTGAGTCATGGTGTCTACTTACGAGGACATAGCATAACATATGAATAAAATATAATTTTTCACAAAAAAAGAAAAAAAAAAAATTATATATATATATATATATATATATATATATATATATATATATATATATATATATATATATATATATACACTCACCTAAAGGATTATTAGGAACACCTGTTCAATTTCTCATTAATGCAATTATCTTATCAACCAGTCACATGGCAGTTGCTTCAATGCATTTAGGGGTGTGGTCCTGGTCAAGACAATCTCCTGAACTCCAAACTGAATGTCAGAATAGGAAAGAAAAGTGATTTAAGCAATTTTGAGCGTGGCATAGTTGTTGGTGCCAGACGGGCCGGTCTGAGTATTTCACAATCTGCTCAGTTACTGGGATTTTCATGCACAACCATTTCTAGGGTTTACAAAGAATGGTGTGAAAAGGGAAAAACATCCAGTATGCGGCAGTCCTGTGGGCAAAAATGCCTTGTTGATGCTAGAGGTCAGAGGAGAATGGGCCGACTGATTGAAGCTGATAGGAGAGCAACTTTGACTGAAATAACCACTCGTTACAACCGAGGTATGCAGCAAAGCATTTGTGAAGCCACAACACGCACAACCTTGGGGCGGATGGGCTACAACAGCAGAGGACCCCACCAGGTACCACTCATCTCCACTACAAATAGGAAAAAGAGGCTACAATTTGCACAAGCTCACAAAAATTGGACAGTTGAAAACTGGAAAAATGTTGCCTGGCCTGATGAGTCTCAATTTCTGTTGAGACATTCAGATGGTAGAGTTAGAATTTGGAAACAGAATGAGAACATGGATCCATCATGCCTTGTTACCACTGTGCAGGCCGGTGGTGGTGTAATGGTGTGGGGATGTTTTCTTGGCACTTTAGGCCCCTTAGTGCCAATTGGGCATTGTTTAAATGCCACGGCCTACCTGAGCATTGTTTCTGACCATGTCCATCCCTTTATGACCTCCATGTACCCGTTCTCTGATGGTTACTTCCAGCAGGATAATGCACCATGTCACAAAGCTTGAATCATTTCAAATTGGTTTCTTGAACATGACAATGAGTTCACTGTACTAAAATGGCCCCCTCACAGTCACCAGATCTCAACCCAATAGAGCATCTTTGGGATGTGGTGGAACGGGAGCTTTGTGCCCTGGATGTGCATCCCACAAATCTCCATCAACTGCAAGATGCTATCCTATCAATATGGGCCAACATTTCTAAAGAATGCTTTCAGCACCTTGTTGAATCAATGTCACATAGAATTAAGGCAGTTCTGAAGGCGAAAGGGGGTCAAACACAGTATTAGTATGGTGTTCCTAATAATCCTTTAGGTGAGTGTATATATATATATATATATATATATATATATATATATATATATATATATATATATATATATATATATATATGTGTGTGTAAAATGAGCCATCCCCAGTAAGATATCTGTATGTCTATATGTCTACAGTTCCATGTACACAGTGCTATATCTAGAAATGTACAGACATTTTGAGATGGGTTATGACAAAGAGCGAAAGCAGTAGGAAAAAGAAAGATGGAACTGAGGCCCTTTGGGCAGGCTGGTATAAATATGGATAGTCAACCAGCTGCTTTGTGGCCTACTCTCTCTTTGTGTAGGGGCCAGAGCTGTGTGTTCTAGTGTTGCATAACATTAACAGATCCCGGACATTCTTCTGCATGCCAGCATCATTAATAAACATCATCAGATGTTGCTAAATTTTCTCTACAAAGTTTAAATGAGAATGCCAAGGAAAATGATACAGTAAGTACTGCTATGCAGTAAGATGCCGCTTGAATCAAAACCATTTAAAAGAGGTATCTTAATAACTATTAATAGCATGGAAGATCTGTGGGCCACATTTGAACTTGATGTTTATAAAAATATAAAAATCACAATTTATAGTCAGTGATGTTTAATATTATACAGACTCTGAAACAATACTGGATATACAGTAAGACTTGCTAATGTTGAAAGAAGTCTCTAATGCTTTTATTTGATCAAAAAAATAGTACAAAAATAAAATAAAAAAATCTTACTGTAAAATGTCACATCCACTAAAGCAATGTTAAAATCAATAGCATTGATCTGGATATGACTGGCTTATTCACCAGTCCATCAAAGTGACTGATGCACTTGTCTGGCTGTAGTTAAAAAGAGCTGTAGTTAACAAGCAAGGAAGACATAAAAAAATACTAAAGCTGAATCATACACTAGGGGAGACCGGGTATAGTTGTAACACGGGGAGAGTTGTAACACTACCAATTTCACAAATCACGGATAAGATAGAAGTCATATGACAGTTTCAGTTTCCTCTGGCTTTCTTTACGATCCCACACGATTTTCCTCACTCCCGAATACAAACAAAAGCTCCTCCAGGAACCCCCGGTGAGGCGGGAAGTTAAGCGTTGGTCGCCCCACTCAGAGACCGCGCTTCAGGCAGCTCTTGATGACGTTGACTGGGACATGTTCCGAGCGAGTTCAGCTGACGTAAGCGAGTTCACAGACGTGGCGCTTTGCTTCATCAACACGCTTACAGAGCAAGCCACGCAAACAATAACAATAACGTCCTTCTCAAATCAGAAACCGTGGGTGGACAATTCAATCCGCGCGGCAGTGAACGCGACGCACTGCTTGCTTACAACGCCGGTCTCCATTCAGGGAATATGAATGAATACAGATCGTCCTGTTATGCTCTCAGACGAGCAGTTAAAGCCGCAAAACTCCGTTATAAAGACCGAGTGGAGTCTCATTTCCAACTCAACGACTCGCGCGCGCATGTGGCAAGGTCTGAGGTCCATCTGCTCCTTTGGATCTAAATCCTCTGCAGAGGCAAGCGTTGATCCGTTGCTCGTGAACGAGTTAAACTCTTTCTATGCTCGCTTTGACTGTAACCGCGGCAACGCGACTCCGCCAAGTGGCGCCGTTAGAGGAAATTACTCAGAGCAGCAACAATCACGTGATCTCTGTCTCGAGGATGAAGTTCGGAGAGCACTCAAGCGCGTGGACGCCAGGAAAGCTGCTGGGCCGGATGGTATTTCAGGTCGTGTTCTGCGGTCCTGTGCTGATCAGCTCACCGGGTTGTTTACATCTATCTTTAATGAGTCCTCGCTACATCTGTGGTCCCCACCTCCTTCAAAAATCCACCATCATCCCTGTCCCTAAGAACAGTAAACCCTCTTGCCTAAATGACTATCGCCCAGTGGCTCTCACGTCTATAGTCATGAAGGTCTTTGAGAGACTCATTAAAAACACCATTTGCGCCTTCATTCCTGACACTTTGGACCCTCTTCAGTTTGCCTATCGTCCCAATAGATCGACTGAAGATGCCATCTCTCATGTCCTCCACTCCTCCCTCACTCACATCGACAGCAAAAGTGGGACTACGTAAGGCTGCTATTTATTGACTATAGCTCAGCCTTTAACACCATAGTTCCCATCAAGCTAACCTCCAAACTCCTGGATCTCGGCCTGAATCCTTCTCTCTGCCACTGGATTGAGGACTTCCTCACTGGCAGGCCTCAGGTGGTGAGAATAGGCCAGTCCACCTCCACCTCCATCACCCTGAGTGTGGGAGCTCCACAGGGCTGTGTCCTGAGCCCCTGCTCTACTCTCTCTACACGCATGACTGTTTGTCCACACACAGCTCCACCTCTATCATCAAATTTGCTGATGATACTGTTGTCCTGGGCCTCATTTCCAACAACAATGAGACGGCATACTTGGACGAGGTGGAGCATCTAACAGCATGGTGCCAGGACAACTGTCTCTCTCTGAATGTTGGCAAGACCAAAGAAATGATTGTGGACTTCAGGAAGAGACAGCAACGGACATACTCCCCCTCATGATCAGCGGGTCACCAGTAGAGAGAGTGAGCAGCTTCAAGTACCTGGGAGTAAACATCTCCGAGGACCTGACCTGGACTGCTCACATTCAGACACAGGTGAAAAAAAGCCAGGCAAAGACTGTACCACCTGCGCCAGCTGAGGAAATTCAGGCTTTCACCAGCTATCCTGAAAACTTTCTATTTAGGGGCGATAGAAAGTGTTTTAACTCAGTGCATCACAGCGTGGTATGGGAACAGCACCAGTCATGACCGCAAAGCCCTGCAAAGAGTCGTGGCGCTTATCCGAGCGTATCTCAGGGTCAGCTCTCCCGCCTCTGCAGGACGCCTCTACACCAAACGCTGCAAAGGTAGAGCTACCAAGATCATCAAGGACTCTAATCACCCTGCAAACCCTCATTTCACGCTGCTACCATCTGGTAGCGCTTCCAAGCCTGATGGCCAAAACTGAGAGACTCAGGAGGAGCTTCTTCCCCAGGCCATCAGACTCCTGAACTCAGTCACTTAACATCACGTGACTTCACGCCAGGATAAACATCGATACACTGACATTGCACTGCACTTTCTGTTCTCGTTGTTACTGTGTAACAACCTGTCATAAACCTGTTTGCACATTATACTCTTTATACATTTGTTAACCACATATTTATAAGTCTACAGTTTACTCACTGCAAAGTCTACTTCAATTATTTTATTCCACTTTATCCTTATTTGTTACCTTTTTTCTCTTGACTTGATTATTTATAATTCTACAGATATAGACATATTATATATATATATATATATATATATATAGATAGTACTTTTTTTTTTATATCCTATTTCTATTATAATTTCTTCCTTGTGTTTTTAACTGTGAATTTGCACTGTCCATGGAGCGGACCTGTTTACATTTCACTGCCGGTTGTATATTCTGTATATAACTGTGTATGTGACAAATAAAACTCTTGAATCTTGAATCTTGAATCATAGAGGTTTTCCAGTCTCCGTTGCTATCTCTCCTGAAGCTACAGCAGAAAATCTAATTCTGTAATTGTGTGTATACACACAGAAACCCAATTCCAAAAAAGTTGGGACACTGTACAAATTGTGAATAAAAACAGAATGCAATGATGTGGAAGTTACAAATGTCAATATTTTATTCAGAATACAACCTAGGTGACATATCAAATGTTTAAACTGAGAAAATGTATCATTTTAAGGGAAAAATAAGTTGATTTTAAATTTCATGGCATCAACACATCTCAAAAAAGTTGGGACAAGGCCATGTTTACCACTGTGTGGCATCCCCTCTTCTTTTTATAACAGTCTGCAAACGTCTGGGGACTGAGGAGACAAGTTGCTCAAGTTTAGGAATAGGAATGTTGTCCCATTCTTGTCTAATACAGGCTTCTAGTTTCTCAACTGTCTTAGGTCTTCTTTGTCGCATCTTCCTCTTTATGATGCGCCAAATGTTTTCTATGGGTGAAAGATCTGGACTGCAGGCTGGCCATTTCAGTACCCGGATCCTTCTTCTACACAGCCATGATGTTGTAATTGATGCAGAATGTGGTCTGGCATTGTCATGTTGGAAAATGCAAGGTCTTCCCTGAAAGAGACGACGTCTGGATGGGAGCATATGTTGTTCTAGAACTTGGATATACCTTTCAGCATTGATGGTGCCTTTCCAGATGTGTAAGCTGCCCATGCCACACACACTCATGCAACCCCATACCATCAGAGATGCAGGCTTCTGAACTGAGTGCTGATAACAACTTGGGTTGTCCTTGTCTTCTTTAGTCCAGATGACATGGCGTCCCAGTTTTCCAAAAAGAACTTCAAATTTTAATTCATCTGACCACAGAACAGTTTTCCACTTTGCCACAGTCCATTTTAAATGAGCCTTGGTCCAGAGAAAACACCTGCACTTCTGGATCATGTTTAGATATGGCTTCTTTTTTGACCTATAGAGTTTTAGCCGGCAACGGCAAATGGCACGATGGATTGTGCTCACCGACAATGTTTTCTGGAAGTATTCCTGAGCCCATGTTGTGATTTCCATTACAGTAGCATTCTTGTATGTGATCCAGTGCCGTCTAAGGGCCCGAAGATCACGGGCATCCAGTATGATTTTCCGGCTTTGACCCTTACGCACAGAGATTGTTCCAGATTCTCTGAATCTTTGGATGATATTATGCACTGTAGATGATGATAACTTCAAACTCTTTGCAATTTTTCTCTGAGAAACTCCTTTCTGATATTGCTCCACTATTTTTGGCTGCAGCATTGGGGGAATTGGTGATCCTCTGCCCATCTTGACTTCTGAGAGACACTGCCACTCTGAGAGGCTCTTTTTATACCCAATTATGTTGCCAATTGACCTAATAAGTTGCAAATTGGTCCTCCAGCTGTTCCTTGTATGTACATTTAACTTTTCCGGCCTCTTATTGCTACCTGTCCCAACTTTTTTGGAATGTGTAGCGCTCATGAAATCCAAAATGAGCCAATATTTGGCATGACATTTCAAAATGTCTCACTTTCAACATTTGATATGTTATCTATATTCTATTGTGAATAAAATATAAGTTTATTAGATTTGTAAATTATTGCTATATATATATATGGCAATATTTTGTTTAGTACTTCTACTAAGTAGATAATGTTGTATGAGTTATATCAGATCAAAGTGTAGTTTCTTTAGTAAAGAATGGTGTATCAACCTCCTACTAATTTCAGAGCACCATGCTAATACAGCTAGCTAAACAATGAGTGACAGTGGTGGGGTAGGTTGTAACACGTGTTTTGAAACAATCATCCACTTACATACAACTAAGAAAATTTTTGTGATTTTAATACATTCTACAGAATGCCTGTTTATGTTTATTTGCTCTCACTCACACACACACACCGATATGAATGCGCTCAAATGTGACATGCACAAACAAACGCACACGTGTGCATGCACAAACACACACAATATGCACATACACTCCCCATATTCACACATATTTTATAGTTGCAGCCATTCATTTAAAATAAAACTGTTGTTGTGGCATATCACTTGGCGTACCCTTAGTTTTTGTGCATTTTGTCTACCTGTTACAACTTACACCAGTATGTGTTACAACCTACTCCAGTAGTGGAGTAGGTTGTAACAAAGGACCAATTTGTATTTGTCATCATCTCACAAAGTCTGTGATATAGCTGAAGAAATTTAAATTGTTGCCATTTGCAATAGACAAATGTGGGTACTTTGTCTAAAAGTTTCAGACATGAAAAAAAAAAAGGGTAGTTTTAGGTGATGAAGAAAAAAAAACTGTTACAACCACACCCGGTCTCCCCTATGTTACCAAAAGTTTTAGGAAGCCTACCTTTACATGATGCCCATTACCTTGAATGACATCCCTGTGGCGAGCGAGAGATGTGGGATGAGCGAGCAACGCTTTAATAAATAAACAAACTGAAAGTAAAAGCGGCAGCCCCACACGGAAGACTGCTGCGCGCACACATAACAAAACATAAACAAAACAACGTAAAGCCAGGCCTGGTCCTCTCTCGTCCTTCACTGGTGTCGCTCGTCCTTATATGCCTCTCTGAGCTCCCTCATGAGAGGACTCGAGACTCGCAGGTGATGCTCACTCTCAATCACGCACCAGTCTCACTCGCTCCTCCCACGTCTCTCGCTCGCCAACCTCGCCACAATCCCATTCTTAATCCGTAGGGTTTAATATGGAGTTGGCTCACCCTTTGCAGCTATAACAGTTTCAGCTCTTCTGGGAAGGCTTTCCACAAAGTTTAGGAGTGTGTTTATGGGAATTTTTGACCATTCTTCTAGAAGAGCATTTGTGAGGTCAGGCACTGATGTTGGATGAGAAGGCCTGGCTTGCAGTCTCCGCTCTAATTCATCCCTAAGGTGTTCTATCGGGTTGAGGTCAGGACTCTATACAGGCCAGTCAAGTTCCTCCACACCAAACTCGCTCATCCATGTCTTTATGGACCTTGCTTTGTGCACTGATGCGCAGTCATGTTGGAACAGGAAGGGGCCATCCCCAAACTGTTCTCACAAAGTTGGGAGCATGAAATTGTCCAAAATGTATTGGTATGCTGAAGCATTAAGAGTTCCTTTCACTGGAACTAAGGGGCCAAGCCCAACCCCTGAAAAAACAACCCCACACCATAACCGCCCCTCCACCAAACTTTACTCATGGCACAATGTAGACAGGCAAGTACCGTTCTCCTGGCAACCACCAGACCCAGACTCGTACATCGGATTGCACAAGCCTGGGTCTGTAGCTATTGACAGAGAAGTGTGATGTGTCACTCTAGAGCACACATCTTCACTGCTCTAGAGTCCAGTGGCAGTGTGCTTTACACCACTAAACTTTGCATTGCACTTGATGATGTAAGACTTGGATGCAGCTGCTTGGCCATGGAAACCCATTCCATTAAGATCTCTACACACTGTTATTGAGCTAATCTGAAGGCCACATGAAGTTTGGAGGTCTGTAGCTATTGACCCTGCAGAAAGTTGGTGATTTCTGCGCACTGTGCACCTCAGCATGCTTTGACCCCGCTCTGTGATTTTACGTGGCCTACCACTTACAAGTTACAAGTTACAAGTTATTTTATTTGTCATTACACATGTACAAGTACAGTATAACGAAATGAGTTTGGAGCAAGCCTCCGGGCCGCAGCCGATTAGTCAGGCGCCACCACACGCTCTCCAGAAATACAAGAATGCAGTTTAGCAAGCATTACATAGCAAAAACACAACAAAACATCAACAAAACATAAACATAAACATAAACATAAACATGACACAGTACACGTGGTCACGTGATGGGATTTTTTGTATGGACTGGGGGAGGAGATAGATAAAGACAGGCAGACGGTTGTAGTGGGATCGGGTTAGGTTTGTGTATGGTGCGAGTGAGTCTGAGATTGTGTTGTGTGAGAATGTTAGCCATAACTTCAGATGTTTTCGAGTTCAGTTCTATGGTTTGTCCTTGAAGGGAGATAAGGCAGTGCACAGGGGAAGATAGCAGACAGCTGCCCGGCTGACCTCCCAACCGAGAGATAGGGACAAGTGAGGTTCGTTGGGCTAGTTGATTAGGTCAGGCAAATACAATTTATTATTTTTTAATCCATTTGATGATCTTCGGTAATTTGTCCGGATCATAATCAATCAATCAGATCTGGTCCTCAGCGCTTCGCGTCCGGTCTGTGCAGTTTCCCTAGACATTACGCCCAGCCTCATGGCCAGACCGGTTACAGTCCGTAAAGTTCACCGATCTGACCCCGATGGAGCCCACTCTCCCTGCATATCCGCAGTCCGGACTGCGCTTGTTACGGTTCAGTTCCTCAATTCCTATCACTTTCTGATCTAATTCCTTCAAACGGTCACACACAACCCCCAAAGCATTCTTTAATTTCCACAGACAGCGGCTGGGTGAATTTGTTTGCAGCTGTCTTACCAATCTTCCGATAGGTCAGGGCAATCCCAAAGCCAAAGAATAGGAACCCCGCCAACAATAATCCAATCATGTATAAATCTTCCGCATCCTCCACGGACAGAGCCTCCAGGCACAGGACTTGCCAGTTGTTCCATGCGCCCTCACGCACTCCTGCGGCAAAGGTCCCGTCCGGGCAGGTGGGTTCTCCCGGGGCACCCTTCCTTTGTGAGAAAATCTTGTCGATCGCGCTGATTGACCAGTTAATCAATTCCATTTCAGTATTTTCAGGAGTCCAGCAAAGCAGCAGTCAGAGAGAAAGAGAAGAGACGAAACACTAGACAAAACAAAACAGCGCAAGAGCACAGCGGGAGCAGAGAGAAAACACGTCTGCACGGATTGAAGGACAGAACAGGAAGAACACTTTGTGGCTGAGTTGCTGTTGTTCCCAATTGCTTCCACTTGTTGACCGTGGAATATTTAGTAGTGAGGAAATTTCACAAATGGACTTACTGCACAGGTGCCAATCTATCACTGTACCACGGTTTAATTCACTGAGCTCCTGAGAGTGACCCATTCTTTCACAAATGTTTGTAGAAGCAGTCTGCATGCCTAGGTGCTTGATTTTATACACCCGTGGCCATGGAGGTTATTCGAACACATGATTTCAATGATTTGGATGGGTGTCCCAATACTTTTGGCAATATAGTGTATGTGCAAGCTGTTATATTATTATAAATAGTTTTTATTTGTGCAGTTTTTTGGGGGGTGTCATTGAAAAGGCTGCAGAGGCGTGGATGTCTAAGGCAATCTGGAGTCACTGTAAGTGCTAATAGGTTTTATAAGTAAGAAAGTGCAAAGTTATAGGCTTTGGAGAACCTAACCTTAATCACCCACACACACAATCAATGAGCCCGGCTAAAAATCAATGACTGTTCTGTTTCATGACTTGACCCAGTCATATGTTTAACAAGCATTCATGGTAAATTACCACTAGAGTAAAACTGTGTGTGTTTTCACAAGTGTGTGTACATGAGCTTGGATGATCATGATGCAATGTGTCCACATATGTCCATAAAAGCTTTGTTCTGCTCAATTTAAATGTATTACCCATTATGTTATAGATTAATGAATAAGAGATTGGCAACCCCTGGGAAGCTTTGTGATCACTGTCTATGACATTATGAGCCGAAAGGTTAAAACCATGGAAATCCTAGCTTTCATGCCTGACATTCGGCTCTATCGATTGAGTAGGCCCCTGTTAAAGATACCATCTGGTATTTAAGCCTATTGAAATGAATACAAAGCCAACTAGCAGCTCTTTCCTTATGAGAGCAAGTGCACAGATAGTCAACATATTGACAAAATCAATCACACAGACAATAAAACTAACCATTAAAAAGGAAATAAATTTAGAGTAGGCCTATATAAAAATAGAAATACATGATAAATAAGATAAAGCAAATCAGATGACTGGTTTCGGTTCACCTGACTCCAATCAGACACACATTTCTTACTTGGAAAAAGATGAATTATAAGACAGAAGTTCCTAGAGGGTGCAAACTATCTAAAAATAAAAGCACAGACTTTTGTTAGAATGACAATTAGAGCATTACTAAACAGTGGAGAATCAAAAGGAAGCTTTTTCAAGAAAGAAGACTCAGCTCTAGTGACACGGAAAGGTGAGAATGAATAGAGAGAAGTGATTTTCTGAGGAAAGACATGATAATGGAAATCCAGTGGGAGGTCTTTAGTGGCGAAATTAAATAGAAGGTCTATATAGAGCTTATATAGAGCTATACAGGTAAAATGCACTTAAAGCAGTTGTTGTTTGTCTTCATCTCCAGACATGAAGTCACCTGAGACAAACAATGCTATATTCTCCATAAAAATAAACATGGAACATTATTTATTTATTTATTTTATGTTATGTGACACAACATGGATTTAGGCATGTTTTTCCCCTCACTCTGACTGATATATCACACTAAATTTTTTATTGTGTTACCATATTAGGTCTGCTGGTGTATCACAGTCACAGATATCCAGGTATGTTTAGCAAAAATCAATAACCTTACCCACCCCCGAAAAAGTTGAATTTCCCTCAAGTAATGGACCAGCTATATGAATCAGTAATCTGAATGTGTATTAATATGCAGTGGGCATCAATTCTTCTTAATTAAGCCTATTAATGAATGTGCCTAATTGATAAGGCTGAATTTGTATGATGAAGAATGACTGGAGTGGCCAAATGAACTTTATTCTTAAATAACAGGCTGTGGGTGGAAGTCCAACCCACTTCATATTATGTGATAATTAACCAACTCTTGGGAGACTTTAGCTAACAAGCTCTGGATAATTTTAACCCTCCACATGGTGGGAGATGAACTCACCAGACTGTGCCCATGCGCACACACATACATACATATTCCACATGCTTCTCAGAAGCCATGCTAATTGGAAGGGTGGCTCGCTTTGAGTTGAATAAAACACTGTCTGCTGTCTTTAAGGAAGCCGGAACCCTTTGCGTGACCTATAGACTGACTCACTACACAAAAAAAGGGTTAAATAAAGGATAAAATATGCTTTTAACATCTTCGGTAATGTAAATGGCCTCACAAAACCGTGGCCTTCACTCCTGAGAATTTATGACTTCCATGGATTCCCAATAATTAGTCAGAGCCATATAAATGACTAGATTCACCCAAGAGACCATCTGTTCACCGCAGCATAATGAGACATATAAAACAGGTTATAAAATTGTCAACTAATAATTAAAGTGATCCTGCTTCGAAGGAACACATTCGCTCAATTTTATTTTTATTTATTTATTTTTTCATCTAGGGGAAGGGGTTGTGAGAGGTAGACGTAGAAAGAGACTGGGAATCGTGGATTGAGGACTCTCGGTACTGTCAGTCTCCATTAAGTTAGCTGTCCATTGACTCTCATAGGCTGCTGTACTGTGAATACTGTGACAACTCTTGATCATCCGTGGAAAATTCCATTACCTCGCTGTTACAGAATGACTAATGATAGTGCCCTGTCTTCAATTGCCGCGAAACAGACACAGACAAGTGCTTTTTGTGGACATTTGTGTGGGTGTGTGTTTTCTGTCTGCTGTCTATGTAATTTAAAGAAGAGCAACAAACTGGTGCAATTCTGCACGATATGGTTCAACAGAAAAAGTTTCGCCATTAGTGTATGATTTAGATAATTTTCTCTGCAGGTGACGTGACACTATTGTGTATTGCCTGCTAGTGCATTTGGAAAAAGAAGAATACTTCAAAGAATAGACTGAATTGGATTCTTGTCCAGTCCTATCAGTGTTGTCCATAATAATAGGGATGTGGGATTTTCAGTGGAACTTACCTATATATATATATATATATATATATATATATATATATATATATATATATATATATATATATATATATATATATATATATATATATATATATATACACACACATTAAATAAAACATATAATATGCACTCGTCCAGCCACAACAGCACAGAAATAAAAACTGTTTGTAAAATAGAATCGTCGTGAATTGCCGTTGCGGCTGGTTAATACAAAAAAAAAAAAAAAAAAAAAAAAAATTGGAAAATATTATTTTCTCATGTGTTGCGTTTGGTTAGGTCACAATGAAGGCTGATATATCACATAGGGCTGTTTCAGTATTTACATTTATTTATTTATTTTTATTTTTTATTGTTGTTAAGTCTATTTAGTGGTTCTTTTAGTGGATTTTTGTCCACATTTTGCGTAGGTATAGGCTAATGTGATTATTTGGGAATGTTGTTGTTGTATGGCCAGAAGGACTCATGCCACACCCTAGGTTTTTGTGAAACGCCGCCACTGCTTTCAAAGTACTCCTTTGGCCGTGAGCATGGAAAGATGGGTTTGGCGCGTGCTCACTATATAGTTGACGTTTGTTTCCAAGTGCTCAATTCACTCAACTCGCTGTTGTATCCGCATCGCCCGCGCGGTCTCAAAAGAGAAACCGTCTTTTTCGATGCAAAGTTTGAAAAGCATCTATTATGTCGCGTGAATAAACACCTCTTGTTAAAAGCATCGGGGTCCACTTGATATGTGGTGGCTGAAACTTGTTTCCCTGGAGAGAGATTCTCTCTCTCTCTCTCACTCTCACTCTCACTCACTCACACACACACACACACACACACACACACACACACACACACACACACACACACACACACACACACACACATCATTGCATATAAATAGGCTATATGTTTTATTTTTTGCCATGTTGGTACTGTTTGGAGCAGGTCTTAATTATTTTGGTACTGTATTTTGAGCTGAGTTTTAAATTAACTTAGTTTGTCCTGCAAAAGTGCCAAAGTCTAAATTGAGTATAAACATGCAAACATGCATACATACACATACACGTATGAACATACACACACTCTCGACACCTGGTTTTATTATTATGGATCACATGTTTTTTGTTGCCAAATTGATTTCGGACAGTTGTTGAATAACTGAAAAGGTATGACTGCCTATCTGTTGTATTGATCTATCTGTTGTATTGACTTGTATTGATCACTGAGATAGCATTGATCAGAATTAGGTTAGTTCAATATAAAATTAAATAAATAAATAAAAATAGCTTAGATGTAGTAAGCTACTTTTGCCATGTTGCTGTAGCTTAGCTTGCTACATTTCCCAGGGGGTAGCTTCCGTGTAGTGAAGCTTAATTTAATGTAGAGTAACTGCTAGCTTAGCTCACTACATTTTCCAAGTAGCTTGCCCAGCACTGTTTGTAAATGCCACTTTGAAAATCGCTGTCAATATGTCTGATGAGTATTCCAATTCTTCTGCATCAAAATAACAGTTGGAGTGTTAGGAACAGAAATTAAATTAATTCATTATTTACTGACAATGTTCCCCACTGGCCTTTTGACGTCGTTTTTTTTTTATTTATTTTTTTATCATGTCACAACCTAATTGGTCACCTGACACACTGCATTTGACGTTAAATAGGTATAGAGAGTATGCATCGGCATCACTTTCCCGCCGGAATACGCCCCTCAGCTGGGATTGAGTGGCAGAAGAGCTGCTGCATGACTAGAGTTAATATGGGAATACGAGTAAAACAAACGGTTATCAGTTTAAACGAAAGGTTGGACTATAGTGTTCCTTACAACTTACCAAAGATGATCCATGGATACTGACATGTAGCCAGTAATCGTGTTTAATGTCTGATTTTGATACATAAATATTTATCACGGTCAGTCATCATAATTTTGAGAGTGAATCCTGCATGTATATGCGGATGGGCCAATGTAATGAAGCGTGTATGTGGCCGCTTGTCAATAATGTAAAAAAAAAAAAAAAAAAGTTGTATTCAAATTCTGAATATATTATAGGCCAATTATTATTTTGTATAATCACCTAGACAGCGCAAAAAGAGTGATCGCTTTATAATCACTAAAAGCTGTCACTCTCACAAAGTTCTGTTATATTAATCATTGAAGCTGACGACACAATGAATATATAATTTACATAATATCCACACTTAGAGAGGATTAGTGTGTGTGCAGAACTCAGGCAAACACTCGAGCGGTGAGTGGATTCTATCTTCAACACCTGTGATTGGCCAATTGTGTTGTAGAAATGAACAAACATGTCTGTGATTGGTTACATTACTCACCAAAGCGAAAACACATTGGAAATGGAATCATTTGACGAGTGCAAATACAGATACGTACTGGATCTTTTGCCAACTCTTTTTTCACGAATAATTTGCTATCATTACGAATTCTTACAGAGGATTACAGATCCTAGTCCAGCAGTTATGCGCAGCTTTTCCCTATAAAAGCAATCAGTAGCAGCAGCAGCAGCAGGTGGCAGTGGTCTGAGTGAGAAAATTACACGCTACTATTATCAAGTCCGTCTCCCTCAGTCCAGAGGGGGAAACTGGGATGTCCGTGGCAAGAACAAGATTAAAAGAAAATATACTATGCATAAAACAATAAAAATAAGAGCAACAGTTACCATAAGAGCACAGTTAAAGTTGAAATATATATATATATATTTATTTATTTAGATATTGACTTTGGGTGTCAAACTTGGTGTTATTACCAGGGATTTTCAGGTATGGTTGCTAGGTGGTTTTGTTTTGGAAACTTATGCATATGGCACATCCTCATATGAGGCAATGTGTGTTTGTTGTAGTAAATGCAGTATAAATGGACACAAACCCAGTTTAATCATACTTGACCAATGGGATTGTTGCAGGGAATTCCTCTGTTGGAGATTTTAAGGTTCTTTGTTTCAAGTTGACCCTAGGGGGTGTGACTTCTCGCAGACCTTAAAGAGATGTGTACAGATCCACGTCTCCCCATCTCAGGTCTGACTACCGACACACAGCTGCTGGCTCTCACCTGGCCAAGCCAGCCAAAGTTCATAATATCTTCTTCAGTCAACGCAGAAGGACACTCTTCGACCGCTCAGGCACAATGCAAGTAACGTACGATATACTAAATCGCTGTTTAGTTAGTCAAATCTGTGAACCTCTTTGTTCAAACAAAGGATCTTGCAGTCATAACTGATGGTTCTCCCAGGTGTCTTCACAGCTTCATCGCCCCCTTTTCTGACCCGGTTCGTCAACCACTTTAACGCTACATATTACCCATGTATGTTTTGTGTGTACGTGTTTCTGTTTAGTTTAGCTGTCTTTGTGATTTTTAATACAAATTGTGGACAATACATATCTGGTTCTGACTCCCTGCCTGCAAACAAATTGTCACTTAAATGATCAATTTTGTTACACGCTCACGCTCTGTGGCCATGAAAAATATCCCTTTCTTAGAATTAATTAATAATCAATACTGAGCTTTCACAGGATGAACTGATAG
This sequence comes from Paracanthobrama guichenoti, assembly GCA_018749465.1. Classification (NCBI taxonomy): domain Eukaryota; kingdom Metazoa; phylum Chordata; class Actinopteri; order Cypriniformes; family Gobionidae; genus Paracanthobrama; species Paracanthobrama guichenoti. Next base: position 36,380,159 of record CM031956.1, on the reverse strand, counting down.
ATTGATTGTAATGTTAATGTAGCTACATCAAGTTAATATCATTAACTGATTCAAATAGTCACAATTAATTATAATGAATAATCATAATGAGTTAATAATTATTAATATTTCCCCTTTGAGCCAATTCGCTACAATGGATATACTTTTTTAGGGCTTAATTTTGGGCTGACATTCACTGCCATTATAATGCTTGGAAGAGCCAGGACATTTTTAATATAACTCTGATTGTATCCATCTGAAAGAAGAAAATAATGTCATATACACCTAGGATGACTTGAGGGTGAGTAAATCATGGGGTAATTTTCATTTTTGGGTGAACTATCCCTTTAAGTGGTTGATTGGAACTGAAGTGAAAAATAGGTGGATTCAAAAGTGAATATGTAAATCATTTTTGGTTGAGCTGGTGTTGTAATTTATGGTAGGCCTATATGTGTATATGCACATAGTTCAATATGTTGTACTCATTTTATTTTTTTACATCAAAGGCTTTAACAAATCAAGAGAGGGAAGGATGCAATGTTTACCTTTTTATTAATCTAATATTTTATTGTATGGAGGTAGGAGAACTGCACAAATATCAAATAGAATATAGTAGTTTTCATTTGCCTCCAAAAGTCTGTTTTCTTTCATTTTTAATTATTTTTTTGGTTCTCTCAATGTGACAAAATGTAACAAATGTAAATTTTTTTGTATTGTTTGATTCTTCTGAAACAATTGACTTAAAGCAACGGGGGACTTAATTCAAAATGAAAGCTCTACTCCATTTACTTCCTTTGAAGTACTTTTTTTTTACCGCACCTGATTGCTTTCTGCAGTCATGTAGGCCTGTATCTTCACAGTGTTATTTTTTTTTTCCCTTCTTTTTCTTCCTTATTTTAAAATTCCCCGTGTTCATTATTCTGACGCCTTGTTTTAGTTGGTGTCTTAGAAATAAGAATAATCAGTATCAAAAGAGAGGAAATGTTATTGTTAGATTCAGTCATTTTTATTTTTTTTGAGCCACCATGCTACAGTGTGTGTTGTCATTTCTAGGCAAATGGTTCATCTACTTTCAAAAGAGAAGAGGAAAGGTGACACCCTTCCCCCTCTGCTTTTCAAATATTTCTTTCATGTGGGAATTTGACAATGTGTTACTGAGAGTGGCCTCATCGCATCTCTCACTCAGGGGAGATACATTTATATAATTTAATATAGCTAATATAATCATAATATCATAATATAACATATGACACAGTGTGTAGTTTTTATTTTTATTTTCTCCTATCGGCATGATACCAAATGTGATATTGATTTTATGCACGTTTACTAAACAAGAAGTTAATATAAGTGACTTACATTTTAGACTCCATATTGCCTCCATATTTTACCTCTGAAAATAGTTCAAAAAGACTAACTGAACTTCTGAATCAGCATTTTGAATAAATCAGTTGAATCAATGATTCACTGACTAAGATAGATTCAGATAGTAAAATATTTCGTTCCTGAATGAATCAGCCGTTGGAATGAATCGGTTGAATCTCAATGAGTCGCTCATTAACAGTGACTTACTGGCGGTTTTAATTTCACAAGTTTTAAACAATTTAAAATATCAATATTCAACATTTTATGTTTTAAACATCAAAACATTTATGCATAACTGCAGGTTATTAATTTGTCCCTTGTAAGCTGCATTAAACAGTGTAAATTATCTAGCGGCCCTTTGGCTTCTAAAAATGAGGCAGAGAGTTTCTGACAGGTGCGCTTGATTTATTGTTTCTCAGATGTAATTAAATACTGAAGTGTTCATGATCTCAATTCTCAGTTGCATATCTCTTTGCACCATAAAGTTAGCACCACAGCATGTAGCATCACAACAACAGCATCACAGCACATGGCACCGTAAAACTACAAAGAAAACAACACATAAACAAAGAGAAATAAACTCAAACAACACTCACAATATAAACAAACATTCACTACATTAACATTACCCAAATTAACTTTTACCAAAGAAATACAAGAAAACAAACTAAACATACCACGCTCTGCTTACCAAAGGGTTGCTAAGCTTGAACAATTTCCTGAGCTTGGTGTTAGCTCAAGAGCAAACATGAACTACCTTTGTTCTATTTCCGTTTTACTTATATACTTTTCTCCCTCTAGTGGTGACACAAAGCAAATAAATTTAAAGGGAAAGGTCATTACACAGAGATATCCTTTTTTGTCAATATAAAGGCTTTAAAACATCACTTGCGTGAAATATAGCACAGTCCAATAATAATACTAATATTTACAAATAATTTACAAAAAATTATTTGTGTTCCACAGAAAATCGCATTTGACGAATATGTTGCTGCATCTGCTGGAAAATCAGGTACAATTATTTGCATGTCCAGACATGTCCCCAGTTAACACGATCCCCAGTCGATCCATAACATGTATCTTCAGAGGGAAGGGTCTTTGATTTCACAATGACTAATTCATAATTCATATTGCACAGATATGAAGCGTAGCGTTAGTCAAGCTCGCATCAGCTGACTATATATATATAAATTGCACAAAAAAACCCTCTTTGCTACGAAACCGCCAAGCACTGTAAGTTGAAATGTGGTATCCGACTTGTTGCACAATGATGGATAACTGTATATTATATTTTTCTTGTTGAATAATTAACCAGTTTTACTGTGAGCATGTGTAGCGTTGTATGTGTGTGTGTGTTATATGGAATATCCGCGGGAGTGTTACTAGTATCGCAGTTCACAGATTGTTTGTTTCTGTATTGTTTCTATATAAAAATTTTGACACAATGTAAAGTATTTGCTCTGGCTCTTGTTTTCAATCATTTTGCTATGTTTGTGCTTGTTGTCAACTGGTGACATTGTAGCTACTGGCGGTTCGTCTAAGTTTTATTTGTGATTGGACGGCTGGGTTAAAGTCACGCCACCATTTCTGTGTGTGTTCTGCAACGGAGCAGATTTTTGACAAATTATGTAACAAGTAATTTTTATAGTCTCCCATTGATTGAAATTATATAAATAAAAAATGATTAAATCCCCCCAACACTGCACAAATGTAAAACATTTTAGTACAACATGATTAAAGTGCCTCTCCTTGAACTGTCACCTTATCGTGGTGGAGGGGTTTGAGTACCCGAATGACCCTGGGAGCTATGTTGTCTGGAGCTATATGCCCCTGGTAGGGTCTCCCAAGGGCCAGACTAAGAGCAGTTCATTTTTTTTACACGGTTATTTGACACGCTCTCTGCAGACATTTCAGGGATGCGTTGGTCATGTCCAGGTGCAGGTCCACCATCTGATCTGGATACGGCCCAGATCCGGCTGACTGCAGTAAACCTCGGGATAAACAGAGAGACTCACATTAGCGTAGATGCCATTCTTCTTATGATGTAACGAGTACATCAGGTGTTATGGGAAGTGTTCCCGGTTCCGGCTGACCTAGTTAATGCAGCCTAACAATCATTTACTGATTTGAATAATAGAAATTGATAATATTTTATGTGTATGCCATAATAAAGAGATGCGTTTTTAGTCTAGATTTAAACTGACAGAGTGTGTCTGCTTTCCGAACAATGCTAGGAAGACTGTTCCAGAGTTTAGGCGCTAAATAGGAAAAGGATCGATCGCCTGCAGTTGATTTTGATATTCTAGGTATTATCAACTGGCCAGAATTTTGAGACCGCAATAGACATGATGGAGTATAATGGCCGGAAATGGCGCCGCTGTGTTTGGTCGCCGTTCAGGTCGCTCCGCGAAGACTGTGCTTTTATTTACTATTTTACTTTCTTTTACTCTCAGTTTTTACAAACTTATCATCTGCATTGATCTACTATGACAGCAAAACTCTTTTGGACATTGGTTACCTCTACACTGGACTGTTTCAGGACACTTACGGCGATCCTCTGTGGCCATCTGAGATCCTTCGGAACGCCGAGTTGAACAATGGACAGAGCCAGCGGCGTAGAACAAAGAAACACCATGGGAAATGCGCTGGTATCCGTAACAGACTGAGGAAAAGGGCATTCAGACCTCCTCTCCCGAGCATTCTTCTAGCAAATGTTCAATCCTTGGATAATAAGATGGACGATCTTAGAGCCAGGATAAGTTTTCAACGGGACATGAGAGACTGTAATATCTATTGTTTGTCTGAAACATGGCTCACGCCCGCGGTCCCGGACACAGCTGTGACGCCGTCGGAGAACTTCTCTGTTTTTCGGATGGACAGAACAGCCGAGGCCGTAAATCCAAAGGCGGTGGAGTGTGTTTCATGATCAACAAGAAATGGTGCGATCCCAGGAACATCACCATTCTCTCGCGGTCCTGCTCGCCTCATCTGGAACATTTAACAATCATTTGCCGCCCATTCTATCTGCCGAGGAGTTTTCTGCGGTTGTCGCGACCGCCGTTTACATCCCACCGCAGGCAGACACAGCGCTGGCTTTATCTGGCCTTCATGATGTTGCCAGCGGCGTCATAAACCAACATCCCGACGCGGCATTCATTGTCGCGGGCGATTTTAACAAAGCAAACCTAAAGAAAGTCCTGCCAAACTTTCATCAGCACGTCTCCTGTCCCACACGAGGAGCAAACACACTGGATCACTGCTACTCTCCGTTTAAGAACGCCTATAAAGCGCGGTCACTTCCAGCGTTTGGCAAATCGGATCATGCCGCCATTTTCCTCACTCCCGAATACAAACAAAAGCTCCTCCAGGAACCCCCGGTGAGGCGGGAAGTTAAGCGTTGGTCACCCCACTCAGAGACCGCGCTACAGGCAGCTCTGGAGGATGTAGACTGGGACATGTTCCGAGCGAGTTCAGCTGACGTAAGCGAGTTCACAGACGTGGCGCTTTGCTTCATCAACACGCTTACAGAGCAAGCCACGCAAACAATAATAATAACGCGTCCTTCTCAAATCAGAAACCGTGGGTGGACAATTCAATCCGCGCGGCAGTGAACGCACGCACTGCTGCTTACAACGCCGGTCTCCATTCAGGGAATATGACTGAATACAGGTCGTCCTGCTATGCTCTCAGACGAGCAGTTAAAGCCGCAAAACTCCGTTATAAAGACCGAGTGGAGTCTCATTTCCAACTCAACGACTCGCGGCGCGTGGCAAGGTCTGAGGTCCATCTGCTCGTTTGGATCTAAATCCTCTGCAGAGGCGAACGCTGATCCGTTGCTCGTGAATGAGTTAAACTCTTTCTATGCTCGCTTTGACTGTAACCGCGGCAACGCGACTCCGCCAAGTGGCGCGTTAGAGGAAATTACTCAGAGCAGCAACAATCACGTGATCTCTGTCTCGGAGGATGAAGTTCGGAGGGCACTCAAGCGTGTGGACGTTAGGAAAGCTGCCGGGCCGGATGGTATTTCAGGTCGTGTTCTGCGGTCCTGTGCTGATCAGCTCGCCGGGTTGTTTACATCTATCTTTAATGAGTCCCTCGCTACATCTGTGGTCCCCACCTCCTTCAAAAAATCCACCATCATCCCTGTCCCTAAGAACAGTAAACCCTCTTGCCTAAATGACTACCGTCCAGTGGCTCTCACGTCTATAGTCATGAAGGTCTTTGAGAGACTCATTAAAAACACCATTTGCGCCTTCATTCCTGACACTTTGGACCCTCTTCAGTTTGCCTATCGTCCCAATAGATCGACTGAAGATGCCATCTCTCATGTCCTCCACTCCTCCCTCACTCACATCGACAGCAAAAGTGGGAACTACGTAAGACTGCTATTTATTGACTATAGCTCAGCCTTTAACACCATAGTTCCCACCAAGCTAACCTCCAAACTCCTGGATCTCGGCCTGAATCCTTCTCTCTGCCACTGGATTGAGGACTTCCTCACTGGCAGGCCTCAGGTGGTGAGAATAGGCCAGTTCACCTCCACCTCCATCACCCTGAGTGTGGGAGCTCCACAGGGCTGTGTCCTGAGCCCCCTGCTCTACTCTCTCTACACGCATGACTGTTTGTCCACACACAGCTCCACCTCTATCATCAAATTTGCTGATGATACTGTTGTCCTGGACCTCATTTCCAACAACAATGAGACGGCATACTTGGACGAGGTGGAGCATCTAACATCATGGTGCCAGGACAACTGTCTCTCTCTGAATGTTGGCAAGACCAAAGAAATGATTGTGGACTTCAGGAAGAGACAGCAACGGACATACTCCCCTCTCATGATCAGCGGGTCACCAGTAGAGAGAGTGAGCAGCTTCAAGTACCTGGGTGTAAACATCTCCGAGGACCTGACCTGGACTGCTCACATTCAGACACAGGTGAAAAAAGCCAGGCAAAGACTGTACCACCTGCGCCAGCTGAGGAAATTCAGGGTTTCACCAGCTATCCTGAAAACTTTCTATTTAGGGGCGATAGAAAGTGTATTAACTCAGTGCATCACAGCGTGGTATGGGAACAGCACCAGTCATGACCGCAAAGCCCTGCAAAGAGTAGTGCGCTTATCCGAGCGTATCTCAGGGTCAGCTCTCCGTCTCTGCAGGACGTCTACACCAAACGCTGCAAAGGTAGAGCTACCAAGATCATCAAGGACTCTAATCACCCTGCAAACCCTCATTTCACGCTGCTGCCATCTGGTAAGCGCTTCCAAGCCTGATGGCCAAAACTGAGAGACTCAGGAGGAGCTTCTTCCCCAGGCCATCAGACTCCTGAACTTAACATCACGTGACTTCATGTCAGGATAAACATCGATACACTGACATTGCACTGCACTTTCTGTTCTCGTTGTTACTGTGTAACAGCCTGTTATAAACCTGTTTGCACATTATACTCTTATACATTTGTTAACCACATATTTATAAGTCTACAGTTTACTCACTGCAAAGTCTACTTCAATTATTTTATTCCACTTTATCCTTATTTGTTACCTTTTTTTTTTCTCTTGACTTGATTATTTATAATTCTACAGATATAGACATATATATATATATATATATATATATATATATATATATATATATATATATATATATATAGTACTTTTTATATCCGATTTCTATTATAATTTCTTCCTTGTGTTTTTAACTGTGAATTTGCACTGTCCATGGAGCGGACCTGTTTACATTTCACTGCCGGTTGTATATTCTGTATATAACTGTGTATGTGACAAATAAAACTCTTGAATCTTGAATCTAATGCGTTAAGAGTTTGCTCAAGTACTGGGGAGCTAAACCATTTAGTGCTTTGTAAGTAATAAGCAAGATTTTAAAATTTATACGATGTTTGATGGGGAAATTTCTAGACATCCAATGTTTTATATCAGCTATGCATTCCATTAATCTTGTGAATTGGTAAGTTTCGTCAGGGCGTGAAGAAATATAGAGCTGAGTATCGTCAGCATAACAATGAAAACTAATGCCATGCTTCCTAATGATATCTCCCAGTGGTAGCATGTACAGGGTGAAGAGCAACGGTCCTAGCACTGAGCCCTGCGGTACTCCATACTGAACTTGTGATCGGTGTGACATCTCTTCATTTACTGCTACAAACTGATAATGATCAGATAAGTATGATTTAAACCATGCCAATGCAGTTCCACTAATGCCAACATAATTTTCGAGTCTATTCAAAAGAATGTTGTGGTCGTTAGTATTGAATGCAGTGCTAAGATCGAGTAGCACTAATAGAGAGATACAACCACGACCAGATGATAAGAGTAAATCATTTGTAACTCTGATGAGAGCAGTCTCAGTAATATGATACAGTCTAAATCCTGACTGGAAATCCTCACAGATACCATTTCTTTCTAAAAAGGAGCACAATTGTGAAGACACTGCCTTTTCCAGTATTTTTGACAGAAAGGGTAGATTTGAGATCGGCCTGTAATTGACTAATTCTGTAGGATCAAGTTGAGGTTTTTAAATAAGTGGCTTGATAATAGCCAACTTAAAAGTTTTGGTACATATCCTAATGACAAAGATGAGTTAATGATATTAAGAAGAGGATCTATGACATCTGGTAGCATCTCTTTTAATAGCCTAGTCGGTATAGGGTCGAGCATACATGTTGTTGATTTAGATGATTTAACGAGTTTAGCCAATTCTTCCTCTCCTATAGCAGTGAATGAATGTAATTTTTCCTCAGTGACACTACAATGCTCTGTCTGATGTGATACTGTAGTAGACAGCTGCATGGTTATAATTTTCTTCCTAATATTATTAATCTTACACGTAAAAAAGTTCATAAAGTCATTACTGCTGTGCTGTTTACAACCATCAGAAGTTGAAGCTTTATTTTTGGTTAACTTAGCCACTGTATCGAATAAATACCTAGGGTTGTGTTTGTTTTCTTCTAAGAGAGTCGAGAAATAAGCAGATCTAGCAGTTTTTACGGCCTTTCTGTATGCGATCATGCTCTCTATCCACGAATTACAAAAAACCTCTAGTTTTGTTTTCTTCCAGCTGCGCTCCATTTTTCTGGCTGCTGTTAAGTGTGCTCATTGTACCACGGCGTTGGACTATTTTCTTTAATCTTCTTTAAGTGCCGGGGAGCAACTGTGTCTAAAGTGCTGGAAAAAAGAGAGTCAATAGTTTCTGTTGCAAAATTGAGTTCCTCTAGGCTATCTGGGATACTGAGGAGATGAAACTGATGAGGAAGATTATTTACAAAGCAATCTTTAGTGGCGGCAGTGATAGTCCTGCCATATTTGAAGCGAGGGGACGGCTTTGCAGCCTTAGCTAAATTAAGTATACATGATACTAGGTAATGATCTGAGATGTCATCACTCTGCTGCAGAATTTCAACGGTATCAACATTTATTCCATGTGACAATATTAGGTCTAGAGTATGATTATGGCGATGAGTAGGTCCTGACACGTGTTCCCTTACTCCAATAGAGTTTAGAATGTCTCTAAATGCTAATCCCAATGCGTCTTTTTCATTGTCTACATGGATATTAAAATCACTGACAATTAGTACTTTATCTGCAGCCAGTACTAACTCTGATAGAAAATGAGAAACGGGATTTATCAATTACACTACATAACGTTACATAAAGCACCAAAACTTCAAAATAATTATATTTGAAATATATTTCCCCCTTTACCTTCCAGACACGGCTTGTGTTTATAACAATAATCTTGTGGGGTGGACTCATTTAAAGTAATGTAGTCGTCAGGTTTTAGCCAGGTTTCTGTCAAACACAGCACATCTAGCTTATTATCTGTAATCATATCATTAACAATAAGAGCTTTTGGGGAAAGGGATTGAATATTCAGCAACCCGAGCTTTATCATTTGATCACCTGTATTATATCTGTTGTTTATTTGTTGGACATAAATTAAGTTTTTACTGTTGAATGGTCTTGATGTTTTTTTGTATTTACTAATTTGGGGAACAGATACCGTCTCTATGTGATAATTTCTAGGTGAAAGAGTCTCTATGTGTTGGGATTTATCTGACTTCTGTAACGGGAGACAGCTAGCAGGCGGTCGGGTAAGCCAGTCCGTCTGCTTCCTGACCTGGGCCCCAGTTAGTCAAGGTTTAGCTCTAAGACTATGTACCAAATTACTAGAGAGAAGAGCGGCACCACTCCAAGAAGAATGGATGCTGTCCCTCTTCAACAGGTCAGGTCTGCCCCAAAAGCTTTTCCAATTGTCTATGAACCCTATGTTATTTTGCAGACACCACTTAGACAACCAGCCATTGAGTGATGATAGTCTGCTAAGTATCTCATCACTCCTTCTAACAGGGAGTGGACCAGAACAAAAAAACTGCATCTGCCATCGTACTTGCGAGTTCACACACCTCTTTAATGTTAATTTTGGTGATCTCCGACTGGCGAAGTCGAACATCGTTAGTGCCGACGTGAATAATAATCTTAGAGAATTTACAATTAGCTTTAGCCAGCACTTTTAAATTTGCTTTGATGTCAGGTGCTCGGGCTACCGTTAAACTTGTGACTACGGTGGCTGGTGTCTCTATTTTCATGTTCCGTGTAACAGAATAACCAATAACTAGGGCACTTTCAACAGGATTCTCACCTGGAGGAGGCATGATTGGGAGGAATGGCCCCCCTGATCTGAACCCGAGCGGTGTTCTGTTATTGGAACACCATGTTCAAGCATAAGGGTGTCCATCAGTGCATGTGGCACCAGGACACCCTAGACCGGAGATTGATGATCAACTTTGTGGTCATCTCATCTGACCTCCAGCCGTATGTCTTGGACACTTGGGTGAAGAGAGGGACGGAGCTGTCACCTGATCACCACCTGGTGGTGAGTTGGATCCGATGGCGGGGGAGGAAGCTAGACAGACTTGGGAGACCCAAACATACTGTCAGGGTCTGTTGGGAACGTTTGGCCGAGCCCCCTGTCAGAGAGATCTTCAACTCCTACCTCCGACGGAGCTTCGACCGGATCCCGAGGGAGTCTGGAGATATTGAGTCCGAGTGGACCATGTTCTCCGCCTCCACTGTCAACACGGCCACTCGGAGCTGTGGCCATAAGGTCTCCAGGGCCTGTCGAGGCGGAAATCCACGAACCCGGTGGTGGACACCGGAAGTAAGGAATGCCGTCACGCTGAAGAAGGAGTCCTATCGGGCCTGGTTGGCTTGTGGGACTCCAGAGGCAGCTGACAGGTACAGGCAGGCCAAGCGGACTGCAGCACAGGTAGTTGTGGAGGCAAAAAAAATCGGGCCTGGGAGGAGTTCGGTGAGGCCATGGAGAAAGACTATTAGTTGGCCTTGAAGAGATTCTGGCAAACCGTTCACCGCCTCAGGAGGGGGAAGCAGTGCCCTACCAACACTGTTTACCTCAACTGGGTGTATTGTCGGACAGTGGAAGGAATACTTCGAGGATCTCCTCAATCCCACCAACACGTCTTCCATTGAGGAAGCAGTGGCTGAGGGCTCAGAGGTGGATTTGTCCATCACCCGGGCTGAAGTTATCGAGGTAGTTAAAAAGCTCCTCGGTGGCAAAGCACCGGAGGTGGATGAGATCCGCCCTGAGTACCTCAAGTTTCTGGATGCTGTGGGGCTGTCTTGGCTGACACGCCTCTGCAACATCGCGTGGCGGTTGGGGACAGTGCCTCTGGACTGGCAGACCGGGGTGGTGGTCCCTCTTTTCAAGAAGGGGGACCGGAGAGTATGTTCTAACTACAGGGGGATCACACTTCTCAGCCTCCCCGGGAAAGTCTATGCCAGGGTACTGAAGAGGAGAATTGGGCCAATAGTGGAACCTCAGATTCAGGAGGAACAGTGTGGTTTTCATCCTGGTTATAGAACACTGGACCAGCTCTATACCACTTCCTAGGTGCTGGAGGGTTCATGGGAGTTTGCCAAACCAATCCACATGTGTTTTGTGGATTTGGAGAAGGCATTTGACTGTCCCTCGTGGCGTCCTGTGGAGGGTGCTCTAGGAGTATGGGGTTTGGGGCCCCTTGCTTAGGGCTGTTTGGTCCCTGTATGACCGGAGCAGGAGCTTGGTCCGCATTGCCGTAAATCAGACTTGTTCCCGGTGCATGTTGGACTCTGGCAGGGCTGCCCTTTGTCACCGGTTCTGTTCATAATTTTTATGGACAGAATTTTTAGGCGCAGCCAAGGGTTGGAGAGTGTCCGGTTTGGGGACCACGTGATTTCGTCGCTGCTTTTTGCGGATGACGTTGTCATGTTGGCCTCCTCAGACCAGGACCTTCAGCGTGCACTGGGACAGTTTGCAGCCGAGTGTGAAGTGGCTGGGATGAGAATCAGCACCTCTAAATCCGAGGCCATGGTTCTCAGTCGGGTGGCTTGCCAACTTCAGGTTGGTGGAGAGTTTCTGCCTCAGGTGGAGGAGTTCAGGTATCTTGGGGTCTTGTTCACAAGTGAGGGAAGGATGGAACGGGGGATTGAAAAAAAACGGGTATAACATGACATTCTGTCCCCCTCACTTTTGAAATGATGGCTACGCCCCTAAAATCAATCGACTATTATTGAAGAAATACAAAAAGCCTTTATTTCATCATGGCTTTAATATTTTAAAAACAGGTGACAAGTACTGCACACCTACATGTGCTAGCTAATGAGCTTTCGTCAGGGTGTGAGCAACAAACACAATCTGAGTTCTCTTAAGTTTATTAGTCATATAACAATCACATGGTCACGCTGTACAGGACTAGCAGGAGAGAGAAAATTCAAATAATAAAAAGAGAACGTATCAGTTACATTTACATTTTAGGCTATGTAGTTTTAATTTTTATAATTTTATTGTATTAACAACTCGGCTGTATGTGGACACCTTTCGAATAGAAATACATATTGCAATTTGTGTTGCAAATAAAACTCCCATAGTCCATAACTGCTAGGAATGCACCGATACCATTTTTTCAGAAACGATCCAATCCGATATTAAGAATTCAGAGTATCGGCCGATACCAATACCAATCCGATACCAATGCAGTTTTGTTTAAAAATTCTATGTAGAATTTCTATACCTCAGTGTTGAACTGATAATCAAAATGTTTTCTACTAAAATCTACTAAATACAGAAAAAGAAAAATAACAAATTTAAATATATATATATATATACACGTTGTTGTAAAATACATTCATGGACAAATATTACATGGAAGTAAATATATTTATAGAAATAGGGCCTGCCCTATATACTAAGAAATCGCATCTTTTTAATGAGGCAGCAACAAATTGTAGATATGGCAGAACAAGAAAGGCTATTAATAATCTTTCATAGTGCAAAAGTATTATAATACGAACGGCTCCAATACAGAGCAGCACAAAGCACGTATGCACATCCCATGCGCAGGATGATTCGCTTGAAGCAACATGGAGTCACAGCGCACAGTGCTTCTGTCCGCATTGAGAAGTTCAACAAATAAAGGGAAGATATAGCACGGTTTGAAAGCTGAATGGAGAGCATTGATGATGCTTTATAATGTTTTTGTGCCTTTTGTGTTTCACTAGGGCTTAACAATAACACAGAATATTATACGCACAGTATCAGATTTGGACCGGTCCTGTCTGACCGATACCCGATCCAGCAAATAATGGCAGATCTGAGACGATACCGATATTGAGTATCGGATTGGTGCATCCCTAATAACTACTGTAGTTTTATATTATTTTAATATATTAATTCAGTTCAATCATCAAACATTTGTATGACTTGCCAGTGACTTGCTTGACCAAAGCTATGACTTGACCTGCTTGACATAAAGCAGTGACTTGACTTGCTTGATTCTCACAAAAAAATTACTTGGACTTGCTTGAGACTTGAAGGTTAAGACTTGAGACTTGCTTGTGACTTGCACATGTGTGACTTACTCCCACCTCTGATTATCAGCTGCTATCGCGTTTCTCCAGAGCTCATTTACCCTCCTCCATCCCCAGCTCCTCCTCTCGTCAGTCAGGATTTGGCATTCTGATTCCCCCGGAATCAGACTAAATTCCCGAATTAGGTTGTACATTTACATATTGACATTAATGCTGTCTGCAATACATAATTGGTTCTGTTCTGTTTACCCTAGGGGGTTTTATCCCTGCTCTCCCTGCTCTTATCCATGCTAGGCTGCATGGATACGCAGGGAGTTCTTGCCCAGAACAGAACCACGCCGCCAATCCAAACTGTATGTCTTTCATGTTGACTATATGGTTCTGACAGTTTACACTACAAATGCAATGCGATCACACCAAATGTGGTTTGAGTGAACTGGTCACAAGTTTTTCCGGGTTTTGGCCCCTTGCTGGAGCAGCATATACAGTACATTATACAGTACGAGAGCGGCCTCTAGAAGCAAAAAAACTAAACAAAAAAAAACTAACACTGATGCCTCATGGAGTTTGTTTTGACTTGAGGCTGTGCGCTGCGCAGAGCACGAACGGATTTAAAATGTATACATCTAAACGGTATGTATACAGTACACTAAAGTACATGTTTTCATATTATTATAAAGCAATTAATTTGTTGACTAAATGCTGCATTAGTGGAGAACAGCAGTATGTTTGCCATCGAGGCTGAGAGGACACAATAGCAGTATCTCAAACCAGGGGCAGGCTGGGGCAAAAAAGTGGGAAGTTTAACATCACTAAAGTTCAATACATCAGCCAATACCACAATGCTCTGGTATGGTCTAGAAGACTTAGAATGTAGTGCAGAATGTGGGTGTTTTTTTGTTTTGTTTTTATTTTGGTCCCTTTCAAGTGGTTATAGTATTTGTTCTTTTTGGAATAGAGCTCTAATTGTGGAAGACAAATTCTAATTTTTATGAAAAATACAGCATATTAGAATGAATTCTGATGGATCATGTGACACTGAAGACTGGAGTAATGATTCTGAAAATGCAGCTTTGATCAGAGGAATAAATTACGGTTTACAATATATTCACATAGAAAACAGCTATTTTGAATTTGTATTAATATTTCATAATATTTGTGAATATTTGTAGTTTTGATCAAATAAATTCACCCTCCTTCAAAAACAAGTCTTTTGATCGCATACTGTGTGAACTAATTATCAAATTATATTTTCATTTTAGTAGCTATAGGCCTTGACAGTTTAACACAGGACATAGGCTACTTGAATATCAAAAGCTGCCAGTTTTACCCTGTTTTATTGTAAGTTTGAGAATAATATTTTGAATTTTATGAATTATATATTGTGAAATTGCTGAAGACAGCCTGGAAACATATACAAACATTCACTCTTATCTGATAGCTGTTCTGTAAACTGCTTTGTACATTATGTGACAAATAACTTATGCCAATGGGATTAAAATATGAGGGATTGGAAGTAGTTTGCATCCCTGGAAAATAATGTCCATCGTTTAACAGTTATTTTTATCACAAACAGCCGGCAAATATTGCCGTATTGTCTCGTCATGTTCAGCTGTTTATCAAACCTCGGCTCGACACTTGCATTCTTCAAGCATTAAAAGTGCCGCGCTGCTGGTTTTTGTGGATAGTAAATCCCGCCTCCTTCGATTTGACTGGATATGTCAAACATTTTGACATGGACGAGTGCTTTTAGCACTAAATAGATACAAGTTTTTGCCTCAAATGGGCTGCACAAGCAATTCGTCTGGGCTGACAGAAGGTTATATGCTACGTAAATTTACTATAATTCATTCTTCATATATTTACATAACGGTCCGGCCCACAGTTGTCCAGCGGCCAACCGGGAAAACTCCCAATGCTCCAGCTGGCCAGTCTGCCCTGCCTCAAACAAAAACAATGTGGCAAAAATACACGCTGTCTGACCCCAAATGTTCAATGTCATGATTGTTACCATCTACTTGCATTAGTTTATATCCATTTGTTTGTTTTTATATGAATTTACATATTTAAAGCTAGTGACATGAGAAAGCAAACTGTCATCTTCCAGCCAAAGAGAAATGCATGAGTTTGATTAGATAATCATAAAGTGTTCTAAAATGGAAGCAAATAAAGTGTGAGAGTATACATACACTGTATGCTATGGCCTGTGTGTAGATATTTAAAGAGCAAAAATATTTAAGCATGACTTTTGGATATAATATGGAATGGTAACACTTTTCAATAAGATACCATTTGTAACATTAGGTTAAGAAAAGTATTGCATTGTTAATTTCAACATTTAACATACTAAAAAAAAAAAAAAATATATATATATATATATATATATATATATATATATATATATATATATATATATATTTTCTTTTAAATTTAAATCATTAGATTAGATATATATATATATATATATATATATATATATATATATATATATATATATATATATATATATATATATATATATATATACATATATATACTCACCTAAATTAATATTAGGAACACCATACTAATACTGTGTTTGACCCCTTTAGCCTTCAGAACTGCCTTAATTCTACGTGGCATTGATTCAACAAGGTGCTGAAAGCATTCTTTAGAAATGTTGGCCCATATTGATAGGATAGCATCTTGCAGTTGATGGAGATTTGTGGGATGCACATCCAGGGCACGAAGCTCCCGTTCCACCACATCCCAAAGATGCTCTATTGGGTTGAGATCTGGTGACTGTGGGGGCCATTTTAGTACAGTGAACTCATTGTCATGTTCAAGAAACCAATTTGAAATGATTCGAGCTTTGTGACATGGTGCATTATCCTGCTGGAAGTAGCCATCAGAGAATGGGTACATGGTGGTCATAAAGGGATGGACATGGTCAGAAACAATGCTCAGGTAGGCCGTGGCATTTAAACAATGCCCAATTGGCACTAAGGGGCCTAAAGTGTGCCAAGAAAACATCCCCCACACCATTACACCACCACCACCAGTGGTAACAAGGCATGATGGATCCATGTTCTCATTCTGTTTATGCCATATTCTGACTCTACCATCTGAATGTCTCAACAGAAATCGAGACTCATCAGACCAGGCAACATTTTTCCAGTCTTCAAATGTCCAATTTTGGTGAGCTTGTGCAAATTGTAGTCTCTTTTTCCTATTTGTAGTGGAGATGAGTGGTACCCAGTGGGGTCTTCTGCTGTTGTAGCCCATCCATTTCAAGGTTGTGCATGTTGTGGCTTCACAAATGCTTTGCTGCATACCTCGGTTGTAACGAGTGGTTATTTCAGTCAAAGTTGCTCTTCTATCAGCTTGAATCAGTCGGCCCATTCTTCTCTGACCTCTAGCATCAACAAGGCATTTTCGCCCACAGGACTACCGCATACTGGATGTTTTTCCCTTTTCACACCATTCTTTGTAAACCCTAGAAATGGTTGTGCGTGAAAATCCCAGTAACTGAGCAGATTGTGAAATACTCAGACCGGCCCATCTGGAACCAACAACCATGCCACGCTCAAAATTGCTTAAATCACCTTTCTTTCCCATTCTGACATTCAGTTTGGAGTTCAGGAGATTTTCTTGACCAGGACCACACCCCTAAATGCATTGAAGCAACTGCCATGTGATTGGTTGATTAGATAATTGCATTAATGAGAAATTTAACAGGTGTTCCTAATAATCCTTTAGGTGAGTGTATATTATATTATATTATATTATATTTAAAAAGCACTGTTTGCTATGTTTGTAATACATTTCAGCTCTTTTTATGTGTTATGTTTATTATCATTCAGTATCCATTTTATTAATCGGTTATCGGCCAGCTTGGTCCAACCTAGTTATTGTTATCAGTAAAATTCACAATCGGCCGACCTCTAATTGGATCAAAAACAAATCTTAACATCATGTGCAACAAAAGATAATGCAGGAAATGGGCAGAAATACTGAAACAAAGACAGATGGAAAACCAGGCAGTAAGGTAGAGAGTCACATGGGATGAAAATGTGAAGAAGAATAAAGCTTGAGCACCAGTTTTGCACTCGCAATCCGCCGTGGTTCACAAACCTCTTGAGAACCACCCGAACAGCTTGACATGTTTCCGTGGCAACAGCAAGCAGGCATCAAAGCAGCGGATACTATTTATGTCAATCACAGAGGTGTGACAGGCAGATGCTAAGCATGAAAGATATCAGACAGAGCATGGGCTTTCTGTCTGTGCCCATACAGTAATCAGGAAATAATATTCTCTACTTTAACACGTGCAGCTGAATGCTGTCAGCACATGCTGTGGTACCTTGGTTCAGTCCACTGCTTTTTCTGCTGCTGTAGCACATTAGCGTACAACTCATACTATTTTAGAAATATGTATTATGGTTATACTGTGCCACATATGCAAATGTTCTGTATACCTCGAGGACATTTTCTAAAATGTACAGTATAAAGCACAGAGAACACTGTGTGGCATACAGTTTCCCACAAGGCACTTTCCTTTTGAGAGTGACTAATTATGAGTTTAAAAACGAAGACTGGAATAAGTTATATAATAATAAAAATTGGATACCCTCGCTAAATTTAACATGTAATATAAGGCATTCTTGTGGCATCAATGTTTAAAAAATGTCATTATTGTATATCGTTTTGCATACTATTTACAAAAAAACAAAAAAAAAAATACTAGGCAATATACATACTACAGTAGTGGGCAATACAGTAAACAGTATATTAGTATTTTATTCTGGATGGCACTTATGTCCAAGATTAAATGTTGCTTGAACTGCAGCATTGGGTTTATATTTACATTGTTTTGGTTTAGTTTATTTAACACATCTGCATTGAATACAGCCCTTGTCAAGCACAACCTCAGTTAACCCCTAGTTACAGCTTGAGAGAAATAATTTGCAACCATGTGTAAGTTAATCTGTCTTGTTGGCTGATGTAGCCAAACCATCCATGTAGCAAAAAGAAAAACACAAAAACAAACAGATTGCTGGCCTTAACAGATGTGGATGAGAAGGACACAGCTGATTTGCTTTAGAGCATGTATGCAAAAGGAAGGATGCAATCATAACCTTGGCAAGTGCAGGTGCATATGCTTGCATAAACAAAGACCAAAAAAAACAATAACAATAGTTAGTTAAAAAAAAAAAAAAAAAAAAAAATATATATATATATATATATATATATATATATATATATATATATGTATATATATTTTTATGTTCATTACTAGATTGGGTAAACCCAGCCTGGTCTGCCAGCGATTTGATTTTGCCCTGCAGCTCAGTCTGGAAACCTGTACATTAGTTTCTACTGCTTCTGTTACACTTTTTCAGGAACCAATCACTGACTGGCTTATCTACCTGGTGCGCTATTGGCGGGTTTAACACGATGACTGATAGAGAAGTAATGGGTCGTTTGCCCGTTGATCACGCCTCTTGTGGTCTGATTGGTTGAAGGACTAACCAGTTGCGTACAGGGTCGTTTGAATTATGCTGGTTTATCACTCATCTTGTGGTCTCATTGGTTGAAGGACTATCCAATTGTGTACACAGTCATTTGAATTATGATGGTTTATCACACCTCTTGTGGAGTAGAAAATACAGAGCAGACTCCAGAGCAGCAAATTGAGCTTGGTCTGGTGATGGCCAGACAAATGCATTACTCATATTTCATTTAACTTTATTGAATTCAACTGCCCATGATCATTTCCCCTATTTTTCACTGCCCGCCTAAAGTTAATTTTTAAAAACATCGCCTTTCTGACTCACATCAGGTCTTTTTTTTTATTTTATTATTCTTTTTTTTATATATGAATTCACTTGTAGCCTTTAAAGTTTATTTAGGCAGAATGGTATTGAGTCTTAATACAGTCTTAACTATTTATCATTTATCAGCAATAACTTGAAAAATAATTATTGGTATCATCCAAAATTGTAATATTAATGCCTTAAACGACTCACTTGCTCATTTGATTTTGCTTAAATACACAGTCGAAGTGTGGAAATACACTTTTTGGTTTTATGGTCCTCTGTTTTACAGGTCATATTTTACACATACAAATAAAATAATAAAATAAAATTGATAATATTTATAACCAACATAACCGACAGGCTGCCTCTAGTTGTGTTTTTATGAAGACCATTTTTCTAACATAGGACATTTTCCTAACTTTATTTACACTCTGCTTGGGGCTGAAGACTTATGACTTTGGCCTGAAATGTATGATGAACAAGTCCATGTCGTTAACGCAACACAGCGCATTCTTTTAATTACGAATCTTGCGGTCCGTCATGACTGAAGCCAGAGTCTGGCAGCCGGCTAATGAAATTATGATTTATCCTCGCTTTGATTTGTGTTTTTTACGAGTCGAGTTTGCGCTTGTTTTGTAGCTGGGATTACTATCATTAGAGTGCTGACTGCTGACGAAAAGAAAATGGCACATTCTGACATGTTTAATATTTACACTCCATGCTAATGGTATGCTAATTATTGTCACGGATCAAAGATCAATGGCTTCAGTCATTTTGCTTCCACCTCTTTTCCTCTGCCACAAACCACCTTCCCCCCCACCAGACACCCGCTAACCACTCTTGAGATGAGGAAGTCTTTTGGTAATGAACACATCGTCTACATTTCGTTTTTTTCCCAGGCCCATGATGATCAATGGAATGCCGGATGGGCCTTAATGATGTTCCAACTTGGGCAATCTTCCCATTTGATCAGCGGTGAAAAAAAGGGTCATCTTTGTCTGTGGATAGAAGGAAAAACTACAAATGAAGACAAAATAATTTCTTTCACACCATCTCTTGCTCTGCCAGCCATAGTTTCTTATATATATATATATATTTTTTTTTTTGAGTCTCTTTGTTACAGAAAGCCGAGGAGTTTTCTTAATATTGAACCGTAATGCGCTATTAGCTGGCTAGAGCCCGGCAGGCACACATTGGTTTGGTTTCATAAACAGCTTGAATGGGGAGGAAAACCAGTAAAGCCAGCTAAAATGGCAAGCATGCATTTCTGTTTATTTCTTTGTTTCTCTCCTGCTCTCTATCATTTCCCTATCTCCATAGGCCAAGCAGAGGTCTTAGTCACTACGTTCAGCAGAATGGTGATTCTTCTAAAAAAAATTCTGCTTTGACATTCAAATACTTGGCTTTTCACACTTGAAAGAGTTAACCCTGGGTAAACAGAATCCAGTGTTATATTGCTTCTCGTTTCACACTGCTCATAATTTACCTGGGGATAACAATTAATCCTAGATATTCATAAGATGACATGGACCCACTTTATATTAGGTGGCCACTTTGTATTAACATTTTAATTAATCATTTAATACAACGCACTTATTGTTTTTACATTGTACATGTTTTTACATTGTACTTACATTTAAAAAAAAAAAAATGCCTGCATGTAATTACATCTGTAATTAATTTCTGTGTTTTGCATTACAATATGAACACAATGGGTTTCATTCACTAATAATGGCGTTGATTCTTTCATATTTGTACGCACAGGAGAACTTCTCACAAAAAAATCTTCTCAAGATTCACAAATCGTTCGATATGAGACACGTGATTGGAAAGCAAGGTTTAGAATGAAAATAACCTAGGGTTATGTGCAGTGTGAAAACACCTCTTGTGTTTCCCTTTCAGAACCAAAGTTTGTATCCAGGTTCTGAACTAATTGTGCCAGGTTGAGTGAAAACACACTAAGACCTTTATTGTTTGTTTCCACCGAGCAGTATGGTTCAGTACAGTTCAATACAGTACGCCGTTTCCATTGTCAGAAATTGTGAATGGTACTCTAATTCCGAACTGTACTGTACCACTTTTTTGGCACCCTTCCGTTGAGGTACCTAGCACAGTAGTCTGGTACTAAAGGGTGGAGCTAGACTCTCTGCAGAACGTTGATTGGTTGACAGAGTATCGTCACTTGTGCATGCTTTTTCTGACATTTTTCCTTGCAGCCTGCGGCCTTGGCTCAAACAAAGCGTGTTGTCTTGTGGCAACAGCCACATACTCAGAAGCAAGACCAGGATCTGCTGTGTGTCATCCATTGTTGTTTACTGTGTCGCTTTCTTCTTGACGTGAGAATGACGTCGACTGCAATACCATGCCTATCATAAAGGTACTGTTGGCGGTGGAAACGCAAGCCGGATCAGGGTTTACGGTCCCAAATTGTACTGAACTGTATTGTACTGAACCGTACCGGTCAGTGGAAATGTCATTAGAGAGGTGTTTATTTTGAATTCAAATTAAAATAAGATATAAAAAGAAGTGTCATGGGGAACTGAAAGGGAAGTGATCTCCATGAAGGTCAAGGAGTGTAATGAGGAGTTTTGTTTAGTAGGGGATTGAATGGATGGGTGATGCTGACGTGAGGAGGTTCTGTCACAATTTAATCATATTTCATCCCATACTGTGGTATGACATGAAAAGACTTGCCAGTTTAAGTTCATCACCAGTGAATGGAAATCTTGATATGAAAGCAATACTTCACCTAAGGTGACCTGCATTGTTCTAGGAACCAGGGGCCGTATTCACAAAACATCTTAAAGCTAAACATAACTCCTGATGTGCCAATTTAGGAGGGAGAAACTCTTAAAAAATAATGGGCATGTCAGTCAGTACTCCTACATTTTTGTTCTAAAGAGTATTTCACAAAGCATTTTAGTGTTAAAACCAGCTCCTAAATCTGTGAAAAGTTAGGAGTAGTCAAGAGGACTCCTAAGTCACTAAGACCAAAAAACAAACAATCCTAATGGCTGTTGCTGGAAGTCTGCCTCAGCAATCCACCCAAAGACATGGAACACCATTGAGGAAATACAGAGTTCTAGAATCTCTTGAGATGCAGTCATGTAAGAGGCTGACAATTAGCTTAACATATACTTGTTTAATTAGTGACACAGTCTACTTTTTAAAACCTTTATTTGCATATGACAACATGATTCATCATTCTACAATATTTCTATTTCTACCAACTAGGTCAACCCAGCCCTTTCTCTCACTTCTCTCTTCTTTAGTAAAATGTCTCAGTAGCTTCGTGAATAGGTTTTACAAGAAAACTCTTACCTAAGAACTGTCACTGCTAATAAGGAGAACTCTTAGTGGTAAGATAAATTGTTTTGTGAATATGGCCCCTGATGTTCATAGATCCTCTCCACACACCTCCAATGCTGCAGATGCAATGATACTTATCTTTGCCCTGAAGGCCATATGAGACAAAGCTACCTCAGCATCAAGATTAAAACCAGCTTCTTCCCCTGTCTCTCTCTCCCCTCTGTACTTTGTTACTGCCATTAAGCCCGAAGCCCACCCACCAGAACCATAATATCCTGTTAACCGATTGTATTGTATTACCACTACTGGCACTGAAATGAGGTTCTTTCCTTTCACTGTGATCAATTTATTTGTTTATGCGTGCCGTTTGTGTTGAGTGGCATTTCTCATAACTTGAGCTGCTTTTTGTAGAATTGTCAATCCAAACGCTTCAGAGGAGGAGGGGGAGAAGGGGGCAGTCATTTAGAGGATAATCATGTAAAGATCATATTCAAAATGATAATGGTTATTTGGAATTGTTATGACTGCAGATAGCATGCAAGACTGATGGACTGCTAATGACTCCCACGTAACTAATGGAATACAGCTAGATGATACACGCTTAGATCTGTGCTCTTGCTGATGGTCTGTGCAAGAAGAAAGCATGTATTCTTTTTATTTTGGTAGCAGATTGAGGTACACTGACTGTGGCTAGTTGTCACACAGGGATCTCAATTTATTTTGATTTTATATATAAAATGTATGAAAATATAAGACTTTTATTCTTGCCTGGTCTGCATAAAGTAAAACCAATAATAGTGTTAAATAGTATTGCAATTTACAATAATGGTTTTATATTTTAATATATTTTAAAATGTAATTTATTAATGTGATAGCAAAGCTGAACATTCAGCATCATTACTTCAGTCTTCAGTGTCACATGCTCAAGTAACATTATACAATTTCTTAAGAAAATTCATACTGAACTCAAACTTTTGAATGGTTATACAATATAATATATATACTATAATATATACTATTTCCCACAGCAATATTTTGATATATTTTTGTATGTTGCCTTGTAATTGCTGAATAGACCGTATCAAATATCTTATGATGAAATTAAATCGTATACTGTAATATAAAGGGCCTACAATATGCTGGTTCTGGTTACGGCAGGTTCTTCAAACAATGTTTGTTTGTTTGTTTTTTTCTTTATTGGCCAATGTAAATGTTTAATGGCTTGACTTGACTTTAAGGTCTATATGACAAATATGAAGTCATTTGGAAGTCATTTGGGCCCATCCACTGTTTGATTATTGACATTCTTCACAATATTTAGTGTTCATCAGAAAAGAAAAAAAAGTTCATACAGGTTTGGAACAACTTGAGGGTGAGTAAATGATGACAGAATTGTAATTTTTGGGTGACCTTTCCCTTCAAAAAGTGTGACAACCAGCCCTGGTATATTGCCAACTCTGCTAATTCACTATTAGGCTGGTTGAAAACTGAGTGCTTTTTTGATTATCAAAATAACCTTCTGACTTTCCAAAACAATCTCTGGCTGATGTGTGGGCAACAGCCCAACAGCACACAGTCATGATTGGTTGGATTGATTTCATATGTCAGGTGGAGCTTGTTCTGGTGAGTGGTTGTGGCACTTGGACAGAGTTTTAGGGAGAAGGAGACCCACAGACCCTCTGGCTTCAATGGGAGAAGTGGAAGGAGACCCAACTGCACTAAAGCAGGAAGAACTTCTTAAACCCTGCTACACACATACACACACACACGGAGAGAGAGAGAGAGACTCAGACAGGAGCTTGGAGTGCTTGAACTGTCAGGGTTGGCTGGCAAACACTAAGATATGCAAAGTGAATGTTAATTATGGAGCGCCATAGGGGCCAAACGTTCATTATTTCAAAACTAATTACATTATTTTTTTATATATTTTTTTTTATATTTGTGACCCAAATGGACACCTTATTTGATGTTATAGACTGTCTTTAATATAATTGCTTTGGAGTGTTGGGGAATGTGTGAAGGGGCAACACTGTAAAAACTAAATAAATTTAAGTGACCCATCCCTCATTTCAGAGAGCGAGTGGCGAGAAAGAAAGAGGAGTGAGACAGAAGCAGTCTTGCAAAATACATTTAATATGAAATAAAAGACTTGTCACACAAAGTGGTACCCTACCATCCTTTACTGCAAATTGAAAATTTTGTCATGTCATACCAAACTTTTGACTAGAGACTGAGAAGTTTTAGAGGACCTTATTGTTGTGTTATCAGTATATTTTAGTCTTGTCAAAAGTACCAGTATTTTCGGTAACTACTTTCAAACTCTCATACTTGTGAGAGAACTCTGTGAAGTGTGTCCAGGGTTTCTATTTACGTTTTAAGTATTTAGCATTGTAGCTCAGAATCTTATTTCTTTAATTATAACCAAAAAAATATAAACACTAGGTAAAAGATTGTGTAGTGTAGGCTTCATTCTCACCATCTTTGTATATCATATTCACAATTAGATTTTATAAAAGTTAAAAGTGAAAGTGACGGCCAAGAATGGTAACCTTCTCCTCTGCATTTAATCCATTCAAGTTAGTGCACACACATTAGGAGTAGTAGTGAACACACACACACACACACACACACACACACAGCAAACCATGGACGCACACACCCGGAGCAGCGGGCGGCCATTTTGCTGTGATCCCCGGGGAGTGATTGAGGGTTAGGTGTCTTGCTCAAGGGCAGCTGAGTTATTTTCTGCCGGTATTTACATTTACATTTAGTCATTTAGCAGACACTTTTATCCAAAGCAACTTACAAATGAGAGCAATAGAAGCAACTAAAAACAGTCAAGGGCAACAATATGCAAGTGCTATAACAAGTATCAGTTAATCTAGCACAGAACACATAGGACAGAACAATTTTTTTTAATTTTATTTATTATTATATTTTTTTTAATAGACAAATAGAAAACAAATAGAGTGATACGTGCTACTCTTTATTGGTCAGGTGCTGCTGGAAAAGATGCGTTTTAAGATATTTTTTTGAAAATGGCTACCGACTCGGCTGCTCGAATTGAGACAGGCAGGTCATTCCACCAGGTGGGAACGATCCAGGTAAAGGTCCTTGTGAGGGATTTCATGCCTCTTTGTGATGGCGCCATAAGGCGCCGTTCACTTGCAGAACGCAAGCTTCTGGAGGGTGTGTAAGTCTGAACAAGCAAGCTTAGGTATGTTGGTGCAGAGCCAGTGGTTGCCTTGTAGGCGAGCACCAGTGCCTTGAATTTGATTTGAGCGGCTATTGGCAGCCAGTGCAGACTGATGAAGAGAGGCATGACGTGTGCTCTCTTCGGCTCATTAAAGACCACTCTCGCCGCTGCATTCTGGATCAGTTGCAAGGGTTTGATAATGCATGCTGGAAGGCCCGCTAGAAGAGCATTACAGTAGTCCAGTCTGGAGAACAAGAGCTTGTACCAGGAGTTGTGTGGCCTGCTCTGATAGGAAGGGTCTAATCTTCCTAATGTTGTACAAAGCAAATCGGCAGGCCCGGGTTGTTGCAGTGATGTGATCAGTTAACTTTAGCTGATCATCAATCACAACTCCAAGGTTCTTGGCTGTCCTGGACGGAGTTATGGATGATGAACCGAGCTGAATGGAGAGAGTATGGTGAAGTGCTGGGTTGGCTGAGACCACAAGGAGTTCTGTCTTTGCCAGATTGAGTTGAAGGTGTTGTTCCTTCATCCAGGCAGAAATGTCTGTCAGGCAGGCAGCAATATGAATACCAACTGTGGGATCATCTGGTTGAAATGAGAAGTAGAGTTGAGTGTCATCAGCATAGCAGTGAAAGGAAAAGCCATGTTTCTGGATGACAGATCCCAGTGATGACATGTAGATGGAGATGAGAAGTGGTCCAAGCACTGAGCCCTGGGGAACTCCAGTAGCTAGATGATGTGACTTAGACACTTCACCTCTCCATGACACCCTGAAGGACCTACCTGAGAGATAAGACTCGAACCACTGGAGAGCAGTTCCTGAGATGCCCATCTTCACAAGAGTTGACAGGAGGATCTGGTGGTTAACTGTGTCAAAAGCTGCAGACAAATCCAGTAGGATGAGTACTGTGGATTTGGAAGCTGCCCTTGCCTGTCTCAGTGCTTCAGTAACCGAGAGCAGGGGAGTCTCAGTCAAGTGGCCGCTTTTGAAGCTGGATTGGTTGTTGTCCAGGAGGCTGTTCTGTTCAAGAAACATAGAGAGTTGGTTGAACACAACTCGCTCGAGTGTTTTTGCAATAAAAGCAAGAAGGGATACCGGTCTGTAGTTTTCTATAAGTGTTGGATTCAGAGAGGGTTTCTTAAGCAGTGGGGTTACCCGAGCCTGCTTAAATGCTGTGGGAAAGGTCCCGGTACGAAGAGAGGTATTGACAATGTGAGTGAGTGCAGGAGTAATTGAAGAAGAAATGGCCTGAAGCAGGTGAGTGGGGATAGGATCAAGCGGACAGGTAGTGGGGTGGATGGAAAGGATGAGTTGGGAGATTTCTGCTTCAGAGAGCATAGAGAAGGAGGGGAGCATGTGTGTGTTGGTTGTTGAGATGTGTGTGTCAGTTTGTGGTGTGGAGAATTGGCTGCTGATGGAATTGGCTGCTGATGGAGGTTTTGTTCGTGAAGAATGATGCAAAGTCATCAGCTGTAAAAGTTGATGACGGAGTGGGGGGAGGAGGACAAAGAAGAGAGGAGAATGTTTTGAAAAGTGTGCGAGAGTCAGAGCAGTTGTTGATTTTGTTGTGATAGTATGTAGTTTTGGCAGTGGAGACATTTGCAGAGAAAGAAGCGAGAAGAGACTGATATAAGATAAGGTCAGTAGAGTTCTTCGATTTGCGCCAGTTCCTCTCTGCCACCCTGAGTCCAGAGCGATGTTCACGGAGAACATCAGACAGCCAGGGGGAGGTGCGGGCTGGTCTGGATGAAAGGGGGCAAAAGCTGTCTAAGCAAGATGTTAGAGTGGAGCAAAGAGTGTCAGTAGCACTGTTAGTGTCCAGTGCTGAGAACTGAGACAGTGGAGGAAGTGAGGATGAAACCATAGTGGATAGGCGAGAGGGGGAGAGAGAACATAGATTACGCCGAAAGGTGATCTGCGTATTAGTGTGTGTTGTGTCAGGAGTCAGTATGAGGTTAAGAGTGATGAGGAAGTGGTCGTAGGTGTGCAATGGAGTAACTAAAGTGTTGTCTGTGGAGCAGTAGCATGTGTAGATAAGGTCCAAATGGTTACCTGATTTGTGAGTTGCCATAGTTGACACTCGCTTAAGGTCAAATGAGGTGAGTAGAGAGGTGAAATCTGCAGCCTGGTGTTTCTCAAGGTGGATGTTGAAGTCACCAAGTAGTACTAGGGGAGTGCCATCTTCAGGAAAGTTGGAGAGTAACATATCCAACTCCTCCAGGAAGTTACCCAGTTGACCTGGCGGGTGATAAACAACTACAACATGGATTTTAGCAGGGTGAGTGATAGTGATTGAGTGTGATTCAAACTAACTGTTGCCAGATAGAGATGTTATGGACTCAAATTTCCAATCATTTGAGATGAGCAAACCAGTACCTCCACCCCTCCTAATCGGGCGAGGGGTGTGAGAAAAAGTGAAATTATTTGAGAGGGCTGCAGGAGTGGCCGTGTCCTCTGGTTTGATCCAGGTGATCCAGAGGTTTGAATGAGCGGAGATAGATGAAATAAAGTCTGCTTTGTTTACAGCAGACTGGCAATTGCAGAGACCAATTGGAACACACAGTAAAGTGGAAGAGGAAATCGGTACCATAAGCAGATTATTAGGATTACGGCATCTTGAATACACAGAGCGTGATTTCCGGGTGGTAGTAGTAATAGTAGAGATTTGAAAGCACATGGTGAACACGGGTCAGAGAAATAAACAGATGAAAACAAGCTAAACACAAAAGGGGTTAAAGTGAAAGGAAAGCTATACTCAAGTGCCTTGTCGGTGTCCTTGCTCGAGTGGAGTCGCACAGAGTAGAGCCACTGGTCTTTACACTCTTCGGTCTTCACACGATGAGGGCTTCACACCAGGGCTGCCGCGGAGTACTACTCTATTTATATGCACTCGTTATTGAATACAGCAGGCCACGCCTCATTGAAACTGTTCCCTCGCGCAAGCCCACATGAACAAACGCTACTTCATCACGCAGCACACTACACTACACAGACAAACGTTCTAAATAACAGCTGATCTAGAAAACAATGAGAAAAATTATATAGTACTCACACAGTCGTTGCCTTTCCTGTTGACTGAATGCTTCTCTCTAACTGAATGTAAACAATGCAATGCTAATATACCACGCTGGCTTAGGCCACGCCTCATCGAAACTGTTCCCTCGCGCGAGCCCACGTGAACAAACGCTACTTCACCACACAGCACACTACACTACACAGACAAACGTTCTAAATAACAGCTGATCTAGAAAACAATGAGAAAAATTATATAGTACTCACACAGTCGTTGCCTTCCCTGTCGATTGAATGCTTCTCTCTGTATTGATAATTGAACCTGCAACCTTCAAGTTACCAGTCTGACTCTCTAACCATTAAGCCACGATTGTCCCTTTTTATGCTGCTGTTTATGGATGAATCCAAAATTGCAATGATTGACATTTCATAACCATAGTAATGGACAGTACAAAAAGAATAGACTTATGTCACATGTTCTGTCTTTTCACGACTTGGTTTCACATATTTTAACGGGGTCTCTTTGACTTTGACTACGTTGTATATTCTGTATATAACTGTGTATGTGACAAATAAAACTCTTGAATTTTGAATCTTGAATCTTTACGCAACCATATATAATAGTGGCAAATATATCAATTCTCTTTCGAAAGGGAACTCGCGCTGCATCTTAAAACGCTTTTGGGGAACGCCTCCAGCGTGACAGGTGTCTGAATCACTATCAAATCACATCAATCTCATTGACCGCGACAGCCCATGATGTCATCAATGTGTGACCAGGAAGTATATAAGGGCGCTTTGCAAACATGATCATGGGGAGGGCCTAGATGCGCCGTACCACGGACCTAGCTCTCTGGGCCACCAAACAAACAGCTGTCGCCATCGGTCGTACGATGGCGGCTATGGTGGCCACGGAGAGACATCTGTGGCTTAACCTCACGGACATCGGGGAGAAAGAGAAGTCCTTCACCTGGCCCTTCGCGGTTTGAGGACTGGCGGCAGGGTCAGCGAGTTAGTGTCGCCTCTCGTGCGCCCCCTCCGGCTCGTGGCAGGGCGCGGAAGAGGCGGGACTCCTGCGGCATCTTCCCCAACGGATCTTACACCAGGCCGGGCTGGGCCTGTGATGACTAATGTCAGGGTCTGTCGGCCCGCCTGACTTGGTTTGTGAGAGCACCCCCTTCAGGCCCCAGGTAATAGTACACCTAAGCATATGTGTTGTGAATAAAGCCTTTTGGTGGATATCCTTTTTGTGGATATCGAGCTGGTAAGTCCCCCTGAGAGGGAAAATACTAATGTATTTTTATAAGACTTTACGCTTCTGAGGGCTTCGGGGATCGTTGTATCATCGCAATTATTGGACTGGGGCCCTGTAGTTCCCCTGTCAGGTGGTTAGAATGGTGAATCATAACCAGACAGCTGGTATTATTAGCAGAGAATGAGCAGCTGTCAGTGCTGTGTGCAGTGTTTTATCTCTTCCCAGTGTGTGAGTAATTTGATATAGTAAACACCGCGCCTTCCACGGTTCTGCAGTAACGTGTATGTTCTTTTTGAAAGGACTGGTGACTGACAGCCACCTTAGGGTAAAGCGTTAACATAGAGGGTGTAGTAAGTCCACACTAACCAGCTCTGTGGGGCTAGGTTTCCGCCTGAGGGCCTCTTCTCGTGTGAGGCTTTTACCCTATTGGGCCTTGGGAAAAGATCTATGCATGCAGGCTTATAATAACTGGCATCATGCTGATAGCTAGTGGAGACCTGCGATTAGCGACCTGGCCTTAGCTGATAGCATCTCAAGGCGGTCTCACACTCTAGAGAGACAAAGTATCGCTTTGCTACTCGGTCCCTACAGGAAGGGACCTGTTTAGCCTACAGCTTGTTTACCTACCGGTCAGGCTCTGAGCTCCCCTCAGTTGAGGGTTGGCTTTGAGCTTGAAGCCACCTGAGTCTGATCAGACGCCCGTCGTGAGGCCTCCCAATTAGATCAGTCCCTAGGCCTGTATGGCCTCCTGAGCACCCCTGTAATATATGTGCTCAGTAGATCCTAGGATTGAGCAGATGAACTACCCTCGCTGACAAGGGTCTGATAGCGCTATGCTGAATACTGTTCTCCAGGATATCCCGTCTCTGAGATCCGGTCTGAGGAAGCCACTGCCAGTTCGCAGCCCCTCAGTCTGCATGCCTCTTAAGAAGCGATTTCCAGAGGCTCTGTTTTTCAAACAGACAAGGTAGGCCGGGCTGGAGTGTCCCTTGGAAGCGGCACCAGGTTAGGCCTCCCTGGTGGCTTTCGGTGGCTGGCTGGGGCGCCCTCGGGTCCCGTAGCCACATTCCCTTAAAGGAACCCCTTCTGTTGAACTGGCTGGTTCCAGGCCTTTGAGCGGCCTGGTTAGGACTTCATGTGTACGAAGTTTCCTAGCGAGGTTTAGCTCAGGCTATGACCATAGGGGATGCTGTCACTGACAGCCTAGTGTGACCAGAGGGGGAGTGGTTCAGGCATTTCAGTTGAATTTGCTTGTCCTGACAGTTGTCACGGCCAATGGGCATGCACTCCCCTCAGCATGGCGACGTGGGTATACCGTTCCCCAAAAGTGTCCTAAGACGCAGCGAGAGTCCCCTTTCGAAAGGGAACGTCTCTGGTTACGTATGTAACCTTAGTTCCCTGAGAACAGGGAACGAGATGCTGCGTCTCGTTGCCATGCCTCGGGGCCTGCCTGCCAAACAGTCCCTTCAGACGAAAAAGATGGTGTCATGTTTGCAAGGCGCCCTTATATACTTCCTGGTCGCACATTAATGACGTCATGGGCTGTCGCGGTCAATGAGATTGATGTGATTCGATAATGATTCAGACACCCGTCACGCTGGAGGCGTTCCCCAAAAGCGTCCTAAGACGCAGCATCTCGTTCCCTGTTCTCAGGGAACTAAGGTTACA
The DNA here is from genome assembly GCA_018749465.1 of Paracanthobrama guichenoti. NCBI lineage: Eukaryota > Metazoa > Chordata > Actinopteri > Cypriniformes > Gobionidae > Paracanthobrama > Paracanthobrama guichenoti. Next base: position 36,348,698 of record CM031956.1, on the reverse strand, counting down.
TACGTAACCAGAGACTTTATCAACTTTAAAATAATACAAAAAAATGATCAGTTAACAATATTGGCTGAAATTTCCTTATTGGTGCAGTATTAGCAAACTTCAAAACATCTCCTTTTATGTTCAAAACAAAGTAATTCATGCAGGTTTTGAAAGAGAGTATTTCTTCAAAGGGGACTTTTTTAGCATTTTTTTTTTTTTTTTTTTTTTTTTTGCATTTAGTTAGGTTTCTGGCTTGTCTGCTAGCTCAGAAAAGCTAAAAAGAAAACGCAGCCAGTTTGTTATGGGCTGTCTGAGTCTGTAACTCTGTCATCCAGCGAGCGGTTTCAATTTGAAACCAGTTTCTACGTGGGTAGCTAGTTATTTGAATAAGACCACCCACAACTGCTGATGGACTTTGTTGTATTAGCATAGACCCCGTCCTGAGCAAGTTGTACACGGACCGCCCTTTTCCTGTTCATGTACTCCTGACATTAGAGTCGCTGAAGACGCAGTGGATTAGTTTTGTTTTTGAAGAGAATGCGCCCCCACATACCTAAATGTGTTTATGTCTGCGTGAATCATTTTACAGCAGACTGCTTTGTGAACAAGGGTCAATACAAAGGGACAATACAAAACACAGGTTTTGCTAAAAAGTTGTTACTCGATGGATTAGTGCCAACTGTTTGTGATCCAGCTTATAGTCTCCAGAGTGATACTGGTCACGGCAGTAATGAAAGGGAGAGCACACACTTTATTACAGTTTATCGGAGTTGTTTTATGGATATAAAGTTTACCAGTTTATTAAACACCCCCGAAAAGGCATAAGGTCTGTATATATATTGTTTATTGTTCGTTGTAACGAGTGTTTCTGTGTAATTCGCTGTGTATGTTGATAATAATGCAAGGGAGAGAGTTTATGGACGAGACTTTAATGTGCACTTCTTGCACTGTGTATTTAGCTCTTACAGTGAAAACGGACACTTCATATTTTGTATGATGTACAATAAACTTCATAAAACTCATCAGTAAAGTTTTGGCCATCATTCAGACGTGATTTGCTTGTACTATAGTGGATACAAGCAAGATGACAACATCATTTATAGCCGTAATTAAACTATACCTGTTCTATCTGCATGCAGCATATATTCTGATAGTCACAGTTTATTAGAGCGTGAGCTTGTTCTGTTTTGTTGCTGGAGCATGAAAGAGATTGTAGTAGCTTTGAGCATGAGCTCTTGAAGCTCCACTCTCTGTGCTGGGAGCACCAGCTCATTTGCATTTAAAGGGACACACACAAAAACGGCACATTTTTGCTCACCCTCTAAAAGGGGCAATTTTAACATTCTATAAAAAATGTGTGGGGTATTTTGAGCTAAAACTTCACATACACACTCTGGGGAGATCAGAGACTTATTTTACGTCTTGTAAAAGGGACATCTGACGTCACCTTTAAGTGGTTTGATTCACTAATTTGGATTTTGGTTTCATTCATAATGGATTTACCCTGAACCGAAGATACATATGGGAAATTATGCCCAGGAGTTTGTGCCCCCCAAGACAACTGTCCTTCCCATCAGAGAACTCCCATGAATCATCAGCTGACCTTTATATGGAGATGTACAAATGTGGGTTGGTGGTTTTGATCTCAGACACTGACTGATCACTGTACTGCTTGCGTATTATGCGGTGGCCTTTTAGCAACTGTGATTTTTGGGAAATGAGATGGGAGGCAAAATGCCTGTTTTCAGATTTAATTATTTAATTATTTAAAAAATAAAATTAAAATAAAAAAAAAAAGTAAATAGCAATCAACTGGATGCCAAAGCAGGTGTCTCTCCAACATAAAATCGTTCCAACATTTATCATTTCAATATTGTTAACACTTGTACAAATAACTAAAGTAAAAAAAAAAATTTAAAAAAGAAGATCTCTGAAGTAATACAAATCTGGGATTTTTTTTTTTATTTTATTTTTTTTTTTATTATTATTCACCATTTACTGCAGACTCTCTGTTTGCTGTCCTTGTTGACAGAGAACCAGATATGGTGCTCTGTCTCTGCAATGGGCCAACGAGCCAGATGTCAGCGAAAAAGAGTGTTTGGAGCGTTTTTTTTTTTTTTTTTTTGTCACTTGGCTGACAGAAGAGTCTCTGGATCTGCCAAATGAACAGACTGAGACTGGTCACGCTGACGACAGGTAGCCTGATTAGTTTGGACACAACGGTCACTGCAGGGAGAGAGGAAAAGGCTTTGGGGAGACATAAAGAGAGCCTTTAGCAGATGGAGGTAATACTTTTGACCAGACCATTCTCAAACGATAGCTTTCCTCTCTAAGTCAGTCCCCCTTTGAGCCAGGGCTTTGAAGGCTGAGGAGTGGATATATTACCTTCTAGGAAAGCATCCCCAACAACTTGGTTTCAGTGCAAAATTCCCTTTTCCTTAGCAGTATTTATTTATTTATTTATTTTTTCCTTGTAAAAAAATAAATAAATAATTATATATATATATATATATATATATATATATATATATATATATATATATATATATATATATATATATATATATATATATATATATATATATATATATATATATATAAAACTATGGAAGCATGTTTCCGCCACTAAATAAAAATAAAAAGAGTAATTGCAACTTTTTATCTCTAGAATTGGACTTTTTTTCAGAATTCTGAAATATAAACTACGCAATTGCGTGATATAAAGTCGAAATTCTGACTGACAAAAAAAAAAAAAAAAAAAAAAAGTGTATTTAAAGTATATACTGTAAATATACTTACTATATTTTTTTTCAGAAGCTGCATTTTTAAGTTGTTTTGTTTTTTGGGTTGGTTGTGTAATTAGTAAAAATGTAGGTTTATTTGCAAATGAGCTGAGAATAAATTAACTTTTTTTACTAAATTTACTAAATTATCTAAATTCAAAATGAACTACCATTCAAAAGTTTTAGGTCAATAAGTTTTCAAATGTTTTTGAAAAGTCTCTAATGCTCAACAATGCTGCATTTATTTGATAAAATATTGGTAATATTGTGAAATGTCATTACAAATGTTATTACAAATGAAAATAACTGCTTCATATAGTTTAAAATGTAATTTGAGTTATGGCAGAGCCATACTTTTCTGAAAAGTATCAAATGCAAAATATATTCACACAATGGTTATCTGTTATTATTATGTTATTTTTTTTTTTATCGGCATCTGATATTGTTTCTGCATTGTCCAATATTGCATGCTAATTTTCCCATATTGTTTTCATCTATAGCTTGAAGTTAATCTTTAAGATCACTAATAATTTAATAACACTGTAATCTCAAAATTAACATCTTTCTTTTATACTCTACGTTTTAGCATTTAAATTGATTAATTTAGTTATACAATGGTTTTTAATTGTAATATCAGCCATATTACAAATCACTGAAAACAATTCTTGATGTCATGCAAAATGTTACTTCTCAAATAAAATACTTAAATCACATATTGCAGTTTTGAAGCTCAAACTTGTAGGGTTGCAGTGAGATTTATGTCTTGCTAACAGGTTGAAAATGTAGCTGTGTGGCCCACACCTTCTGAAGTTCAGCGCGCAATGAAACATAACTGAGTCGTGTGCATTTGGAATGAAGTCTTGTATATTTGACAGTCTTTAAGGGCCAAGCTCTTCAGCGGTGCTGGGGAACACATCCAGCTGAGACAGCTGTGATCAAGCAAAGGGAGTGAGACACACACTGTGCACTCCGGTGATCAAAGTGGTGCAGGACAGGCAGCTGCAAGAGATTCACTACTGGAGAAGATTAAACAGCTCTGGATGGATGAAGGTTTGCCAAAGTAAGTGTAATCTGAGTGGAGCCTTCTATGTCCATGAACGGAGATGGGGAGAGGGAAAGGAAAAGATGACATACAGCAGCTGGTTGATGTCAAACTGCTCTGGCCACGCTAAGCGTTTGATGAAGAGCCAGGACTGGACACCAGACTGCTCTTTGACTCCCTCCAATCTACCTCCGTCCGACTGACCGCAGGTGTGAGACAGTGCGATAGTGACTAATTGACTGTTAGCAGCATGCTAATTTTAGTGTGAAATGTAAAAATGGACCACATGAAAACACTTTAATGACCTTTAATGATTTTTGTTTTACATTTATATTATTGCTTCCCTATATTTGGCCACAAGGGAAAGTGGAATTGTTCATCTTCTCCCAAAAACAATATACCGTTTACACTAGTAATGCACATTATTTCAATATTGTATATCTAATGCGTGCGGTTTGGGATTTATCTTTAGGCCAATGTTTGTATGCAATCTCCAATTTAAGCCATTCAGCCTGGGCTGCACTGCTATATGATAACAGTTATGGTTCAGAACAGCTAGGAAGGTGGTCTGTTTAGCTTTCTAGATGGGTTTTAGAGATGACATCTCTGAGAGGATAATCAACAATGGATGGAGGAAATACTGTCCTCATTGGGGACTTTTTTGTGAGAGTTTTGATGCGCTTTCCTGAATGAATGTTCTAACTTACAACAGGGCCCTATGGGATCCACCCTCAGGCAGATATGAATATGCAGGGATTATAATATTAGGGCTTTGATCTGTTCTTGTGGTCTGGTATCTCTTAAAAGCAAATCAGGGGCAGAGGGCTTGGATATGATGAAGGGAGATAATGATGGTTGATGGCTCTTAAGGACACAGTTGAAATGTTTTCTCAAAGAGGACTAAGGGATGTGAACATAGGAGGGGAGAGGGGTCTGAATAACATGAATCTTTTTTTTTTTTTTTTTCATGAAAAGTATGGGAAAAGTATGGACGGTTAGATTTTAAATTTAAATGAACGAGAAGCATTGTACAAATGTTCCTCAACTTTCCATTATAGGGTTGCTCCAGTATCAAGAAAGAAAAAATTGACCTCGTAAACCATTTAAAATAGAATTCTATTTTTAATCAAAAATCTTTTCATTATAGGGAAGTGTGAAATCAATTGCATTACAATATGCAAGATTTTTAGATTAGAATATCTAAAAACCACTAGAACAATGTTATATATTTTGTTGACCTGTGTACTTACATCATCCTAAATGTTTCCAACAATGTTTAAATCCGGAGAAATCAGCTATGGACATTTTAGTGTTACGAACCATGTCCTTCGCCAGAAAATGATGTCAAATCCAGCTACCCTTGATTACCGTAGAATTACCCATGATTACCCATGGAAACACAGAAGATGCTTTAATTAAAGAACTAGAACTTTTTTGGGGTGCTTGACTTGCCTCTAGTTTTCTTTGTTTTTCTTACCCATTCTAGCAGTTAGCATCAAGTGTCATATATTATTTTAAACAGGAGAACCTGAAGTTTCCATCTAGCTCATTTGAAGTCTGAGAATGGATTAAATTAAGAGAATTTCAAGAAAAATGGCAGGAAAAATTTTGTATTTTTACTGTGAACTCAAACAGAACTTCATGAAGTTTGGATTTTTCCTTTAGAAAGTTAGACTTGGTTGTTTTAGACTTCCAGATTAATTTGTGTCTACATGTAACAATCCCTCAGCAAAGTTATAGCCATTTATTATAATATTATTTTAGGCGTTTCTGAGTGAAAACAGGTGTATTTTATTTACTGACAATGTAGATGTCCAAAAAAGTTCAGGGAATAAAGTAAATAGAAAGATTGTTATATAATAACAGAAAACTGAAGCAAACATTTTTCTTCAGAGAAATATATTATCATTTGAACATGAAAAACAAATGCAAGCAATGCAACAAGTTGTGACAACAAACCATGCAATACTGAGTGTAGTGTAAATTAACAAACAGTGCAAAGACCAAACACTATGTTTATTGGTTGAGTCTAATGATCAGCAATCGTTTCTGTTTGGCTCAGGGGAATAACCCAAATGCATTTCCTTGACGAATCAATGCTGCAGATTTTGATGACCATGCTCACTACGGAGCATCTGAATGATCAATCGCGAGAAATGAGATTCTCCTCTTTACGGTGCAGTTTACAGCATACAGATTGGATTAGCGGTTTAAAAGATATTAAACATTTTAGAACAATAGTTATTTTTAGCCATGGGCGGCTGTCTCTGTCTTTAAGGGTTAATATAGTAGCCCAAGTATTTTATTAGACAGGCGAGCAACAGTTTGGATATACATGTATCAACAGAAAACGAATCATTGTTATACAGCACAACATGGTTAGTCTTATTGTTCGAATCACTTGATTCATCGCGACGTCGTAACGTTTTCCACGAGATCTCGCAAGATTAAAATGTCATATGATTAAAAGATTTCTTGTAGAGTGAAAAGCTGTCTCGCGATATCGCCATGACAGAGCAAGAGTGTGAAATTAACATGGAATATGCACCACTACTTTTACATTACATTGTTGTTTTGCTTTTTTTATAGAAATAAAAGCCATTTAATTCAGTTGGATAACGAAAACTTCAATTGTAAACTATTCTGCGCATCCAGCACGAGCTGCAGCAGAGTCGTGCACAGTGCAGTAGGAATCACAGTTCACTGATCACGTGACGCGAGTAAGGTGAGATGACTGACAAGAAAGACCACGTCGGAGGATTTATTGCGCAACAGAGCCTAACGTCTGATGTGTGTCTTATTATCTTGAAGAATGCAAGCTAAGCACTGGTGCTCCATATATCCTAGAGAGTACATGCAATCGCAAATCGAAAGCGAACGTAAACGCAAGCTCCCTGAAGTGCAAATTAAGCGTCGTAAAATCCAAGATATCTTAGGCCGCATAACCACATCTTAGCTCTGAATAAATTACTCTTAAGTTTGTACTTAAAAGTACAAACAGAGACCAGAGTAATTTGATTATGGTTGCACATATTGTTTGCACTCAATAAGACTAAGAAAAAAACTGGAAAGGAGTTCAATTAGGAGGTCACACGCAGCCTCAGTCAGAAGTTCTGGAAGCTCATAATTCAGTAAGGTCTGAAGTGACTCGTGTGAAATCATACAGGAGAGAAGCCAGTCAGTAGAGTTTGTGGCAAAACCTTTTACTGTGCTTGAGTATTGATGGCTTTCCATGCATTTGATAATTCATACTCCTAAAGTAGAACTGAAATGACATTCATTACAAGATGATTAGCTAAAATATTTCAAAATGCACCTACAGACAATCATGAATTTTGTAAATACTGTGCAAAAATCTTGTTTCGTCTCGTTCTCGTGAACCCAATTTCATGCCTCGTCTCGTGAGTTAAGTGTCTCGTCACAGCATAATCAGAGAGAGCTTTCTCCATCATACAATATATTTTAAAATTAATTGCATGTCATTTAGCAACAGTCATTTAGTCATCCTGTTTTTATTAATATGATATTCTAATATCGATCTACTACAAAGTGCAACAATTCTCTCATACGCACAGAATAATGTTATAACATAACTGTCAACACACTCAAATGTATTTAGTAGGATTGATTTAACCATGTAAAACACCATTGCATTACCCCACATACCTACGCAACAAAAAGAGCAGAAGCGGCCAACTGCAGCATAAGCATAATAAAAGCTCAGAGACCAGTGTTTCGCGCAGGTCTCTCTCATTAGCGTTCGCTCCCAAGGGCTCATGGTGCGCCCTGCTTCGTACCACTGTAACATTAATACAACTTTAATACATTCACTCATTCATAAACATGATTTCTGCCCGAGTCCATGGGATTCCTTCCCATCGGCTATGGAGGTGAAGGTGAGTCAAGACTACAATTCCCATGATTCCACACTCATCAAGCCATGCCTTCTCTTTGAATAAGTGACCTCTAGTGGTGAAACTTACATACTGTACCTTTAAGAAATTATAAGAACTTAATTTGTAGAGCAACTGATGTACAAGGGAGTTGTTTTAATTGAATTAAAGTTAATATACAATACTATAATAGATGAAAAACCTAAATCTAATGGTCAGAAAAAAGTTAAATAAACTAATAAAAAACAAAATAATTTTTTTTTAAAAATAAAATGAAAATGCAAACTAACTAACATACTATAAATAATACTAAAATAACACTGGGATGCTAACTATTGCTCCACAATTGTGACTCTATAGATGCCCAAGAGGTGGATATTTATTCCACGGCAAAGGCCACATGCTAAACTAACATGCTAATTGTAAGTGGCAGTTGCACACATAGTGGGAAGGATTAGCTGTAAGAGCTAGTTATGACTGATTATTCTGTGATATCAGGCTCTGGAGACTTTAAGGAGGATGGTGGGGATGTGCATAATGTGAAAAAAAAAAAAAAAAATTAGAAAAAAAACATTATAAGGAGCAGTTTACAGCTCAGTTACAGTCAAGCATGCATTGTTATGGTCCACAGCAGGCTCAAGCTTGCAGGATGAATGATATAGAAGCTTTCATTTGTAACTGATCGGACAAACTGGCTCATTTTAGTCAATTATTCCACTTTATTATAATCATTTTTGATTATTCTTTCAGGTGTCAAAGCCTTAATAAAATTCTCAATCTCTCTCTACTACATAGCTGCACCACACTGCACTGCACTGCACTGCAATTCAATAACAAATAAGAAGGCTGTATTGTGGAGTCCCATAAGTGTTTTCATCCCATCCACAAAAAAACCAAACCCAATAGAAGGCCCTGTGGTAAACTAGAATGACCCCCATTGTGTTCATCAATAAAAGGAATGTTTATGTTTTCATTGTGCCGCCCCACCTCAAGAACTAGCTTCTGCAGCCTCAAGGGATATTAACTTGTATGTTCAGCTGTTGAGAGACTCCTTGTTTTTACTCACCAGACAGGCAAGCGAAGTGAAAAATAAAACTGTGTCATTAAGAATACAGTGAGATGTCAGTTTAATATGTCCTGAAGCCATGTCAAGGTTGTCAGGGGTAATGAGTGTAAACTGTGAACGGAGACAGACTTCTGAGTCAGTGGGGAAGGGGAATACTGTGCTTCTCAGTTCCATTTTCAAAACATGCTAGGCTTTTCTTTCAGCTTTCTGAAATAGAAAAAAAACAAACACACAAAAAATATTTTTGAGTGCCACGCAGCGAATCAGGGAGGAAAAGGGAGGACAAGATGGACAAGGAGGCCAGGAATTGGTTTTAAAAAAAAAACATTGCTTGCTAGGATCAGTAGAAACAGAACAAAACAAATAACAATACCATACACCAGAATATTTCTTAGCTATTATTTATAATCTTAATTTAATTTGATATTTTCAGCATTATATCATAAGTAATGATAGTTAAAGGGTTAGCTCAAGCAAAAAATTTAAATCCTGTCATCGTTTACTCCTGTCATTCTAAACTCGTAAGACCTTTGTTCATCTTCAGAGCACAAATTAAGATATTTTTCATGAAATCTGAGAGCTTTCTGACCCCACGTAGACTGCAATGTCATTACCACTTTCAAGACCCAGAAAGGTATAAAGACATTGTTAAAATAGTCCATGTGACTATTCTCGTCATAATATTAAGGTTTAACCACTGTACACTATTAAAAGACTATTAAACAATTTCTTCTCGTCCATGTCAGTCTCTGACGCTGTTCACATTGTAAATATAATGCAGCGCTTCCGGGTTCTACGTCAGAACGGCGGCTTACTATTGGCCACTGATTGGCCGGCTCCTGTGTCAGCATCACACACATATGTGTCATTGTGTTCACATGAACCGCGTCGGCCAATAGTGAGTGGCATTCTGACGTAGATCCCGAAAGCCATTGAATAAAGTCATTATTTTATTTTGTTTTGTTTTTTGAGCACAAAAAGTATTCTCGTCGCTTCATAACATTAAGGTTGAACGACTGTGATCACATGGACTATTTTAGCAATATCTTTACTACCTTTCTGGGCCTTGAAAGTGGTAATAACATTGCAGTCTATCGGGGGTCAGAGAGCTCTCGGATTTCATCAAAAATATCTTAATTTGTGTTTCGAAGATGAACAAAGGTCTTACGGATTTGGAACTGCATGAGGGTGAGTAATTAATGACAGAATTTTCATGTTTAGGTGAACTAGCCCTTTAATGTTAGTTATTATAATGTGAAAATATACCTTTTTTGTGTTTGTCTGAGAGTCTGATTGGGGAACCTTTGGGTCTGTCAAGAAAAAAAAAAAAAAAAAAATAGGGGAGACCGGGTATGGTTGTAACACTTTTTTCTTCAGCACCTAAAACTACCCCTTTTTTTTAGCTACACATCTGAAACTTTTAGGCAAAGTACCCACCACATTTGTCAACTACAAATGGAAACAATTTAAATGTATCCAACTATGTCACAGACTTTGTGAGATGATGACAAATACAAATTGGCCCTTTGTTACAACCTACCCCAATACTGGAGTAGGTTTTAACACATACTAGGGTAAGTTGTAACAGGTAGACAATTGCACAAAAACTAAGGGTACTCCAAGTGATATGCCAAACCATTTTTATTTTAAATGAATGGCTGCAAAATCACGTGTTACAACCTACCCCGCCACTGTCACTCATTGTTTAGCTAGCTGTATTAGCATGGTGCTTTGAAATTAGCAGGAGGTTGATACACCATTCTTTACTAGAGAAACTACACTTTGACCTGATATAAATCATACAACATGATCTACAACAGTAGAAGTACTAAACAAAAATATGATCTGTTTTTTTTTTTTTTTTTTTTTTTTTTTTTACTTTCTTACCTCAGAATTGGATTTTCTGCTGTAGCTTCAGGAGAGATAGCAACACAGACTGGAAAACCTCCATGTGGGATCGTAAAGGAAGCCAGAGGAAACTGAAACTGTCATATGACTCCTATCTTATCCGTGATTCATGGAATTGGTAATGTTACAACTCTCCCTGTGTTACAACTAGACCCGGTCTCCCCTAAAGAACCTCTGATTTAAAGTCACAGTCCCGTAAGCTCAATAAACAGTGTGACAACAATTAAGCATAATTAAATAATTACACACCAAGATAGCATCCTTATCACAGCTTATCAAAGGCGTTTTTGCTTACTTCATAAAACAAGAAACATAAATTTGTGGTCTGGAAATGTGTACACCTCAGGCACACTAAATCCAATTTAACACAGGAAATTAGATACTCCCATCTATTCTAATTTGGGCATTCTGCCCATCCATCCCACCTCTTATCTCTCTACCTCTTTGTTTTTCACATTATTCTGTCCATGCAGTCCAGGCTTGTGTGATATTAAATGGAGAATCTCTGTTGGCTATTGTGTCCATTTTGCTATAAATGGCTCATGGCACTGTGCGCAATATCATAAAAGAGGGGGAAAACACTTCATTGTTTTCCTTTAATCTCCTCATATTTGATAGAGCTACTTCAAAAGGATTTTCAGCAGCTAATTTGAACCCCAGTTCCAGTAACTGGCATGTTGTAAAGATGAAAGTCAAAGCAGAGTAAGGCAGTGTCAGTGACATATCATCTTTGGACTACTGAGAACACAGATTAAGCATACTCTGAATTAAAGTATAGTATAAATGTACATTCTCAGATAAAAAGAATGTAAATTCTAACCCAAGCAGTACTAAGAGTGCAGTGATTCTTATAAAACTGAAAACTTGCACCTGTATGAAGAAGATCAGATGATTCAGAAAACATGTTATCTGTTACTTATATACACTCACCTAAAGGATTATTAGGAACACCTGTTCAATTTCTCATTAATGCAATTATCTAATCAACCAATCACATGGCAGTTGCTTCAGTGCATTTAGGGGTGTGGTCCTGGTCAAGACAATCTCCTGAACTCCAAACTGAATGTCAGAATGGGAAAGAAAGGTGATTTAAGCAATTTTGAGCGTGGCATGGTTGTTGGTGCCAGACGGGCCGGTCTGAGTATTTCACAATCTGCTCAGTTACTGGGATTTTCACACACAACCATTTCTAGGGGTTTACAAAGAATGGTGTGAAAAGGGAAAAACATCCAGTATGTGGCAGTCCTGTGGGCAAAAATGCCTTGTTGATGCTAGAGGTCAGAGGAGAATGGGCCGACTGATTCAAGATGATAGAAGAGCAACTTTGACTGAAATAACCATTCGTTACAACCGAGGTATGCAGCAAAGCATTTGTGAAGCCACAACACGCACAACCTTGAGGCAGATGGGCTACAACAGCAGAAGACCCCACCGGGTACCACTCATCCCCACTACAAATAGGAAAAAGAGGCTACAATTTGCACAAGCTCACCAAAATTGGACAGTTGAAGACTGGAAAAATGTTGCCTGGTCTGATGAGTCTCGATTTCTGTTGAGACATTCAGATGGTAGAGTCAGAATTTGGCGTAAACAGAATGAGAACATGGATCCATCATGCCTTGTTACCACTGTGCAGGCTGGTGGTGGTGGTGTAATGGTGTGGGGGATGTTTTCTTGGCACACTTTAGGCCCCTAAGTGCCAATCGGCATTGTTTAAATGCCACGGCCTACCTGAGCATTGTTTCTGACCATGTCCATCCCTTTATGACCACCATGTACCCATTCTCTGATGGCTACTTCCAGCAGGATAATGCACCATGTCACAAAGCTTGAATCATTTCAAATTGGTTTCTTGAACATGACAATGAGTTCACTGTACTAAAATGGCCCCCACAGTCACCAGATCTCAACCCAATAGAGCATCTTTGGGATGTGGTGGAACGGGAGCTTCGTGCCCTGGATGTGCATCCCACAAATCTGCAAGATGCTATCCTATAAATATGGGCCAACATTTCTAAAGAATGCTTTCAGCACCTTGCTGAATCAATGCCACGTAGAATTAAGGCAGTTCTGAAGGCGAAAGGGGGTCAAACACAGAATTAGTAAGGTGTTCCTAATAATCCTTTAGGTGAGTGTACTTCCTATTATTTGTTCTAGTATTATCTTATAATCTGGAATGTCAGGAATTTGTTTGCTTCATTTTCTTTTTAAAGTTCACATAACATTTTTATTTGATTGTATCATAATTTATATATATGGTGGCTACAAAATGTGATGTTTATATATTTAAAGTGTGCCTATTATGGATTTTTGAACATTACCTTTCATGTAGTGTGTAACATAGCTCTAAGTGAAAGAAAACATCAAGAAAAGTTTTAAATCTGAAAGTGCACCTTATTGTCTCTCAAAAGTAAGAGACGACGCTGAGTCAATTGAACGAATCATTTTTAAAAACAAATCCCGAGCTGTTTCATTGTGACATCAAGATGAAACATTAGCATATTGCCCACATTTTCAGTTCCCACATGTGCACCTAAATAAATTTGGCAATTATTTTGTCTCTGATGTGTTACACTGAACTAATTATTATTCAATGAAAATATTAATCTGGCTCCACTCTGTGAAGGCACACGTTTCCCATTTCAAATACACATCGACTGAAACACGGCATGATTCTATTGCATTAGTCTCAAGTAGTCTGGCTATACTATAACCATCCAAACTAAAGGACTAAGTCGTAACGATGAATGTGGAACATTCCTTCACATCTTCTCACATCACCCACATTTTCACAGGATAAAGATTTGTTTACTCACATTGTCTGAATTTTCAGCAGGAAAATCATGCATGACATATTATTAAAACGAAACAATACATCTTTGCAATATTGTATTATGATCCGTTCGTTATTTTGTATTCAGAGGTTAGGTTCATGTTTTAATTGTTTGAATGCTGCTTAGGTATTTTTTTTTTTCTTCAGACAATGGTGAAAATTACTGGTCTAACTATGCCACGTTGTCATAAATGAGCAACAGATGCATCAATGATTTCAATAAAATCAAATCAGCAGTGCCTATTGAACTGTAGCCTTGAGTAAGCTGTAATTTTAAACTCCCAAATGCTGAATTCCAAATAAAGCCGGTGAAATCCTAGGCTATAGAATGTGTCTTTCCACCAACCTATTCAAGTAATAAAACGGCAAATTGCATGGACATAAGCCAATTATGACAATAAGACCCCCCTCACACACACTTAATCCTGCTTGTCTTGGGGATAACATGGTTTGCCTTTTTGGTTTTGTTTTTTTTGTTTTGTTTTTTCCTGAAAGTCTTAATACAGTCTAAGCCAGTCATCTGTACACAGCAGTCATTTCAATGGTTCTTTTAAAAAGGACTTTGTCTTAAAACACCTCACTGCCTAGTCCTGAAGCAATTTGTAGGCTGTCAATATATATTTAGGTCCAAGACATACGAAGACATAGAAGGAGAAAGAGCAAGATCGAGTGAGTCAGAGAGACAGTTGGATTAAGAGAAAGAGAAAGCGGAGGAAATTGAGATGTCCTTAAAGCGTCACTGTCTGACCTCCACGGTCTACTTTTCAGTACATGTTACAATCTAGACAAGTTAAACACAAGGTGTGATATAAACACACTCCTTTGAGATTAAAATGAGTTGCCGCAAGTGTTTACAGTGTCTGTGAGTTGTTCCGTGGGCTGCCAACTCGTGTTCTGAGAGCAGACAAAACAGATCCACATACATTTTGTTTTCACATTTCAAATCAAGGGCATCAAGAAGAAACTTCCCTTTTTAAAGTCAAGGTAAATTGATGTCAGCACCCCCATTTCATTCATGTTTTTTTTTTTTTTTTTTTTTTTTTATGAAACTGGATAGGTTGTTTAATGAGAATGTAGAGTGGTTCTTCGTTTAATTTATCGGCAAAACTGAAGACTGAGTAATGACTGGAGTGATTTAATTTAAAAGCATTAAAATAAAAAACAAATATAAACTGTAATAACATTTTACAATAATACTGGTTTATTGCATCTTTGATCAAAATGGTCAACAGAAAATAAGAGGGAGGCAGAGTATCTTTTTCAGTTATCAGATTCATGCTTTTCCTGGGAATCGAACGCATGACCTTAGCATTGCTACCACCATGCTCTACTGTTTGAGCTAAAGGTAAAGCTCACAAAAAAATTAAAATTACCCCATGATTTACTCATCCTCAAGCCATCCTAGATATGACATTCTTCTTTCAGACGAATACAATCAGAGTTAGCTTTTTTTTTTTTTTTTTTTTTTGCACACAGACTCTTTTTGCACACAGACTCTTACAGACTCTTTTTTTTTGCACACACTCTTATAATTTTATTTTATACCTGCACTGACTCAATCTGAAATTGCACTATTGTTACCACTGTTTGCACTATTTGCCATCGCCACTTTACCTCTATAATTCACTTTATCTTTCTTCTGTTGTTGTCACTGTTAAACTTTTGTTGTTATTGTTATTGTTTTGTTGTTGTTAGGCACCTAGGGTCTGAGAGTCATAGAATTTCAATTCTCTGTATGTATGTACTGTACGTATGGCAGAATTGACAATAAAGCTGACTTTGACTTTGACTTTAATTACAGGATATATTACAGAGTACCATTTGCTAATAAAATGAAAAAAAAAAAAAAAAAAATTATTTTTTTTTTTTTTTTTGGGGAGATTATTAAGTACTGCAATGTGTCCATCACATCATACAGTTTAGATAGTCATGTTTCATATGTCATTTGAAAAGGTCTCACAGAGTAGAACACAACAAGCCTAATTGTTTTGGGCTTTGACTAAACTTGAGCAAGTTTTTTTGTAAATTAAGTCCTGCAAGACCCATATGTAAATAATATACTGATGCGGCATTCATGTGGCATTTTTCACTCGTAACTTCATGAAACGTGGAAAATGGCACATCGTAATTTACAGCAGATTCTCATGGTTAAAAAGAGCCCAAAAAAAAAAAAACAATCTGTCTTTTCGATCGAATGATATTCCTTGTTGAAGTATAACACACAAAAAACAGCACATGAGCAGTAAAAATAACAGTTGCTTAGACTTGGCGTTTACGCTGATAACTTCATGAAACATGATACGGTCGTTAAAAGTGCACATCCAGTGCACCATAATCTCACGATTAAAAAGAGACCAAGGACACCATAATCCGTCACTCAGATCGTAAAATATTCCCAGATAGATTTTTTAACACATTATAACCTGACAGGAGCATATAAGCTAAATAAACTATTGAAGCGCTAAAGTGGTGTTTATGCTTGTAAGTTCGTAAAACATGCTCTGATCGTTGAAAAGTGCACATCCTTATTGACAGCAGACTCTCACGATTAAAAAGAGACCACCATGATCCGGCACTCGGATCAAAAGTTACTCCGAGATAGATTTAGAACACCTGACCTGACAGGAGCACATAAACTAAATAAACAGTTTTAGCTCTAAAGTGGCATGTATGCTTGTAACTTCGTAAAACATGCTCCGATCGTTGAATAGTGCACATCCTTATTTACAGCAGACTATCACGATCAAAAAGAGACCAAGGGCACCATAATCCACCACTTGGATAAAACGTTAGTCCCAGATAGATTTATAACACCTAACCTGACAGGAGAACATATGCTAAATGAACTATTGTAGCGCTAAAGTGGCGTTTATGCTTGTAACGATTTTGCTACAAATATTAGTGTACTGTACATACAGTAAGGGAGATATTGGCATCATTTAACCTGTAGTAAGTCAGTCTGGCCACTACGAATGTACTACAACCTTTGTATCATGAAAAACCCTTTTGGGAGTTACTGTAATTGTTTTCTAGAAATAGTAGTGTACTGTACATACAGTAAGGGAGATATTGGCATAATTTCACCTGTAGTAAGTCAGGCTGATCACTAGGAATGTACTACAACCTTTGGATCATGAAAAAACCCTTTTGGTGAGTTACTGTAATTGTTTTCTACAAATATTACATTAATGTACGTACAGTAAGGGATATATTGGCATAATTTCACCTGCAGTAAGTGAGTCTGGCCACTAGGAATGTACTACAACCTTTGGAACATGGAAAAACCCTTTTGGTGAGTTACTGTATTTTTCTACAAATATTACTTTAGTGTATGTACAGTAAGGGATATATTGCCATCATTTCACCTGTAGTGAGTCAGTCTGGCTACTAGGAATGCACTACAACCTTTGGATTACTGACAAAACCCTTTTGGTTAGTTACTGTAATTGTTTTCTAGAAATATTAGTGTACTGTATGTACAGTAGGGAGATATTGGCATAGTTTCACCTGTAGTAAGTCAGTCTGGCCAGTAGGAATGTACTAGAACCTGTGGAACATGGGAAAACCCTTTTGGTGAATTACATTAATGTTTTCTTAAAATATTACTGTACTATACATACAGTAAGGAAAGAATTAGCAAATTTTCACTTGTAGTAAGTCAGTCTTGTAATTAGGAACGTACTACAACCTTTGGAGTGGGGAAAAACTTGGTGCATTACAGTAATATGAAAAATACATTAACAGTGAGTATTTCTAAAAGATTTGTGTACAGTACATATATGATGAGCAAAAATACTTTTAAGTCAGTCTTAAAAAATGTTCATGTACTACAAGCTTTGAATTATTTGTATTTATTTAAATGTATGTTAAAAGTCATTTTAACTTAAGAAAATTAGACGTTTTTACGCTGTTGGGGAATTTACAGACGTTCCCTTTGTCATGAAGCACGGTGATAGTGGTTCAAAGCATTCTCGGATATAAATATGCAGCTGTAATACACGTAAGTGGTTTTGAATCATTTTTTTATGTTGCTATACAGTAGTTGCATAATTGTTAAAATTATTAATCGTATTTATATCTCTGAAAGATTGTCGACTCTTTAGAACTGTGCCAAGGGAAAACGAAAATCCGGCGAATATCAAACCTAAAAATAACTTTACTCCGCTAGATATTCCCACATAGATTTATAAAACATTATAACCTGACAAGAGCACATATGCTAAATAAACTATTGTAGCGCTAAAGTGGCGTTTATGCTTGTAACTTCATGAAACATGCTCCGATCGTTGAATAGTGCACATCCTTATTTACAGCAGACTCTCACGATCAAAAAGAGACCAAGGACACCATAATCCGCCACTCGGATCAGAAGTTATTACTCATGGAAGTGTAACACATTTTAACCTGACAGGAACTCATAAGTAGGTCTAAAGTGGCGTTTAGGCTTGTAACTTCATGAAACATGCTCCGATCGTTGAAAACAGCATATCAGTACTTACAGTTGATGCTCCCGAATGAAATGAGTCCAAAATCGCGTCGATCACTAAATATTCCTCGCGGATGTTGTGTTGATGTTGTGTTGTTTTGAAAAAAATATGACAATTCATTTTTATAGCAGCTAGGTGGCGCCCGGGGGCGGTACACTCCGGTTTAGAGGAATAACTCAGCGCTTTTTAAGACTTGATCAAAATGGATATATGCACCGGAAAGCTGGGATTCTAAGCTTTAAAATTATACCAATATGTGTTTATATATATATATATATATATATATATATATATATATATATATATATATATATATATATATATATATATATATATATATCCCCGACAACAAATTAGCTCTTGCCGACGTTGGGGCGCGTGTGCCTGCCCGACATAAAGTGCCTCGGTGAGATGTCTTATGGAGATCGGTAGCTAATCGGCAAGATATCGGGAAAACGGTGGCATTAGAATGAATACCGACCGTGAGCCAACGTAAACCCGAAATAATAATTATGGCCTATGCGGCACGATCCCACTAGAGCGAGGAAAGCATTCTGTCGCCTCACTCTCCCATTGACTTAACACTGGAACAGCTGAAACGCCACATCATGCTTGAAAATCAGCTGTTCCAGTGGTAAGTCAAAGGGAGCGAGGCGACCCGCCGCTCTAGTAGGATCCCACCATTATATAGGTCTTATTGATTTGTTTATGCTAACTGCTGTCAGATTGTGTGGACACAAGTTTCCTATTGTGTATCAACAACACTCAATAACAGTTTATGTGATGTGTTAATCATAACATTTCTTCCCTAACAATTTGACAAGAGCTAATCAAGACAAATCAAAAGTCAAACTGCAAGAATGTGCCAGGCAGTAAAAAAATAAAAAAATAAATAAAATTCTTAGGATGCCAATAATCAAGACAAGTAAAAGGGGAAAGTTATTACATACATGTGTATCAATATATATGTGCAAAATAACTTTAACTAGATTAATTAAAGATAGTGTTTCCCATTTAGGGCTGGGAAATACAATGATAACGATATCTATCAATGATACATCTTTATCAATAACGATTGAAAAATGTCTGATATAGTGCTCAAAAGTTGACAATTGGGAATTTACATCATTAAAAGAAGTCTTTGAGAAGTCTTTAGTTGTCTTTGAGGTTAATTAAAACACATACTTACTGTACAAAGGCAAAGGTAAAATGGCTCTGAAAAGAGCCTTTGGGGTGTATGTACTAGCTCCTGTTGAGAAAAAGAAGAAACATGAAAAGGAGTCAAATATATTGCAAATGCCTTTGTGAATTAATATGCAGTTATAATTAATCTTTATTGACTAAAACAGTATGTTAAGAACATGGCAATTCAGAACTGTAGGATGACTTCGAGATTGATCACTTACACAATCAGATGAAAATCGATCACTGAAAAAAACAGAAAAGACTATTCTATTTTGTTTAAATTTAAATTACAAAGGTTAATAAAGGTTAATTAAGGCTCTATTTTATGAATAGGTGTGTGTCCAAAAAAAAAAACACTTACTTCACTTACTTTACTTTACTACTTCATAACCACTTTGTCTGACTGTCTACAGTGGCTGCGCGCTTGTACTAAACTGAGCTCTTTGATTGACAGGACCATAGAAACGCACAACAAAAGAGCTGCCTTTAATTTTAAGCATGTCACTTAAACAAAATAATTTAAAATGCCTTCAGAGTGTAAGGGGTTAATATTATAAAAGGACAGATGCCATTTTTGTGTGGACAAAAGATAGTCCGTCAGTTTATGACCGTTTATTAGTTTAACCTGGCTGTTTACCGAACAATTCTCCTCAGACTGAAAGAGAAAAACAAGTACCCCTCATGTCTAAAAAGATTTAATACGCGAATATTAACCGGTTAATAATAACTAACCAAGTCAACAGTTAGTTAATAACAACTAACCAAGTCTAAAAACACGTACCGTTATGTCCGGCGCCAATTTCTGTCATCTGTTTATCTAAAACATTTCTCAGAAAACTCAATGTTTTTCTAACAAAATAATAGTTTTCAATAAAAAAATAAGTACACAAAACAAAATAAACACATACTGGCCTGAACATTTGTTTGAAATGGATAAACCGACCACAAGAGAGTCCAGTCACGTTAGTACATTACCAAGTTACCAAGCATAAAAATGTGTACACGCTACCTAAACGCCCCCTTGGTTAAAAAAAAAAAAGACAATATTTACTTTTGTAAAATCACACTTGAATTTGTTT
The DNA here is from genome assembly GCA_018749465.1 of Paracanthobrama guichenoti. NCBI lineage: Eukaryota > Metazoa > Chordata > Actinopteri > Cypriniformes > Gobionidae > Paracanthobrama > Paracanthobrama guichenoti. Next base: position 36,328,443 of record CM031956.1, on the reverse strand, counting down.
CATTTGCAAATTCTACTCAAAAGAGATGTAGTAGATTTTAGACAAAAAAATTGTGAATTTTTGAATCAGAACTCATTTTGTCATTTTAATTGCATAAGTTTATATCTTTTTTCTGAACCTGTTTTGGACGTCTCATGTTTGTTGTGTATCATATATAAATTGTGGCATACGGATTTTATACAAGCTCAACATGTTGGCTTGATGTGGACCAACGGTTGCATAGATCTAGTAGGCAGCAGCATTTGTGGAAAAAAAAAAAGAACAAAGAAAAAAAAAAACACGGGATCGACAAAATGGTTCCTCGCGGTTTCTCCGCCGATCTCCGGAGTGTGCATGAATTGGAGTGGCTGTAGACTCATCCCGCCGATGGTTTACCCACCTAAGTTTTTATGGTGTGAATGGGGAAAAACCCCTTCCGATACTTTGCCGCTGGTGCCCTCCAATTGCCAACGTTGGTAAGACTGAACGTGCTGTCTGGGATATATATATATATATATAATATATACACACACTCACCTAAAGGATTATTAGGAACACCTGTTCAATTTCTCATTAATGTAATTATCTAATCAACCAATCACATGGCAGTTGCTTCAATGCATTTAGGGGTGTGGTCCTGGTCAAGACAATCTCCTGAACTCCAAACTGAATGTCAGAATGGGAAAGAAAGGTGATTTAAGCAATTTTGAGCGTGGCATGGTTGTTGGTGTCATACGGGCCGGTCTGAGTATTTCACAATCTGCTCAGTTACTGGGATTTTCACGCACAACCATTTCTAGGGTTTACAAAGAATGGTGTGAAAAGGGAAAAACATCCAGTATGTGGCAGTCCTGTGGGCGAAAATTCCTTGTTGATGCTAGAGGTCAGAGAAGAATGGGCCGACTGATTCAAGCTGATAGAAGAGCAACTTTGACTGAAATAACCACTCGTTACAACCGAGGTATGCAGCAAAGCATTTGTGAAGAAACAACACGCACAACCTTGAGGCGGATGGGCTACAACAGCAGAAGACCCCACCGTGTACCACTCATCTCCACTACAAATATTAAAAAGAGGCTACAATTTGCACGAGCTCACCAAAATTGGACAGTTGAAGACTGGAAAAATGTTGCCTGGTCTGATGAGTCTCGATTTCTGTTGAGACATTCAGATGGTAGAAACAGAATTTGGCGTAAACAGAATGAGAACATGGATCCATCATGCCTTGTTACCACTGTGCAGGCTGGTGGTGGTGGTGTAATGGTGTGGGGGATGTTTTCTTGGCACACTTTAGGCCCCTTAGTGCCAACTGGGCATTGTTTAAATGCTATGGCCTACCTGAGCATTGTTTCTGACCATGTCCATCCCTTTATGACCACCATGTACCCATTCTCTGATGGCTACTTCCAGCAGGATAATGCACCATGTCACAAAGCTCGAATCATTTCAAATTGGTTTCTTGAACATGACAATGAGTTCACTGTACTAAAATGGCCCCCACAGTCACCAGATCTCAACCCAATAGAGCATATTTGGGATGTGGTGGAACGGGAGCTTCGTGCCCTGGATGTGCATCCCACAAATCTCCATCAACTGCAAGATGCCATCCTATCAATATGGGCCAACATTTCTAAAGAATGCTTTCAGCACCTTGTTGAATCAATGCCACATAGAATTAAGGCAGTTCTGAAGGCGAAAGGGGGTCAAACACAAGTCTTTAAAGTTGTGTATGTCACTCAGACAAATAAAACTCAAAAAATACCTTCAGGGCTTAAGGGGTTAATAACATCTTAAGCATTGTATTCATCTGAAAGAAGAATGTCATATACACCTAGCATGGCTTGAGGGTGAGTATGGGATAATTTTAATTTTTGGGTGAACTTACCCTTTAAGCAATTGGATTAATTTTGATTTCATGTCAATATAAGAAAACTCTTACATATCCACTTGTGTTCAAAGGAAGTGGTTTTTGTGGTTTTTAAATTGAAAGCCCACCCCGACAGATCGCTTTTAGCTCTGATGTTAAACTAACAGAGCTAAATCAATTGGTTCAATCTGTAGTCTTCAGTCAGCACTTGATTAATTGAGTGAGGCATGGAAGGCCAGGATAGGAACAAAAACATTTTGTTAGGGGTGCCCTGAGAAACAGGATTGAAAATCAGCGATCCAGATCGACTAATGAGATGCATTTACTTCTCTTCCTATCCGGAGACTACAGAGGTCAAGTTGTTAAGACTACAATACCCAAATGGAAATTGCCTGGAGTGGACCCAAGGCAGCTGCTGATTGTTTGTAGTTGGCCTTAACCTTGACTCCAGTGCCAGCAGCCTCAGGTGTGTTTGTGTCAGAAGTCACGCACAGGGCAACAGTTCCGTATTTATGTGCCTGTCTTCAGGTGCCTGTCTTCGTGACCTCTGTGATTGTAATGATTTGAGAAGTTGTCAGGGTCACAGACATCACTCTTAGGTCAGTTAGATGTTCGAACAGTTGTTTTGATATAGTGTATGAGCTATGATAAAAGTCGTGTTTTTATGCTTAACACAGCTGTTCCCTACATCCTTTTTCCTGTTTCCAGTCTGCTTTCAACACACAAACAACACTTGTTTATTAGCTGTTTATATCAGTATTTTTCGTCATGTGGATCAAACACATGCATGTGTGTTTTTGTAAGTCTTTACTTGCTGTATTTCAGTTACATTGTCTTAAAGAAAGAAATGGCTTAATGCTAGCCTAGTTAATCCACAGGATGCCATTATGTACGGTGGCTGAATACCAGCTGAAGGGAAAGGGGTGATGAATGCTATCTAATGTGCAGGATTTTCTTTAGATTAACTGTTTGTACACAGGAGAGTTTAATCCTGCTTTTGCTGGGGCAACAGGCGGAGCAAGCTAGTGATAAACACGCTGTATGTGTATTCATCCCGACCGCTTGTAGGTGTTCTGCTTCGGTTTTCAAAAACAGGGATTTTTCAAAACACGCATTTCATGATTGTTTATTGTGGTAAATTATATTATAGCCTATAACTGGACTGGGTTAAATTACTTAATAGCACAAACTTACAAAAAGTGAAAAACAATGGAAGTTTTACTGTAAAAAAACAAAAATTGTGTTACATGATATATGATTCCTATTTTTCCATATTTTATTCATAATCTTTGATGTGTACACAATTCAGGTTTGCGTATTTATGACTTTAATGCAAAGCATAAATTTGTCTTCTCCAATGTTGGATTTGAAGCTGTGTGCATGGTGGTAGAACCGAGTTGATCAGAATCCACGTACCACATTTTTTGCAAATGTTAAAAAGAGAGTGCCAAAAGGCAAGCCGATTGACAAGAAAGGCGAGATATTATTATGTTTGCCCTCAAAATAAGCGTCTACATGCTCATTTAAAAGCAGGCAGCTTTAAAAGACCTACTTTGATTCGAACACTGCATTTAGCACTCAGTTTTGTGAATTGATTATGAAACCAGGCTGAAGCGTTCCATGGGCTTTTAGACAGTTGGAGTTATAATTTTCCTCGTATAAGGCCGCTCACACAGAATGTGTTTTTGCTTTTAAAAGCACAAGATGCAGAGTTGTGGAATAAAAAAGGCAAGGAAAGTTGAACTTTTAACTTGAGCTCTGTGTTTTTAGAACGCTGCGTCATGAGAAAACTCCGCAAAAGACACGATTTTGACACGCAAGGACAACCCATTGTGTCGAACACATTGTATATCGCATGTTCACATAGAAAACAACTGACAAGCACCACAGTGCTTTCCATTCCACAGAAGAATGTTGTCTGTGAATGATTGCTTACTGAAAATTGTAATATTCAAGCAAAAAAATAAATAAATACGCAAGGTCTTTTGTCATACTCTGGTCGCCATGTTGTAGAATGCTATGTTGTGTGCAAGACACTGCAAAAGATGTGAGAAGCGAGCACAATGCCCATTGAGCACAGTTTTAAATAAAAAAAATGCATTTTGTTTATTTTATTTATTTATTAATTTTTGGGGGTTTTGCTCTTGTACGATCCTACCACAGATCTGCTAAATGTCGGTCAACTAACTGATGAGGGTCTTGTCGCAGTATGATTTATCTTAACTACAGTTATTTAATGTTTAACAAAATATGGCATTATGTAATTTTGATTGTGCTCAAGGTTGTAACGCCACTTTGATTGTCAGTTGAAAAAAATGAGAGACATTTTTGTCTATGTGGTTTTGATTTGATCTAAGGTGGCATGAAATGCTTGAGAAGTGCTCAATTCATGAACTAAAGCACATATAATGAAGGTTTCTAATCATTGGAACTAATATTGATTTTAAAACTATGGCCCCTCTGCATACCCTCACAACATGTTTACTTCATGTTAGGCAAGAAATTAATACTTCAGCATGACCTAGATCTGAATATTACATGTGGAAGTCCCTTGAGAGAAGAATCCAGAGTATTAGCTCTCATTCTATCCCTACATCTCTCTCTCTCTCTCTCTTTCTGCTTTCCCTTCCATTTCTTCTTTCACAATCTCCAAATCAGATTACTGATGGCATATGCTGCAGCCATTAAGGTCACACACACGGCCTGAGGGTCCGTATGCCACCAGAACAGCCGTCTGGAGAACATGTGCGCACAAACACACACAAGACAGCACACATCCTCCCATCTGCTTGAGCATGTTCAGTCAATCAGAAAAGCATTACAGTCCTTGATTCACATGATACTGCTGAGGGAAAGTATTATTAGGGAAGAAAAGATCAAAAAGAATTATATTTTATGATCGTAAGTCCTTGTTTTGACTAACAGGACTAGGTTTACTCGTAATGCCGGTGGATAAGAGTTTTGAGATTTAGGTTTGTGTGGTCTGGCAACTGAATAAGGAGATTTGGAGAATGACTAGGAAGCTGCCTGCCCTGGAAGTTTTTATGCTAGTTTGCGTGTAATCTCGCGCCAAAGTATAATCTCGCACTGTACAATGGCATTCAAAATTTTGAAGATAAAAAAAATAAAAAAATAAATACATATATGTATACATAGTAAATGTGCACTGTGTGTGTGTGTGTGTGTGTGTGTATATATACACTCACCTAAAGGATTATTAGGAACACCATACTAATACTGTGTTTGACCCTCTTTCGCCTTCAGAACTGCCTTAATTCTACGTGGCATTGATTCAACAAGGAGCTGAAAGCATTCTTTAGAAATGTTGGCCCATATTGATAGGATAGCATCTTGCAATTGATGGAGATTTGTGGGATGCACATCCAGGGCATGAAGCTCCCGTTCCACCACATCCCAAAGATGCTCTATTGGGTTGAGATCTGGTGACTGTGGGGGCCATTTTAGTACAGTGAACTCATTGTCATGTTCAAGAAACCAATTTGAATGATTCGAGCTTTGTGACATGGTGCATTATCCTGCTGGAAGTAGCCATCAGAGAATGGATACATGGTGGTCATAAAGGGATGGACATGGTCAGAAACAATGCTCAGGTAGGCCGTGGCATTTAAACAATGCCCAATTGGCACTAAGGGGCCTAAAGTGTGCCAAGAAAACATCCCCCACACCATTACACCACCACCAGCAGCCTGCACAGTGGTAACAAGGCATGATGGATCCATGTTCTCATTCTGTTTACGCCAAATTCTGACTCTACCATCTGAATGTCTCAACAGAAATAGAGATTCATCAGACCAGGCAACATTTTTCCAGTCTTCAACTGTCCAATTTTGGTGAGCTTGTGCAAATTGTAGCCTCTTTTTCCTATTTGTAGTGGAGATGAGTGGTACCCGGTGGGGTCTTCTGCTGTTGTAGCCCATCCGCCTCAAGGTTGTGCGTGTTGTGGCTTCACAAATGCTTTGCTGCATACCTCGGTTGTAACAAGTGGTTATTTCAGTCAAAGTTGCTCTTTCTATCAGCTTGAATCAATCAGCCCATTCTCCTCTGACCTCTAGCATCAACAAGGCATTTTCGCCCACAGGACTGCCATATACTGGATGTTTTTCCCTTTTCACACCATTCTTTGTAAACCCTAGAAATGGTTGTGCATGAAAATCCCAGTAACTGAGCAGATTGTGAAATACTCAGACCGGCCTGTCTGGCACCAACAACCATGCCACGCTCAAAATTGCTTAAATCACCTTTCTTTCCCATTCTGACATTCAGTTTGGAGTCTTGACCAGGACCACACCCCTAAATGCATTGAAGCAACTGCCATGTGATTGGTTGATTAGATAATTGCTTTAATGAGAAATTGAACAGGTGTTCCTAATAATCCTTTAGGTGAGTGTATATATATATATATATATATATATATATATATATATATATATATATATATATATATATATATATATCAGTATCAGTGAAGAGAATGTTACACAAACCTGTTTCAATAAATGCTGTTCTTTGAATTGATCAGTTTCTCAAAGAATACTGAAAAAATGTATCATGGTTTTGCATAAAAAGGGTGGGTGATATGACCATGATATACAGTATATCATGATATGGTTATTTTTGCTTTAAATAAGGTTTTCGTGATATCAAAATTTTATACCATTGAAATGTCAAAATTGTGTATCACCATTATCATTTAAATTCATAAATTCAATATATTATTCATAAAAAGACAAAAAAACATGCAAGCTTACTGAAGACAAGTAACAAGTGATGAAAACAAACTACGATAGAACTATATTGTATGTTGTGTGTGTGTGTATATATATATATATATATATATATATATATATATATATATATATATATATATATATATATATACTACTTGTAAAGCTTCAAGCTCTAGAAATGGCAACTGCACAAAATGTACAAAGTCATAAAATGTATAAAACGTCATGCATAGTCTTTACTGTGTAAATTAAATATACATTTATTAAAAGTTACAAAGGTTATTGAAGCTACCAAAGCACAGTCAAGAGCAGTGAAAGATTTTAAGAAAGTCTCTCCAAGAGCGTGCATATACTGAAGTGATTTTTTTTTCTGCTGCTAATTTGCACTTCAACGGTTTAAAATCCGCAGTTCTTAACCCTGAAAGAAAGAAGAAAAAGAAAAAAAACTGTAAAAACAATTTCCACCTTTTACATGTTGTTGTAGGAGGCCTCTAATGCAGAAATAAGTGGGTTTTTACATTTTCAACATTTTAGTAAGTTTTTTGGGGAATGTTGCAAAATTTCTGTGATTTCACTCACTGTCTGAATAAATGTAGAGAACATCTAAGGGTTCCGTTGTAGGGTGTAATGATTATATTAGTAGCATATGTATACACTAATAATAAAACAATATTAATAATTAAACAAGTCATATTTTTATGAAAAATAATTTCTTATAAAAAATATATTCAGATTGTATTTACAAATGAACTGAATGAAAACTTTGGCATTTATGTTATTTAGCTATGTTCATAGCCACATTCAGTTATGATAATCCCAAAGGCAGTTCTTGTCCTTTGAGAAGCAGAGACGGACATTGCACTTGCTGCAAAGTGTGTTGGTGTAGCCCTTACCACAGTGTCTGCAGTGTCCTCTATTTTCTTCATATCTTCTGACACAAACTTTCAGATATACTCCAGTGGTGTATTAAGGGAGACGGGACTATTAGTGATATGACCTGAAAAATCAGTGTTTGGACTGATAAAATCCTTTATCAGCCAGTGATACCTGTCACAGGGCATGGTCTGTGCTCTTGAGTGACTTGATTTTGTTGGCATTATGTCCACATAATCATCAGATGGGTGGTCAATGGGATGTTTATTTTACTTTTACAGTTCACAGGCATCTCCACATTCATCTTCTTAACTTTCCGTTTCAAAATCACTGTTCCCATTTTGGACGCCATCAATGACATCATACACTTTGTACAAACCCGATTCCAAAAAAGTTACAGTTTGTACACTGTACAAATTGTGAATAAAAACAGAATGCAATGATGTGGAAATTTCAATATTTCATTCAGAATACAACAGATGAGATATCAAATGTTTAAACTGAGAACATTTATAATTTTAATTGAAAAAATAAGTTGATTTTAAATTTCATGGCATCAACACATCTCAAAAAAGTTGGGACAAGGCCATGTTTACCACTGTGTGGCATCCCCTCTTCTTTTTATAACAGTCTGCAAACGTCTGGGGACTGAGGAGACAAGTTGCTCAAGTTTAGGAATAGGAATGTTGTCCCATTCTTTTCTAATACAGGCTTCTAGTTGCTCAACTGTCTTAGGTCTTCTTTGTCGCATCTTCCTCTTTATGATGCATCAAATGTTTTCTATGGGTGAAAGATCTGGACTGCAGGCTGGCCATTTCAGTACCCGGATCCTTCTTCTACGCAGCCATGATGTTGTAATTGATGCATTATGTGGTCTGGCATTGTCATGTTGGAAAATGCAAGGTCTTCCCTGAAAGAGACGACGTCTGGATGGGAGCATGTGTTGTTCTAGAACTTGGATATATCTTTCAGCATTGATGGTGCCTTTCCAGATGTGTAAGCTGTCCATGTCACACGCGCTCATGCAACCCCATACCATCAGAGATGCAGGCTTCTGAACTGAGCGCTGATAACAACTTGGGTTGTCCTTGTCCTCTTTAGTCCGGATTACATGGCATCCCATTTTTCCAAAAAGAACTTCAAATTTTGATTCGTCTGACCACAGAACAGTTTTCCACTTTGCCACAGTCCATTTTAAATGAGCCTTGGCCCAGAGAAAACGCCTGTGCTTCTGGATCATGTTTAGATATGGCTTCTTTTTTGCCCTATGGAGCTTCCTGTATGTGATGCAGTGCCGTCTAAGGGCCCGAAGATCACGGGCATCCACTATGGTTTTTCGGCCTTGACCCTTACGCACAGAGATTGTTCCAGATTTTCTGAATCTTTGGATGATATTATGCACTGTAGATGATGATTAACTTCAATCTCAATTTTTCTCTGAGAAACTCCTTTCTGATATTGCTCCACTAATTTTGGCCGCAGCATTGGGGGAATTGGTGATCCTCTGCCCATCTTGACTTCTGAGAGACACTGCCACTCTGAGAGGCTCTTTTTATACCCAGTCATGTTGCCAATTGACCTAATAAGTTGCAAACTGGTCCTCCAGCTGTTCCTTATGTGTACATTTAACTTTTCCGGCCTCTTATTGCTACCTGTCCCAACTTTTTTGGAATGTGTATCTCATGAAATCCAAAATGAGCCAACATTTGGCATGACATTTCAAAATGTCTCACTTTCAACATTTGATATGTTATCTATATTCTGCTGTGAATAAAATATAAGTTTATGAATTTTTTTTTAATTATTGCATTCCTTTTTTATTCACAATTTGATTTATTCAAATCGGGTTTGTAGATAATACGGTCTTTCCTGGCTGTTGGTATTCTGAAATGGAATAAATATAAATATATATATATATATATATACACACACATTATACATACATACACAGTCAGGTCCATAAATATAGGGACATTGACACAATTTTAATCTTTTTGGCTCTATACAACACCACAATGGATTTTAACTGAAACTAACAAGATGTGCTTTAACTGCAGACTTTTAGCTTTAATTTGAGGGTATTTACATCCAAATCAGGTGAACAGTGTAGGAATTACAACAGTTTGTATATGTGCCTCCCACTTTTTAAGGGACCAAAAGTAATGGGACAGATTAACAATCATAAATCAAACTTTCACTTTTTAATACTTGGTTGCAAATCCTTTGCAGTCAATTACAGCCTGAAGTCTGGAACGCATAGACATCACCAGGCGCTGGGTTTCATCCCTGGTGATGCTCTGCCAGGCCTATACTGCAACTGTCTTCAGTTCCTGCTTGTTCTTGGGGCATTTTTCCTTCAGTCTCGTCTTCATCAAGTGAAATGCATGCTCAATCAGATTTAGGTCAGGAGATTGACTTGGCCATTGCATAACACTCCACTTCTTTCCCTCAAAAAACTCTTTGGTTGCTTTCGCAGTATGCTTCGGGTCATTGTCCAATGAGTTCTGAAGCATTTGGCTGAATATGAGCAGATAATATTGCCCGAAACACTTCAGAATTCATCCTGCTGCTTTTGTCAGCAGTCACATCATCAACAAATACAAGAGAACCAGTTCCATTGGCAGCCATGCATGCCCATGCCATGACACTACCACCACCATGCTTCACTGATGGTATGCTTTGGATCATGAGCAGTTCCTTTCCTTTTCCATACTCTTCTCTTCCCGTCATCTTGCATCTTGCAGTTGATGGAGATTTGTGGGATGCACATCCAGGGCACGGAGCTCCCGTTCCACCACATCCCAAAGATGCTCTATTGGGTTGAGATCTGGTGACTGTGGGGGCCATTTTAGTACAGTGAACTCATTATCATGTTCAAGAAACCAATTTGAAATGATTCGAGATTTGTGACATGGTGCATTATCCTGCTGGAAGTAGCCATCAGAGAATGGGTATATGGTGGTCATAAAGGGATGGACATGGTCAGAAACAATGCTCAGGTAGGCCGTGGCATTTAAACAATGCCCTATTGGCACTAAGGGGCCTAAAGTGTGCCAAGAAAACATCCCCCAAACCATTACACCACCACCAGCAGCCTGCACAGTGTTAACAAGGCATAATGGATCCATGTTCTCATTCTGTTTACGCCAAACTGAATGTCTCAACAGAAATCGAGACTCATCAGACTAGGCAACATTTTTCCAGTCTTCAGCTGTCCAATTTTGGTGAGCTCGTGCAAATTGTAGCCTCTTTTTCCTATTTGTAGTGGAGATGAGTGGTACCCGGTGGGGTCTTCTGCTGTTGTAGCCCATCTGCCTCAAGGTTGTGCGTGTTGTGGCTTCACAAATGCTTTGCTGCATACCTCGGTTGTAACGAGTGGTTATTTCAGTCAAAGTTGCTCTTCTATCAGCTTGAATCAGTCGGCCCATTCTTCTCTGACCTCTAGCATCAACAAGGCATTTTCGCCCACAGGACTGCCGCATACTGGATGTTTTTCCCTTTTCACACCATTCTTTGTAAACCCTAGAAATGGTTGTGCGTGAAAATCCTAGTAACTGAGCAGACTGTGAAATACTCAGACCGGCCCGTCTGGCACCAACAACCATGCCACGCTCAAAATTGCTTAAATCACCTTTCTTTCCCATTCTGACATTCAGTTTGGAGTACAGGAGATTGTCTTGACCAGGACCACACCCCTAAATGCATTGAAGCAACTGCCATGCGATTGGTTGATTAGATAATTGCATTCATGAGAAATTGAACAGGTGTTCCTAATAATCCTTTAGGTGAGTGTGTGTATATATATATATATATATATATATATAAAATATATTTTTATTCTCCATTGGGATATCATTGGGATATGGTTATTTTCCATATCCCAATGATACTTACACATTTAAATAATTCAAACATTCCACAGAATTCACACAATACAGTCTGGCTAGCTTATTGTGCCCTCTACTATAATGCTGATAGCATTATTACCCCCCACATTCCTGAACATTAGCACTCACAAACTTCTCTATAGATTGTTGTGGCTTACTGAAATGACTGACATACTGTCAGTCATGTTGAGACAAAAATGAGTTGCATCCCCAGATGTTTATGGTGTGAAATGCAAGATAATATGTGCTCAATGCATTTATCTTCTGGGGCTTTGTCAATTCCGCCTTTTTTTTTTTTAACCAAATCTTTTCTGGACTTTGGAAACCCAGGTGTTTTGCAGCAATTGCCAATTTCCTTTATTAAACCGAAAAATTAATGCATGTCTCATGTAAAACAGCAAAACAAATGGCCTTGACATTGTACAATCAGTTACAGATCAAAAATGGGAAACATCAAGACAAAATGACCATTGGAGCTGGATGCTCTATAACCCATGTTAGAGAGTTCTGGAAGGTCTGGCAGTCTTGGCAGCAGCAAAAGAAAAGGATCATCTGCATAGGTTATAATTATGTCACATTTCATAAACAGACACTTCTCTGTCACAAGGTTAATAGTTGCAAATTGCATGGAAGCAGAGAATGGTGATCATTATCGTGTGTGATCATTATCGTATGTGTGTGTGTGTGTGTGTGTGTGTGTGTGTGTGTGTGTGTGTGTGTGTGTGTGTGTGTGTGTGTGTGTGTGTGTGTGTGCGCGCGCATGCATCACAGATTGGAAACACATTACCTGTCAGTGTACATTATACAAGGGTGTGATGAAGTCACTGTATGCCATTCTGAAAAAAATAAAAATAAAATAAATATTAAAAGAAGGAATAATAATTTTCCAATACATCATTTAACTTTAAACACCATTGGTTATCACATATCTTGTGATGACTCTGAAAGCTTGAATTTGTTTAATTCAGTGAAAATAAGCTTTAAGAGCTATATGGTGAAAAATGTTTCAGCAATTAATAACTGATGTTTTGTCCTTGGGTTATTTTGTGGCTTAAAAGACTATATAATGGAGCATGTATTTAACTGTCACGATTCACATAACCACTCGAAGCCTGGACATTCTATCTCATTTTATGATTAAAAAACAAAACAAAACAAAAAACAAATCCTATGGGCTTGAAAGAACATGAGGGTGAATGAATGATCACATTTTTATTTTTGGTTGACATATACCTTTAAAGTGTGTGATGGAAAAACTAGCTTCCTGAAATACCAAAGACCACAGTTCCCATGATACTGCCAATCACCATAGTGGCAGGTGAACGACCAGCATTATGCTCACATTTATTTTGAGGTGCATACCAAAATAAATGGGCAGCTTTTCCAACATCTGCTTAACCCTGGCTAAGGACCGCTTCTGGAGTGATTGTTTGTGGATGAGAAAAAGACATTGCACAAGTTTGATGCTTGTCATTGAGCACATCTTTGTTTTAGCCTCTTCCATGTATGTGTATGTGTTTCTCTGGTTGCGTATATACGAAGGGAAAACAATTGTGTGTGACTACGTGCGTCGCCCATGTCAGCAGTAATGAGGGATATTGTTTGCTGCCGTCTGTCACCTAATTAGAGTGACAAGGCCACCAGGGAGAGCCTTACAGAGAGGCAATGAGGAGGAACAGCGTGGGAACACGATAAACATAGACAAAATGCCAAAACCGCAGGGCCACATCTCACCTGCTATACCCAGCTCATTCCTCCCAATTCCCCACTCCAAGCAGACGGCCCAGAGACGGCAGCCAGTGACAGAATTGCAGCCATCAGCATCCATCTGACCACTACGACTGCTGCTAATGAATCAACAAGCAGAAAGGCATCTGCAAACACTTGTTACCCGTGGCCACCAGATATGATAACCTTCAGACATTGTAATGGTAAGCCGGTAATGGGTTTTGGGTATATCAGCAGTCACCACCATTTCTGCTGCGTCTAATTCGGGTAATCCCAGTGCTGCCGCCACACACAACATATCTTCACGACAAATGTACAATTTATCCTGATGCAAACCATTGCTACAGGGCCTATATGATGTGGCATCCCTCAGGTCTTGCCCATGTCCATGAGAGAGGCCAGAAACTCTTGGAGTATTACGCTCAAATCCATACTTATTACCTTTAAACCCCAGTGACAAAGAGTCCATCTGATCTTAGCTGAAGGAAAAGAACGTGTCATCTAACATCATAACACCCGCATTATGTTCAGCACGGTTTTATTGATTCTCATCATAGGTGCTTTTCTTCATTCATTCATTCATTTAATGGTTCTCCATTGGAGGGCTTCATCATAATCAGCTTCTGATTAGAGAGAATCAATCACACAATGGCACAGACTACGGCATTCTGGAGGTACTTTGTATAATAGGTTCGGAAGAGTCACCCCAGGCCACATGCCAGAGATTTATTTGGCTGTAATGCGTGAGTGACTGTGCCATCATGACTGAGCGATGCTCTTGTCCCTGTATTGTAAACACAGACATCTCAAACGGCTCCGAATGACAGAGTCAGCCCCCAGGGAGAGGGAGGAATACGACGCATGCCTTTAATCTCTAGTGGTGTCAAACTGCCTGCCTCTTCAAGAAACCATAATCCCATGCTTAGCGGGAGCCCTAAACGCACATTTCAAACACCTGTGTTCAGACAATAAACCACAAGGTGTAGAGAAATGTGAATTTATGCATGGGAGATAAACATCACACTTTCATGATGTGTCAAGATGAAGTCTGGGGGAATGAAGTGAAGTGTAATTTCTCCTCCTTTACCTTTTATTCTCTCAGCACCTCCTACAAATATCTCCAACCTTGCTCAAGTACCAATCAGGGAGCGGCTCTGCAATATCGCTCAATGGCCCCACTTCATCCTGTTTGTTCTTTCCTCTTCCCTTTTTATCATTTTCCCTACCACTTAGTTGCAAAAAAGGGGATGCCCCTTGCTGGCAGCCCCGGCTACTCTCTGTAAACCAAAGCAGTCTAAATCCTAAATAATAATAATAAAATAGGGTATGACGGGATGTCATAACATGAGCGTCTCTGAAAGGGAAGGGAACTGACATTCATTTCCAATTCCTTTTGGCTGCCCTGACAGAGCATTTCTCAGGAAGACAAATGAAGAATGGCCTCTGCCTGCCACTTTAAAGATATTACATGGGCCCACTCACATCAATCTCTCTCTCATACATCTGAAGCCTCCCTTCTGAGTCCCTCCTCCCTCCTTTAGTCAGATTTTCTCATTTCTCATGCTTCGCTTCTGTTCGGTGCACTCCCCTGTTTCCTGCTGTCTCGCTTTACTTCTCTCATGAGGCACGGGAGTAGATGCTTTTTTATACATTCAGAACCAATATATGAAAATGCAAGACAGGTGCTGTAGTGGTTTGTGTGTGCATGAGTGTTCCTCTACGACCTTCTTCAAATGAAGGTGTGCTTTTGTACTTTCATGTGTGTACTTATGCATATTTGGGTTCTGGTCTAGTGGTTAGAAGTCTGGGCTGGAAATGTAAACATTCTCGGTTCAAATTCAGGGGAAAGGGTGACCCATGAACTGAAATATGTCTTCTGGCCTTTTACCAATGTGCCCTCATCCAAGGTACTTAGCTTCATGCTTGATCCTTATACTGTGCCAAATCTGGGCTGTCAGTCATTTTTATACATCCCTCCTCTGATATGCCAGAGCATTCCTGTGCAAAAGTGAGTTCACCACTCAATTTTTGGACTATATTGTATAGAAGCTTGTTTCCGCCACTGAATAAAAAAATGTTAAAGATAATTGTGACTTTTTCTCTCGCAATTACGAGTTATGAAGTCCAATTCTGAAGAGGAAGAAAAAAAAAAAAAAAAAAACCTTTTTTTGAATGGCATTCCAATGGAGAAGAGGCTTCACTGAATAATGGCTTATCATTTAATGAATCGACTGCCTGTCCGCTAATCTTCAACATGTTTTACGCTAAACAATACTTTTTTTTGGGAACAATATGTAGATTTTACAGTGATAAAAGATTATTTTATAAAAGAAGGCAGAGAAGGGAATGTCACAACAGGTAGGACTCATTTACAGCATTGCCATAGTATTTAATAGTAATATTGAGTGATATTATCTAAAGAAAATAAAATCTAAAAAAAAAATCTCTCTTTGGCTTTCCGGGTGACTTGGATAGTAATGACCATTATAACTGCATGTATGCATATGAGGCTGATATTATTCATTTTTTAATGAATAAAGAGAAAATGAATAATTTAATTATACATGTGTTATATTGTATGTTGTTTACTGAAAATAAAAAATGAAGTGTTCTCTCTATCGCTGCCAGGTTAGACTTGTATTATAATGATTTATCACTGCTGCGTGCCTATGATGATGATACAATGCTTTTTAATGAATGAAGGTAGGGGTGTGTGTGTGTGTGTGTGTGTGTGTGTGTATATGTGTATGTATTTAATTAAAATTAAGTTTGTGTAATCTTAAATGTAGTTTTATGCACCCTGCAGTCACTAGTACTTTGCAGCTAATTGAGATGTTCACTCTTTTTTTTTTTTTTGTCCGCTCAGTAAAGCACATTCTGCAAACAATGCAGTCCGACTGTACATTTACTAGCGATATAACACCAAATATAGAACATGTATTCACAAGACCAACTCTCTAATCCACAAGAAACCGTAAACTGTGACTGTTTTTGAACTTTGAACGGAGGGCACTGATGTCACTGCCCATTACACAATAGGCTGAATTACCTAATGTGATCCAGGTTAGCCGTTGTGCTTTCTCCAGACCCTCTCATCTTCCCAATAAAAGACAATCTCTGGCCTGAGCACAAAGTGCTTCCATTCTCCATATTCATTAGTTATGGTCTCCCGTTTTCACCTAATACATTACTAGATAGAACTGTTCAACAAAGAAACTAAACTGTATATGAAAAACTATTATAGTGTTTGCTTTTATATTATTAGTAATAGAATTGAAAACACTATAGCCTAATACGTTCTCATTTACCGTCACCATTCAGAAAGTACACATTTATATAATTTAAACAAATCTTTGAATATCGAATTTAATCCTACCCCTACTTAAAATAACATTAAAACTGAGAATGTATTTCTAGCATGTAAAATGCAGTAAGTACAGGACATCCAATCAAATTACCCAGCCAACATTTGTATGTGGGGCCAATATGGGCATTGAAATGGGCTGAAAATGGGCCAGAACCTGCAGGATTGTCTGCAGGTTCCATAAAAGCCCCATGTTAATTGCCCAGATGATTTCATATATGATTGCACTTGCCATTAAGTGGGACCCAATTGGGAAACATGCACAAGACCCAGCTTGGTCCAAGTTTTAACTCAGAAAACATGTGGGGCTCATGTGGGCATGAAATGGGCTGAAAAATAGGCTCTATATGGGATTGTCCGTGGGTTCCATAATGGCCATGTGGTAGGATGGTACTTGTGAACAGGTGGGCCCCAACAGGGCAACATGCACAAGACCCATCTCGGTCCTAGTTTTATCATTCGTGGTCAAAACTGATAATTTCTCAGAAAAAAAAATAAATAAAATTGTTTGGCCTCCCTCAAGTTTTCATCTGTATACTTTGGTGAAAAAGAGAGAGAGAGAAAGAAAGGGAGTATGAATGAAGTAAATATACAGAGAAATTCCAAAGGCAAAAGAAGAAAGAGTGAAAGAAAGAGCTAAAAGGAAGGGTGAAAAAAAGAGAACAAAAGAAAGGTAAAAAGAAAGAAAGTGAATGAAAATGAATATAAATCAGTTTGGAAAAAATATCAGCAAAATGACATTTTGAGACCTTAGCCAATTACAGTATCGGAAAATGAACACCATCCTATAGCTATTTCTGTGTACAAGTGATGCTCCAAACTAAACTGCATGCCGATACCAAATCAAGAAGCCATTCTGCCTGCTCCACTTTTATTTATTACAGCTTTCACATCTGTACCTCATAGGAGCTTCTCTTTGTTTTTCTTTTTTTTTTTTTTTTTTTTTTTTTTTTTTTTTTTGTGAATTCATGTTTAGCATTCACAGGTGTGTTCATGTAATCTTAAAAATCTGAGCTAGCATAGCCACGCTACTGGGCGCAATGCTGCTACTACGTGAGGGGCTCAGGCAGAGTGTAAATTGGATCCAGAAACCTTAATAGAAGCCATCACGGAGCTCTGCACTGCAAGCGACGTGATCAGTAGAATATCAAACAGAATATGGCGGGTGCGATATTGAGGTGACCATGTGTGAACAATGACACATGATTTCCTTTGGCGTGACTCCCACTATTTCCCACATAATGCAGAGTCGCTGCAAGTCCACTGTGCTTTGATTGGCTTGGACAGAGAAGGAAGCTATCAATAATTAAGTGTAGCTGAAGGTGAGGAAGATATGACACATCACGTCTTATTCTGCACAGGCATGAAGAACTCAGGACTGCAATATTGATCTGACCAGCCTATAATCCAATGCATATGTGAAAAGTTTGTGGCCTAGAGGATCTGCTGCATCTGCAAGAGCTCTTTACATTCCAGCTTTAGGCTGCAGACGTTCCTGCTTTGCTTTCATTCCCTTTGCAAAATAGATGCTGTGAAATCCTCCATTCAACCAATTACTTGAATCCGACCTTGAGTTAAGTTGCAACCAATGGCTAAATACCAAACCTCAGCTCTTATTTAAATGCAATACGCTTTTCTCTCACGTTTTCTTTCACTTTTGCATTCTTTCTCAATCAGCTACCCGCAGAGGGTGGCCCTAACCGTTTTATAGCTGAATTAAGGTTTCAAGTCAGCATCTTGCAAATAAATGAGCCTTTGTTGACCTTGGTCATGAAGGTCTTTCTTAAATAAGCATGCACACCTTGCTTTAGCTATGCCTGTCTTTTCATATAAGTCCAACGATAAATGAAAATCATTGATGGCCATTGTATGTGAGTGTGTGTGTGTATATTATGTGTGTAGTGAATCACCATTTGACAATGATTAAAGATAGCTTGACTGACAGGTGTAGCCATCTCTTAACCTGTTCTTCTCTGGTTTCTTTTGAAATAGTGGAAGACTGCTGAGGAGAATGGAAAGAGAAAAAGACTGCATTTGTGTGTTTATATGGTAGAAAACAAGAGTTTATGAGAAAGCAGTGCTGTGTCATTTAACCCTTTTAGTAGCAGAGTAGCACTTAACTTTCCCCACTGTTGACGGAACTGTGACGCTATGACACATCTTCTGAAAGAGTACTGAATCTCCTGATCAAAACAAAGTTGAAGAGGAAGCACAAACAAGCGATAGCATATGTAAAATATATTGCGTGATCATCAACATTTAAACAGCAACAAAGCTGCCCAATGTTACTGAATTAAATTTCGACCCAGGACGAGGTACAGGACTGTGAAGCTTTGGGGGTATTGATGACCTCAGTCCATCTATGTTTTGATCTGGGCGTAGTCTTTAACAAAAACACGTTTTTCTCAGATTTTTGTTCAAAATGTTGCTTTTTTTAAGGAACTTACCCACATTCAAATGTAAACTTACTACATTATTTTTATATTATGCTTTAATATAATTATTACTGAACTTACAGTGGTCAAATACTAAAATGTATTTTGTAACTCAAATGAAATATATTATTTTCCAAATACATTTGTGTTTTATGTATTCATTTTATCAAAAAATAGTGGTGAGATTTGCAACCCTGATTGCTATGTTTTTGAAATTACAGAATACCCTAGTGTTTATAGCGTATGGATTGCTAAAGACATGTTTATGGGCAGTGTGAATATCAGTATTTGGGTCTCTGAGGGTTAAATGTGTAGGGACACTTTGAGAAGTTTATTTGTTAATATTTTTGCATGGTGATGGTGTATGAGTGACAGAAAGTTTAGTTTTACTTTGCATTATTGCGAAAACATTTCAGAACTCTGGATTTTGTAAACTTGAAGAGCTTAGTTTACTTTATGTTGATAACTGCTTGAAATGTAAGCATGTTGTGATACATCACAAGTGTCAACGAGTGATGTATTATGTAGATATCTAATATTCAGCTTAATGTTTATTTATGAGATAATTTAGTGCAGATATTTGAGTGAATCAGATATTCATTTAATTTTCACACATTAAACTTTTTTTTTTTTCGGTAGTTTCAGGCTGCTTCTGCTATTCACAAATGCATCTTTACAGTTATTCTATTAACCTGTCAACCTATTTCTTTTGCTTTAGCATTGGTCTGTTTAAGCTTTGGGGGGACCCACTTCCAAACAAATCTATGGTAAGATACATTTCTATAACTTGCCTAAGATCCAATTCGATAACCTGTTTGTTAATTTATCATTATTATGTATAGAGCAGTTGAATAGGCCAAATCAGATTTTCAAATCAATGAGTATTTTTGAAAAGCTTGACAGTCTGCAATTAAAGGCCTCATTCTCAACAGGGACATCTCTATCTGCTGGAACTCTCTCCAGGTTTTAATAACACAATCTGGTCAGTGAGTCCTCTGTTACGGCGTATTAATGTGTGTCATTTGTCACCATGGCACGAGCAGACGGCAGTTTGTCTGTTGAACACATGTGAGTATTATAAAAGGACACCACACAACTGTTAATAGGATATGAGAGAGAGGAGATGTGCCATATATACTGTTGGACAGCAGACAATAGTAGATATTTCAATAAAGCAAGTCTCACTGAGCATGTAGCCAAAAAAAGAAGGGGGAAAAAAAAGAAAAGAAATTTGATGTCTTTTGTAATTATTTCATTGAATGGAGGCAGAAACAAATGTGAGCTTGCAGTCGACTGTAGGAAAGGGGCTGGGTTTAAGTTGATAAATGATCGGAGAAGTCCAGCACACGTGAAGTTCACCGGAAGACTGAGTTGACACTCTAATTAAATATTATGAGGTCTTCTGTACCTTCTTTTAGTACATTTGAAAGACAGTTGATTGATTCTTCAGAGGTTGAAACTAGCTAGCGAGCAATATTCATATTGAGAAGTTAGGATTTATTAAAGGCACAATATGGAGTTTCTGCCGCTAGAGCAGTGGTTTTCAAACCTGTCCTGGAGGCACACCAGCCCTCATTTATCACACCTGATTCAACTCTAGCTTGTTAGTAGAGACTGCAATAACTAAATTGGGTGTGTCTGATAAGGGAGACATACAAAATGTGCAGGGCTGGGTTGCCTCAGGTTTGAAAACCACTGGACTAGGGGACGCTTATTTAAAACAAATCTTGATGACACCTTGATTTCATGGAATCATGGGAGTTGTTGTCTTCACCTCAGCCAGTGGAAAAGAATCTGACGGGATTCGGGCAGAAATCATATTCATTGATGAGCTAATGCATTTAAGATTTCTTAACGTTACTAATATGAAGCAGGGTGGGGCTGAAAGCCGTCGGAGCAATTGCTAATTAGAGACAAGCACGACACACGGCTTGAGAGCGGAGTTTTTATTATGTCGCAGGCGACCGCTTCCACTTCTTCCAGTCATGCGTATGTGGGATAACACAGTGCTGCTTTATCATTGTTACATCCCTTGTTACGTTGTTTGCCTAGGGTTAAACGGGAGTATAACATTTTATTACCAGCTGTGCGGGTGTCAACATGAGGAAGGGCAATAAAAGGGAGAGGACAAGTCAGCTTACCTTAAGAAAAAGTTTTATTGCTCAGTGCCAAAAAGAAGATAAAGTGTCAAAGTATTTACAATAATATTTACAAAAAAATATACATATAATAAAAGAACAGAACTCACACAACAAAACAACACAAAAGAACCAAGTTGGGAAGGCTAACACGAGTAGAGGCCAAATCAAAGAAACTAACAAAACAAAACAAAACAAGTCTACCTAAGTTTAACCACTACTAACTAACTATCAAAGCAAAATGTAGAAATAAAATGTCTTCAGCGTCAACAACCCACAAATTAAACTACACTAACTAACCAAAACATACAAAATGTGGCGCTCTCTCTTAACCTAGTATGTTTAATACAGCAACAAACAAATGTCCTGCGTGGTGCGCAGTATGTCGTACGACCTGTTTTCCTGTTCCTCCTTCCCAGCCTCACCACCGTAGATGACTGTTGAAAGAAGAACAATATATGACATCACAAGGCAACCACACTGCCACAAAGAACGTTTCTCTCAAAGACCAAAGTCTCATTCCCAAGTGCACGTGAAGCTGAGCATGACATGGAGCATGAAGCTAACCATCCAGCCCCCCGATTTAGAGGCTTTTGAAAAAGGAGGCTGACTCTGATTGGATGGAGCGACCAAGACGCCAAGACGTCATCTCCCACAATGACGACTGAGGCTGGGATTCCCCAAATCTAAAAGAGACACACACACACACACACACACACACACACACACACACACACACACACACACACACACACACACACACACACCTAACACATTCCAAATACGTACAACGTACATAACAATCATATTAGATACATTTGAGTGTGTTGAAAGTTATGCTACTCTGTGCATTCGCTTGGTGGCTACTATGAGACATTTGTTGCACACTGCAGTAAGCTAGATCGATATTAGGTATGGTAAAACATGGTACTCGCTGTAAATCAAGAAAACAAGATTTAAACAATAAGACTATGTTGCTCTATATAACAATGATTAGTTATTAGTCATTTAATGTATTGTAAGAATTGAGGGCGCATCAGACACTAATTAATCTTCCAGATGATTTGTTCAAACATAATTCCACCCAAAACCCAACTCAACACTCCAGACCCTTAAAAAAAAAAAAAAATCAACCATCTATCACCAGGAAAGATCAGGTGCCGGTCAGTCGGCATTAGGCTGACAGGAACCCAGCTAAGTATTTTATTGCCCTTCAAACTTTGGCAACTCTGAGCAACACCAAAGATAACAACAGACTTTGTTTGATCTCCACGACAAAGAGTCAAACCAGATCGCCGTTGTCTCTGAGTGACGGTTAAATCCACAGGAAAAACTCACAGAAACTGTTGTCACGTATAAACTGCATCAAATCACAAAACGATGATTGTCGGGCAAACAGCCCTCTACTGCATAATTCTATATCATGTCCATAACCAATACACGTGACCATTATATGTATATATATATATATATATATATATATATATATATATATATATATATATATATATATATATATAAATAATCACTCCCAATTCATGTAAGTATTGAGCAGTGATTGCAAGTGTATATTTCTTGGTATCTTTTTGTTTGTTTGTTTATATTTCAAAAGATGTTTGACTGAATTTTGTCTAGAATGTATCGTGTTCTTATAATAAGAAATCATGTCTAACTGTACTCTGCTTAAGAGCGGGAAGTTAGGAGACCAGAGATAACAGATAATTTATCTGACACAGTCAACCCTGAACCAAGATGATCCCTAATTGGCTAGAACAGGAGGATGGGTAAATATTTGAGTATTAATCTCAGAACACGAACAAAGAACCAGTCTACTAAAAAAAAAAAACATTCGAGTCAGTTCTTAGAGAGTCCAAATTGGTCAGACGACAGAGACCGAGACCGGTCAGAGGCAGACCAAGATCAGAGAAAATGGGTTAACGATTTCATTTCAAGCTATCTAAATACTCTCCTCTCACTTTCCTTTCTTTTACTTAAGTTTATTTTCTTTCCGTTGAGTCTCGTGTTCTAAGTTAAGTTTCACCGCAAAGTTTCTCTTGATGAATCTACAGCGAGCGTGCTTCAACTTCAAACAACACCCACAAGACTTTCCATCCAGCTGCCAACACACCACATGATTGGCTTCCCAAGACATTGATCAAAAGACACGACAAGACCGTCAGCGAATCAAAGCATCGGGGAACCCCCCTGCAGCCAGGACCAAGGAAAAGGGATTTCCCATTTAAAGACGACACGAGCTACAAACGCAAGTAACCTCCAGATTCTAACTGAACTGGTACATTGATTTCAAATTTAATAACACTGCCTAAGAAACGATAGGAGGGTTAAATTAATGATTGATGGTTCATTCAGGTCACGTGTTATAAATGCATTCATTGCTAGAAACTTGGGATTTCATCATTCCATTCTCTTAAAACTCATCCTTTCCTCACTTTCTTTTTCCTTTCTGCAACGCCTGTGAATGTGTGTGTGTGTGTGTGTGTGTGTGTGTGTGTGTTTGTGTTAGATATTAGTTTTACATGTTAGAGTAATCAATAAAGTTTAGTTTGTATTTAAAGATAAGTGTTCTTGTGTTACGTGCTTACGAAGTTAATGTCTTAAACTGCTGATCTATGTTACCTGGCTATGAAATAGTGTTTTCACTATTGTTTGGATATTAATATCCGCTGCAGAGTTGGTAGTTACACCCGTTCAGATGAAATCTGGACGAGTCATTTACTCGGCTGTAAAATAGACTCTTTCAAAATTCCCTATGAATGAATTCATAAATTCATTATGTTTCCCTGATACGGAGTCCCCTACATGCTATGCTTACAGTATCCAAACAGTTGCTCACCTGTCTAATAAAGCACGTTACAGTATATTAAAGCATCTTTGGTGTTTCCATGGTTTCTACAAAATAAATCTGGAAATCAAGGGTAACGTGGATATGTCATTGATAGGTGACACATGGTCACGGTCCTGGTTAAAATTGCTTATTTCTATGGATTTAAACATTTTTGGGAAATTTTGTATAATGTAAATACACAAGTCAACAAACTATATAACATTGTTCTTGTTACATGTTTGGTCTGTTTCAGTTGTGTTTTTGCTCCTGTCACATGTTCCCTTTTTCTAGTTTTCCCGCCACTCCTGTGTTCCCATGGTCACCCTCATCAGTTAATTTGCCCCAGCTGTGTCTTGTTTATTACCTCATTTACCCTGTGTATTTAGTCTTCAGTTCTCCCTCAGTGTTTGTCTGTCGATGTTCATGTTAACTGGTGTTTCTGAGTGGTCCCTGTGAGGTTGTTTATTAAAAGTTCCTGTTCCAAGTTCTCCTTTGACTTCCTGAGTTTGCTCAATACTAGTTTGTAACAGTTTTAGCGTTTTTTGGATATTTTAAACCAAAAATATTGCATAGTGTGTCATTAATGACAAGCTAGATATAATGTGGAAAACATGGAAACCTGCATTAGATCCTTTAGGAATGTGATCACTTTATACTGCAGTATACACTCACCTAAAGGATTATTAGGAACACCATACTAATACTGTGTTTGACCCCCTTTCGCCTTCAGAACTGCCTTGATTCTACGTGGCATTGATTCAACAAGGTGCTGAAAGCATTCTTTAAAAATGTTGGCCCATATTGATAGGATAGCATCTTGCAGTTGATGGAGATTTGTGGGATGCACATCCAGGGCACGAAGCTCCCGTTCCACCACATCCCAAAGATGCTCTATTGGGTTGAGATCTGGTGACTGTGGGGGCCATTTTAGTACAGTGAACTCATTGTCATGTTCAAGAAACCAATTTGAAATGATTCGAGCTTTGTGACATGGTGCATTATCCTGCTGGAAGTAGCCATCAGAGAATGGGTAAATTGTGGTCATAAAGGGATAGACATGGTCTGAAACAATGCTCAGGTAGGCCGTGGCATTTAAACAATGCCCAATCGGCACTAAGGGGCCTAAAGTGTGCCAAGAAAACATCCCCCACACCATTACACCACCACCACCAGCCTGCACAGTGGTAACAAGGCATGATGGATCCATGTTCTCATTCTGTTTACGCCAAGTTCTAACTCTGCCATCCGAATGTCTCAACAGAAATCGAGACTCATCAGACCAGGCAACATTTTTCCAGTGTTCAACTGTCCAATTTTGGTGAGCTCATGCAAATTGTAGCCTCTTTTTCCTATTTGTAGTGGAGATGAGTGGTACCTGGTGGGGTCTTCTGTTGTTGTAGCCCATCCGCCTCAAGGTTGTGCATGTTGTGGCTTCACAAATGCTTTGCCGCATACCTCGGTTGTAACAAGTGGTTATTTCAGTCAAAGTTGCTCTTCTATCAGCTTGAATCAGTCGGCCCATTCTCCTATGACCTCTAGCATCAACAAGGCATTTTCGCCCACAGGACTGTCACATACTGGATGTTTTTCCCTTTTCACACCATTCTTTGTACCTGAAATGGTTTTGCGTGAAAATCCCAGTAACTGTTTGATTGTGAAATACTCATACCGGCCCGTCTGGCACCAACAACCATGCCACGCTCAAAATCACTTAAATCCCCTTTCCTAATAATCCTTTAGGTGAGTGTATCTTTGTAACTCTTATTTACCTTACTACTATTTACTATTGTCCTGTTACTGTAGTGTGTGTGTGTATATGTATGTATGTATGTATATATATATATATATATATATATATATATATATATATATAGATAGATAGATAGATAGATAGATAGATAGATAGATAGATAGATAGATAGATAGATAGATAGATAGATAGATAGATAGATATGTATCAGGGATATATATTTGTAACTAGAGCCCCCTTATTTTTATACATTTTTATACCATACTATTGTTTCCTTATTGGACTTTTGTTCATTAAAAACAAATGTCATATTAGAAAACTAAATAAAGTTTACCCAAATTTTATGAGGTCATATATATATAAAATATTATTATTATTATTATTATTATTATTTTAATGCAACATGCATGGTTGAATTGGTCACAATAACACCAACATTAAGATGCATTAAATGCATTCAGATTTATTGAGTAGGGCTGATTTGGAGTGTTTTAGATCAGTGTAGACAACCATGATCACCATTTGCTCATATTCTTTTTGGTCAAATATTGCAAATATATATTTTTATTTATTTATTTATTTTTGCTAATGTCACTTTCCTTGTATAACGTAAACACGTCAGACATCATTGCAGAAATAAAGTTGTGTTGTCAATAATTAGATAATTCTAATATAATTGCGGCATCTCTGAAAAAAAAAAAAAAAGCATGCCAGCCTTCTACATTTGCTGTTGCTTTATTAGACATAGCAGTCTAGTGCAACGGCTACACATTGTCATATTGTAACATAATCAATCAAACTTTATTTGTAAAGCACTTTAAAACAACTGAAGTGGACCAAAGTGCTGTACAGCAAAAAGTCCATAACTCATAATACATAAAATACAAAAAAAAATACAAAAATATGGAGACAAACCGCAATACCATAGGTTTTAAGACGCAGTTTAAAAATAGACAGTGAAGAGGCCTGTCTAATGGGCAGTGGCAGATTCCACAGTTTAGGAGCTGCCACAGCTCGGACAACATTGCAAACCCCTACATGTTTCTGGTGTAGGCCTACCAACGCAACGTCATTGCTATAGAAACCAATGCAGATATTCCAGAAAACAAAATGCCAAGGAACACACAAATCAGATCTGAACAGACAGACAGTGTGGGCAGTTAATCATTTAGATCACATTCCAATCACATACACAAATAATCGTATTTGGACTAGTCTTGGTGCCCTTTTTGTACAAAAGTGATGTTAGGCGTTAAAACAGTGCTAAAGTTTTTAGATGCTAAACGAATCGGAAACGCTATTAAAACAGCACGACAAACTGCAAGCCGGCTCCAGAATAAGCAGCAGAAGAAAGCATCTCGAGCGGAAGTACGGTGAGAAGCGCAGATGCACATGTTCTCTGACTGCAGCATAATGAGGTACTGCGGGGCGTCGATTTCACTTACAGCACTCGAGATGTCAGGAATTAAAAATGCATGTCCTCTTAACGAGGAAACAGTTCTAATTAAGTGAGAGTAATTCTGCGTTATTTCTCTGAAATAGAGACATGAATACTTAATGATTGGCGTAGTAGTGTTTAATACCTCATGTTAGCTGCCATATGTCTTACAGGTGCTTTCTAATGTTTTCACTGCAGAGAGAGAGAGAGAGAGAGAGAGAGAGAGAGTCACAATTATGTTCGGTTTGGTCTTTCACCTGTGTCTCTGATTAGTTTGCCATTAGGCATTTTTGGTGATGGCAGCAGAAATTGTAGCCCGATTTCTATCACAAATTTTTTGTTTCCTTCTCATGCCTCCAAGCAGCCTTGCATCCACTTACTGTTGTTTCGCACATGCAACATGCATTTTTGAGGCAACAACCCCAATTTTGCCAGTATGTTGCACCATTACCACATTTGCATTATCCCTTTAGTAAAGAAATGTGTGCTAAACCAATCTGGAAAATCTACTGCTACCTTCAGTGCTGTCATTATGACATCTGAATGCTGTCAGGTTTGTGACTCTCATAGTACTCACTTGATGTATGAACAGGTTTAAATGTCAGGGACTTCTCACTGTCAGATAACTATGAATCTTAGGTAAGTGGAGAAATGCCCAGGTGCTTGTAGATGAATTTTGACAAGCATTAATAAGATCTTTAGATAGACTTGTCTAGACATACCATGTCCCAAAGGAGTTTTACATGAAAGAACAGGAGGGTGTTCATGTAATTGCATCAGTCTCAACAGCTAAGATCTACTCTTCACCTATTTATTTATTTATTCATCCATTCATATTGTTATTATTAGGTTTGGGAAAAGAAACTTTGTATAAACAACAGTTGAATTTATCTGATAGGTAATAACTTAAAATGAAAGTTTTATAATGACAAAATTAAAAAAAAAAAAAAAAAAAAAAATTTCATGTTGGATTTTTGACCAAAAATTCAAATCAACCAAACAAACTGAACTCTGATGATGACTATATAATCTAAGGATCGTGAGCCCCTTAAAGGAGTAGTTCACTTTAAAATGAAAATTATCCCATGATTTACTCACCTTCAAGACAGTATATGACTTTCGTCTGTGTATTAAACTGCGTATTGTAAATAATATATACTTTAAAAAAAAAAAAATTGTAAGTAGTAAAACAATACAAACGCAGATTGTATTTTATTTTATTTTTTTAAGTTTAGAAAAATTTTGAGTCCCCTCTCTCTTGCCTCACCATGGTTTGACCAACCATGCACTCTGGTGGAAGAGTACAAAGTTCTTCAGTAGTTGAGGAACTCCTGTAGCTTTTAAGGCTATTTTATTCACTTTAAACATCGGATGAAGTGATTCGTTTCACTTTAAAACAGACAATGGTCAGTTATTAATTAATTAGCAATGACAAAAAATTATGATAACCAATGTATTTTTCCATAAGTCTGATATTTTAGCGATTGTTTTGGTAGCTTGTTGTAAGTCACCACTACAACATGGTGATAAGCCTATGTGTGAACTGATACTAGGCTAATATTGAAGATCTACCACTGTGTTGGGTTTTGATCAATGTGTGCTGTTGTTGGCCAGATAAAATGACAGAGAAAACGGACATAAGATAACTGTTCAGTGCACCAAAACGCCACACATATCCTTACAAGTACAATTTTGGCTGTATTACTTGTGTCCCCTTCAAAAATTGCCTTTTTGAAATGGCCAAAGTTTGTTGTCCTCCCCCAACTGTTAGATAAAATGTATGCCCCCCATGCTCCGGGGGGTTAATGAATGCCTTCTGAACTGAATTGATGGGGTTTTGTAAGAAAAATATCCATATTTAAAACGCTATAAAGTATAATATCTAGCTCCTGCCAGACCACCTTCCATATTCAACTTGTGCAGAAAGTGTAATGCCTCTCGTGGTTCAAAACGCTTACGCTACGTCCAACGTATTACGTTACTCCAGCTACGATTTTTGTCTGTAAGTTGAATACGGAAGGAGTACAAACTCAATGGACCCCGTCACTGCCATTATAAAGCTTAGAAGCATCAGGATATGTATTAATATAACTCTGATTGTGTTCATCAGAAAGGAAAAAGTCCCATACACCTAGGATATCTTGAGGGTGAGTAAATAATGTGGTAATTTTTAATGCTCTTGACCCTCGCCCTTTCTGCCAAATCTGTTTACCTTCAAAATAAGCCTCAAAGATTACATGTGAATTTATTACATGTTAAATGAGGAAAAGGCTTGATCATAAGTTGAATGTCTTTTGTTGGAGTTAATGAATTGAACGCCATATTGTTAACAACATAGTGCAAACTACTGGCACAACAGTCCACAATGTTATAAAAATAGACTGATGTAAATTGATGGTTTTCAGTTCTTCAAAAAATAAACTGACAAATTGAAGATTAGATTCAGCGCTCATGAAGTGAATCTCATTACCATTAACTGCCAATTAGTGTCAGCAGAAAAGAGATGGAAAGAAGCACTCATTGACATCTTTTCCACTTAATCTATTTTCTCTGCATAGGTTTGTATTTATTATTTGTGGCATATCTTTTTATTTATTTATTTATTTTCTTTTTTTTTTTATACTGTATTTTTTTATACTGATTTAATCTTATCTATACACCAATCACCAGCAGCCATCTGTAGCCCAAGACTGGTTTTCCACTGAAGCTAAGCAGGGCTGAGCCGGGTCAGTACCTGGATGGGAGACCAACTGGAAAAATAGGTAGCTGTTGGTAGAGGTGTTAGTGATGCCAGCAGGCGGTGCTCACCCTGTGGTCTGTGTGGGTCCTAACACCCCAGTGTAGGGATGGGGACACTATACTGTAACGAGCACCAAAAATCCCAGGATGTCCTTGAATAAAGAGTAGGGGTGTAACATCAGCATCCTGGCCAAATTTGCCCATTGGCCTCTGTCCATCATGGCCTCCTAATAATCCCCATATACTGATTGGCTTCATCACTCTGTCTCCTCTCCACCAATAAACTGGTGTGTGATGGGCATTCTGGTGCAATATGGCTGCTGTCGCATCATCCAGGTGGATGCTGCACATTGGTCGCGGTTGAGGAGATTCCCCCCTTCTATATGTAAAGTGCTTTGAGTGCCTAGAAAAGCGCAATAGAAATGTAACAAATTATTATTATTACTATGGAAGTGAACAACCAGTTTTTTAAAGAGTGAATTTAGATCATGAATTTTAATGATGTCCCTCTTTCTTTTACACTTTCAAAATATCTTTTAAGGTGACCCCTTTGATACATGTGTGAGTGTGGTTGGTTGCACACATCATTTTAGTGGAGTAAAATCATTAACGGCAATTAAAGTAAATGTGTGTGAATTGGTCAAGTGATGGTTGCTTTAGCTAGATCACAGCTTCTATATAGGAGATAGAAGTTTGGGAATCACAAGCTTTTGGAAATATACAGCTCTACAGGTACAACAACAGTCCTTGAAATGTTTGAAATATTAATATAGGTCTAATGAATTTGATCACTGATGTTTTACCTGTGCATATTTCTTGACAGGTTTGTTCAGAAAACATTTCCATTATCAATATACATTTAAATCAGTTAAAACACTATTCTCAGAGCATTTAGTTCAAAATAAATGAGAGAGAGAGAGAAAGAGAGAGAGAGAGAGAGAGAGAGAGAGAGAGAGAGAGAGAGAGAGAGAGATGGGTTGTGTAAGCCTGGCAGCAAAAGCATGGATCTGAAAACATCTGTTTAGTCTCTCTGGCTGTGTAAGTCTGGCACTAACCCATTTCACTGTGATTCATTTAAATGTAGCATAGGAGCAGAGGGCTTCAGAATGGGTCATCTCTGTGCTCCCTCAGTGTGTGCGTGTGCGTGTGTGTATCATGGCTTACTTCCTCCATCATGATGGGCATACTGCACAGATAGAGTGAAAGAGCCTAATATATATATATATATATATATATATATATATATATATATATATATATATATATATATATATATATATATATATATATATATATATATATATATATATATATATATATATACACACTCACCTAAAGGATTATTAGGAACACCATACTAATACTGTGTTTGACCCCTTTCTCCTTCAGAACTGCCTTAATTCTACGTGGCATTGATTCAACAAGGTGCTGAAAGCATTCTTTAGAAATGCATAAGTTTGAGGCAAAACAAGAAGGCCATTTACAGACGACCTTTACCTAATTAAACTCTTAATTTACTGCTTTATTAATATGTAGTAAGGTAGTGGTTAAGTTTAGGTATTAGGTAGGATTAAGGGATGTAGAATAAGGTCATACAGAATAAGGCATTAATATGTGCTAATAAACAGCCAATATGCTAGTAATATGCAATCTAATAAGCAACTTTTTAATAGTGAGAATTGTTCCCCAAACTAAAGTGCGTCCATCTTGTTTTCATAATTGTAAGCCAAAATTATTATTGAGCATAAAGTTTGATTAACTACCCACTATCTGTCTGCCTGTTTGTCTGTCTATATAAGTCTACAAAAAAGTTTTTCTTTTAAAAAATAAAATGTATTTGTTTCTTTTTAAAATGTTTTTTTTTTTTTTCATTTATCAACTCCACACGTAATGTTAATTTAGTGTGAACTAAACACAACCTTTATAAAGTCATACTATCTTTATATCCCATGTGGCTGAAAACTGTTGACATCTAAGGGTTACATAATAAATGTATTTGGGCAAAAACCAAATGTAGATCACTTTGTGATGACACTTTTTATATCTGAATAGAATATCTGAAGAACAAATAATGTGTAAAAACAAAATATTGATGCTGCCATCTTTTTAAAGTCATTTCTCTCTCGCTCTCTCCATCTGTAATTTGGCTGTAAATATTAGGTGAAAATTGTCATTTTGACCTCCTCAGAATAATGGATTACTCTTCATATGTTGGCTTTCATTACCATTTATGTTTGTCTTTCTTAAAAAAATATTAACAAAATAAAAAAATAGCTGGGGACCTCTTGTTGAGTGTCAATGTCTACGAATATTTTTGATTGTGAGATTGGAAGAACACTTTCTAAAGTATAAATGACTTCGTATATTTATGAGTTCTTCTATAAATATCATTATTTTGCTACTATGTATTCAGCACATTTAGCAAAACAGATGGAAATGATGTGAGGAAACTGCAGTTTGGATAAAATGATGAGAGTGCACTGGCCTGCCCTCTCTCAGATGAGCATGCTGGGCTTGTTGCTCCTCTCTGAAGGTCAGAAGTCAATTGCAGTAATGTGCTAGCAGCAGCCCACAAGCCTCCATTATCAGGACTAATGTGTGGCTGCATTATTCGCCCACACCCTGTGTGGCTTGGGCTGTGCTCCCTTCCCATCAACCTCAGTACACAGGACCCTACAGTCTCATTAGAGACAGCCACAGCCGTCAACAAAAGTGCCCATCTAAAAATACATAACAGCATTTATGTTCTATATTTCTCAACAGCTTCTATACAAACAGTAAATGCATTACGGATTTAAAGATTTGAATATCAAAATAGCCTGTTAGGTCGTGTTCATCGCTGTAAAGGCTGGAGGCCATATGCTGTATGTACAGAATGATTTCACTTAATTTGCTACAATAAGGTGTTGTTTTATTCATTAATTTATTGCCTATTCTGATTCTCTTGAATTCAACATGGATGAGTAAAGAACTCTGTCTTCTTATTAGGATATCTAATTCCACTAAAGGAGGGAGAGTGTTTTCACATTTGGCTCCTAAACTCTGGAATAGCCTTCCTGATAATGTTCGTGATCAGCCTTACTCTCCCAGTTTAAATCTAGATTAAAGACGTATCTCTTTAGCCAAGCATTCACATAATACATCTCATAACCTTATACTCCAGTTATATCAGTGCACATGACTATCAGCATAATCAACTAAATGTATTGTTTACTTCAATGAGCTCTTTGTTTCTGTCTTAAATTAATACATTGTTTATTAATATATTATTCGGTAATGGTGTGATTTGCATATGTACATTTTCTGAAATCCATCATTCGGACACAGTCACCTCTGATAACAAATCACTCTAAATTGCAATGTAGACATGCATTTTCTGTAAAGCTTTGCAAAGCATATTAAAATAATAAATTATTCTTTCTCAATCTATGTATTTTATCATATAATATATGCTATAACAATATCTTGTTCACTGAGACATGGAATGTCTGGAAATGTGTTGTAAATCAATAGATGTTTCCATCTACCTATTTTTATGCGCATTTTGGGATATCAAAGAAAAAAATGCTGAATGGAAACACGAAGATGTGGATATATTCTAAAAAACGTATTCGCTCGCTTGAGTCGGATGCATTTTCTATCCGATACGAAAACATGCGCATCAACTATGGAAATGCATTTACCGAATAAATTCCTCGATGCACATAAAAAAAAAAGAATAAATAAAAAAATGTAAAATCATATGACTTTTGCAATGTAACAGCACAACTGTATTAACCAGTGGAAAAATCTTGTTTGCAAAGCATCTGAAATGCTGTTTTGGTCATTCAGAAGTCTGTTGTCAAAGATGCTCAGTATATTTCCCTACTAGAACTGTCTTGCATGACTGCGTTCCCAAACAGCAGCATCTGCCTCTGAAAGCAAGACAAGTTTATTGAGATAATGCAAATAATGTATTATATATGATGGCTTCATCATTTTTTAGCGGTAGTTTATCAGGAAGTGACGATTACGTTCTATTTGACTCACTGGATGAAAACTGTGTTTTATTCGCAAATGTTTTATGCGATTTATGCAATTTTGCACATACGTTACATTCACAACTTTGGATGGAAATGTAGCTAATGACATTTTGACTTTGACCTTTTTTTGGGGTTTGCCTTGATGCATGGAAGGTTTTGGCATACTATAAAGGTAAATCTGCTAAAGGGGCATCATGCATGTTTGCAAGCCGTTTCTGTGCTTGACTACACAAAATTACTGCATTTTACACACTCAAGACAATAGGGTGTGTTTTCAATAACACATTTTATATTTCGAAGCATGTGTTCATTTGAGGAAATGTAGAAATTCTGTTTTAAACTTTTAATGTTTCAAAGAGCATTAGAGATTAGAGGTCAAAAAACAAAAGCAGTTCAAAAAACAGGAAGAGTCTTGCAGTCAGTGGACTAGCCTACTGTTCAAGCTTCACTAGACAAACATCTATATATGATTTGATTTTGACAATCAATGGCCTTGTATTTCCAGTGGGTGCTTTATGGTAAGCTATGATTGTTGTTTAAGATGTGCTGTCTTCACTCTTAAAAACAAATCAATTTTTTGTGTTCAGATGAGAAAATGACTTAGGCAGGTAATTCATTCATTTCTAGTAGGAGGTCAGCGTGAGTTTTCCCCCACATTGCTTCAATTCACAGCATCATTATTCACACTGTTATGATTGGCACTTCTGAGCAGTAAGGAGAGCTTTGTGGTTCCTCTGAAACTGTTTATCAACACCTATAGTTTTCAATTATGCTAAAGAGATCCCCACTTTCCTGAGCTGTAATTGAAACACATTTGGGATTGCTTGCTGGAACATATCTTTGCCACCAGCAGAGTTCACAATTGAAGCCAAGAGAGGAGTTAACAAGCAATCTGGACTCTTTTTTCAGTATTATTGAGCTTTTTGGACAAGAATAAAAGGTTCATGCTGTGAGAGGACGTGTTATGATTTTTAGAACAAATTTAAATGAATGACTAAAATGTGCTCTATGAAGATGTAAAAGAAGATATGTATTAGAGTGTTTATGATTTGGACAGAAAATGAGATCAGGGCTACTGGATATATGAGTTTATTTTGTAAAACATTAAGATAAATTTAACTAGGCGTTTGGTCCACTGCTAGAGAAAACACACATTTGTGTAAATGTACTTAATAGTCAGAGAGTAAACATTTTCTGAATCTGCTTTTTGGTGTATAGTCTGCTTAAACATTGAGAGAGCTGACTTTAACCCTCAATGTCAAAATGTCGATATGATTTAGTACTTGAGGTTTTCTAAAAAGCAGCAGTAAGAAGTCACTTTCAAAGGTCAGTTAATGAGCTTTTTCAATCTGGTGCTGTGCACTCATTTTACAAAGCAGATTTCAATAAGATGGGAACCTCCCTTGAGAATAAGGATAAGAGTGACTTGAAATGGGCAGCACTGTGATTTCATCTAGGTCTCCACATAAAGTTAGTGAAGCATGAGCCCATTCACAGTAAAACTTGGTTGGTCTATATTTTATGCTTCCTGATGCTGTTGAGAGTCCGGCCTGACTGCTCTTAAATGGTCATTTGAACATTACACTAAATATCCTCTCGTACTGCAACAGAATGACTCTTAAAACTGATTTCTGTATAAGCGGAGCTTAATGAAGAGTTATTGATTCCCTTATATGTGAGGTTCAAATTCTTTGTCGTGACATGAAAAGGTGTAACTTTTTTTCTCAAAGTATTTTATTCCCTGTGAGGAGCACATGAGTATTCACCTTACAGCACAGCCATTTAAAGAGGAAATCGGGTGTTGTAGTTTAAAGCAGAAAAAAATCTCCTCTGCTATCTGTAGACATAGACAATCCTGATGATATATTACCTCTAGTGCAGTAGAGGACAAGTCACATTAAGAAGTGTCAGTGATGAGATCCAGTATCACAGCTGGCTCTGAAATTTGGTTAGGTTGCAGTAAACCCAAGCCTGAAGCGCTCTACAGTTACAGTGATCTTGTGGATTGTATTTCTTTTGTTCTGGTACTTTGCTGCAATGAGCAGTTTTCTGAGTTGGTTGCGTCCGGTGGTGAGGATCATTTGGCCCGTTACTCTCGTTTTTATTTTTATTTTTATTTTTTTAAGAACTCTTTTAGAGGTGCTCTGATTTTTACCAATACCAGTAAGTCGATGATTGGTTTCATGTTTGCCAATAACCCCTGATGCATTTCTGCTATGCAGATGTTGTAGAAATATATGTATTAGAAGTGTTATTAATTTTTAATGGATTAACAAAGTGAGCATTGGGTGACAATTAAGTAATTTACATGCAAAAATATGAGAAATGCAATAGCAAAAAACAGATAAATAATGTGATGTAGGGAAGAGCGGGGCACAACCTAACTCTTTTGACTGTCTCAGTTTGTGTAAATCCACTTGGGGTTCAGAGCATTTATTTTTTCCCACATTAATTTCCCACATGTCTAGCACAAATATGTGGTTTTGTTTCATTAATACAGTGTATACTTTTTTTCTTGATTTACCCCGAAAGAATGGAAGTGAAATGTGACAACATGCCCCATAGGTGGGGTACATTGTAACATGTGAGGGGAGCATTGTAACATGACCAAATGACAACTTAAAATGTTACCTGATATAATCAAATCAATATCCACGACAAACTAAAATATTTTGTCAATAAATACAATTATTAACTTTTTTAAAAAATAAAATAATGGCATGTTTTAATAATTAAAAATATACTAATTTTTGAGTTTGACAATAAACACATCGCTAAACACAGCTGTACAGCAGAGTTAAAAACATAATAATAATGAATAATTTCTGAACACTGACTCTGTCATTTTTCACCCTTTTCTCATGGTTTCTCAAAAGAATTCATAAAAGTATAGAATATAATAGTGTAGTTCTAATAGGGGCTCAATGTAACGCAGTGTTATAACGCACCCCATCTGCACAACTGGGATTTAAACCACGGCTCGTGTCTTCTGCTGTTAGATCAGCATTAAAGAACCATCTCAACTGTTAAATAACACATATAAGATTACAATAATATCAGATTTGTCTTATTTTAAATAAACACAAAAAATAGAGATGAAAAATAAACGTAAGAAATGTACTTTTGCTATGGTTAAATGTTCAGTGACATCTTCCAAAGATTTTTTTTTTTTTTTTTTTTGGCGCAATTTTTTCTCTAAATAATGTTGATATGGCAACTAGTAAATACACTAAGTTTCGTCATCCTGGCATGTGTGGAAAGGGTTAAACCATGTGTGTTACAACTAACCCCGTGTGTGTGATACTGGTGTGTGTGATACTGGAACGAACTGATTACTGTGTGTGTGTGTGTGTGTGTGTGTGTGTGTGTGTGTGTGTGTGTGTGTGTGTGTGTGTGTGTGTGTGTGTGTGATATTAATATTGCAGATATATAATTCATCTCTAACCTGTTTGACTATTTATTTTTTTAGTAGTTAAACATGGCAGATCATCAATAACTTCATCACCACACTAATTAGCATAAACCATCCATGTATCTTTTATTCTTTTTTTCACATATAGAACAGATGCTCTTTTTTTTTTTCAGGGAATGTGCATCGCTTGAAGGTAGGTGGAATATTCATCGTTAATTAGTTTACTACACAAATCTTCTTTTCAGTCACTGTCCTGGCTTTGAGAGAAAGCACATGCACCTGTTCCAATTTGTTTCCTTGTTCTAAGCCAGTTTCAATAATTGCCTACCTGATTATTGCAATGCTCTGTTGCAGGATGAAGTTTCAAAACTTTGTTATTGTGCTTCATAGATCTCATCATTATTGCATTGTTTGTAATTCACAGCTACACTTCCATAAGACATATCCTCTTGTTGAAAGGTGTTAGGGATTTTCCAATAGTTTCTAAGCACTTTGCTGTGGTTTTCAAGTGATTCTGTTTCATTGATCCTTCCAAAGCAACCACACTTGTGGGAAGATCGCCTATGTTAGGTTCCTCTGGGCATTTGTTGAGTTTCTCAGGTTTATCCTAGCCATTTCGAATTAGATTCTTTGACCAATAGTGGTCATTAATGTTTATTGACTCTGGTTTAAGAGCAGAATGAGACTGAATGGCCTATGACTACACCAGCTTCCTGCTCTATTCAGAATGTTTAGACTTTAGAAGCAGCATGCAATTATGTAACCTTTCTAAAGGCTAAGGATGTAACTGAAATATTTGACTGTAAGAGTTGGAAAAAATATAGCTGACCTTCAGAAAAGCCAGAACGGTGTCTAAGGTCACTGTAAAATGATGCTTTCATTTATAGACATTTCAGAGGGTAGGGGGTATGATTAAGCAGTTGAAGACAGATGGGATCTATCTTTTGCCAATAAAACCTTCATCTCTTATCAGATGGGGAGAGAGGGATGTTATAAAGAGCTTCTAAAATCAATCTTTTTTATAGTGACATTGTATGAGAATGAGAGAGAAAAGCAAGCTGAAACTAAACAGAATTAGAATCAATGCTGATTGGTAAAACTAACTGAACATATGACAGTCAAAACACTTTAACCTCCTGGGTGCCACTGTCCACGTACAAGGACATTATATTTCAGTGAATTTCTCTGACACCATGTCACAGTTTTAAGTATGGGATATCATTCGTTTTAAGGTTTCACGAGGACAACAACTAGGCTTGTCCACAGTCCCCATGGACATCCCTGTGCCTCCCTCTGGACCAAAGGAAACGGACTTGATAATAGCGTGTAATTTTCTCACTCAGACCACTGCCACCTGCTGCTGCTGCTGCTACTGATTGCTTTTATAGGGAAAAGCTGCGCATAACTGCTGGACTAGGATCTGTAATCCTCTGTAAGAATTCGTAATGATAGCATATTATTAGTAAAAAGGAGTTGGCAAAAATTGCTGTGCCTATCTGTATTTGCACTTGTCAATTTCCAACTTGTTTTCGTTTCGGTAATGTAGCCAATCACAGACATGTTTGTTGATTTCTTGAACTTAATGGCCAATCACAGGTGTTGAAGATAGAATCCACTCACCGCTTGAGTGTTTGTCTGAGTTCTGCACACACACTAATCCTCTCTAAGTGTGGATATTATGTAAATTAGATATTCATTGTGTCGTCAGCTTCAGTGATTAATATAACGGAACTTTGTGAGATTGCGTTCATTGAAGTGAATGACAGCTTTTAGTGATTATAAAGGGAGCACTCTTTGCGTGCTGTCTAGGGATAAAAATAAAATGAAAATGAAAAATAAAAAAAAATATTTTTTTTTTTTTTTTTTTTTGACAATCGGCCACATACGCGCTTCAATACATTGGCCCATCCGCATATATATGCAGGATTCACTCTCGAAATTATGATGACTGACCGTGATAAATATTTATGTATCGAAATCAGACTCCTATAAATGTCATTAAACACGATTACTGGCTGCATGTCAATATCCATGGATCATCTTTGGTAAGTTGTAAGGAACATTATAACGAGTCCAACCTTTAGTTTAAACTGATAATTGTTGTTTTACTTGCGTTTTCCCATATTAACTCCAGTCATGCAGCAGCTCGGCAGGAAACTGGCGTCGATGCATACCCTCTATGGGAAAACCCATGTATGGCCATTTACCCACATATTACATAAAGTAAAATGGTATATCAATTAATTCTGTTATATCTTTCATAACATAGTTAAGAATCATCTTTAAACAAAGTTTGATAAAAAGAAACCTGAGAATTGATTGGTGATGAGTAGAAAAAAAAAAAAAAATTCCCATTGTTTTTGCCTCTACATGTAATTTCATGTAATTTTATTTTTAAACAACTGGTGTCCATTTATGAGGACATAGCATAACATATGAATCACATATTTTTTTCATTCTTTCCCCAATTTTTTTCTTATGTTCTAAACAATGTAATGACATGAAAAAATACTAAATTCAAAAGACTGTTTTCCTGGGTCTTATAAACTATTGTACATTCATAAGTAAAAATTGCCCTGTTCATAAAACAGAAGTGAATAAAAACACTTGATTAATGACTGTAATTATAGTGACAGATAATGATAGTAAATATCAAGATATTTTTTAAGGATTTATTTTAACCTGAACTAATGAGGGTCACTCCTGCTGTTTGCATCCTCAGAAATGTGGAAAAAAACTAACTAGTTTGCTGTATTTTTATTTATTTTTTGTTTTGTGTTGTTTTCCTGCTCGTCCAAAAAAGCTTTTTCGTCTCACTCTCCAACCATGAAATAGTACAATTTGCTGCCATTTTTCATAACCTGAGGACAGTTAAGAGTCCTAATTTCAGTGATTGATGCTGATTTACATTGATGTGTTTGGCAGACACTTTCATCCAAAATGTCTTTGCATTCAAAATATACATTTTATCAGTTCATACATTCCTGTGAATCATGTGACTTTGGTGTTTCGTTCCTATAGATTCAAGATTCAAGAGTTTTATTTGTCACATGCACACTTATATACAGAGTATACAATCGGCAGTGAAATGTAAACAGGTCCGCTCCATGGACAGTGCAAATTCACAGTTAAAAACACAAGGAGGAAATTATACTAGAAATAGAATAAAAAAGTACTATATATATATATATATATATATATATATATATATATATATATATATATATATATATATATATATATATATATATCTGTAGAATTATAAATAATCAAGTCAAGTAGAAGAAAAAAGTAAAAAAAAAGAATAAAGAAGTGGAATAAAGTAATTGAAGTAGACTGTGCAGTGAGTAAACTGTAGACTTATAAATATGTGGTTAACAAATGTATAAGAGTATAATGTGCAAACAGGTTTATAACAGGTTGTTACACAGTAACAACGAGAACAGAAAGTGCAGTGCAATGTCAGCATATCGATGGTCACGTGATGTTAAGTGACTGAGTTCAGGAGTCTGATGGCCTGGGGGAAGAAGCTCCTCCTGAGTCTCTCAGTTTTGCCCATCAGGCTTCGGAAGCGCTTACCAGATGGCAGCAGCGTGAAATGAGGGTTTGCAGGGTGATTAGAGTCCTTGATGATCTTAGTGGCTCTACCTTTGCAGCGTTTGGTGTAGACGTCCTGCAGAGACGGGAGAGCTGACCCTGAGATACGACTCTTTGCAGGGCTTTGCAGTCATGACTGGTGCTGTTCCCATACCACGCTGTGATGCACTGAGTTAGTACACTTTCTATCGCCCCTAAATAGAACGTTTTCAGGATAGCTGGTGAAACCCTGAATTTCCTCAGCTGGCGCAGGTGGTACAGTCTTTGCCTGGCTTTTTTCACCTGTGTCTGAATGTGAGCAGTCCAGGTCAGGTCCTCGGAGATGTTTACACCCAGGTACTTGAAGCTGCTCACTCGCTCTACTGGTGACCCGCTGATCATGAGGGGGGAGTATGTCTGTTGCTGTCCCTTCCTGAAGTCCACAATCATTTCTTTGGTCTTGCCAACATTCAGAGAGAGGCAGTTGTGAGAGAGGCAGTTGTCCTGGCACCAAGATGTTAGATGCTCCACCTCGTCCAAGTATGCCGTCTCATTGTTGTTGGAAATGAGGCCCAGGACAACAGTATCATCAGCAAATTTGATGATAGAGGTGGAGCTGTGTGTGGACAAACAGTCATGCGTGTAGAGCGAGTAGAGCAGGGGACTCAGGACACAGCCCTGTGGAGCTCCCACACTCA
Source organism: Paracanthobrama guichenoti (assembly GCA_018749465.1). Classification (NCBI taxonomy): domain Eukaryota; kingdom Metazoa; phylum Chordata; class Actinopteri; order Cypriniformes; family Gobionidae; genus Paracanthobrama; species Paracanthobrama guichenoti. The sequence goes on along the minus strand of CM031956.1, from coordinate 36,286,944 downwards.
GGGAGATGGAGGTGGAGGTGAACTGGCCTATTCTCACCACCTGAGGCCTGCCAGTGAGGAAGTCCTCAATCCAGTGGCAGAGAGAAGGGTTCAGGCCGAGATCCAGGAGTTTGGAGGTTAGCTTAATGGGAACTATGGTGTTGAAGGCTGAGCTATAGTCAATAAATAGCAGCCTTACGTAGTTCCCACTTTTGCTGTCGATGTGAGTGAGGGAGGAGTGGAGGACATGAGAGATGGCATCTTCAGTCGCTCTATTGGGACGATAGGCAAACTGAAGAGGGTCCAAAGTGTCAGAAATGGAGGCGCAAATGGTGTTTTTAATGAGTCTCTCAAAGACCTTCATGACTATAGACGTGAGAGCCACTGGACGGTAGTCATTTAGGCAAGAGGGTTTACTGTTCTTAGGGACAGGGATGATGGTGGATTTTTTGAAGGAGGTGGGGACCACAGATGTAGCGAGGGACTCATTAAAGATAGATGTAAACAACCCGGCGAGCTGATCAGCACAGGACCGCAGAACACGACCTGAAATACCATCTGGCCCAGCAGTTTTCCTAACGTCCACACGCTTGAGTGCTCTCCGAACTTCATCCGCCGAGACAGAGATCACATGATTGTTGCTGCTCTGAGTAATTTCCTTTAGATGGATCTCAGATGGCCACAGAGGATCGGTGAAAGTGTCCTGAAACTGTGAATTTGCACTGTCCATGGAGCGGACCTGTTTACATTTCACTGCCGGTTGTATATTCTGTATATAACTGTGTATGTGACAAATAAAACTCTTGAATCTTGAATCTTGAATCTTGAAACAGTCCAGTATAGAGGTAACCAATGTCCAAAAGAGTTTTGCTGTTATAGTAGATCAATGCAGTTGATAAGTTTGTAAAAATTGAGAGTAAAAGAAAGTAAAATAGTAAATAAAAGCACAGTCTTTGCGGAGAGACCTGAACGGCGACCGAACACGGCGGCGCCATTTTGTTTCTCGACATTTTGTTCTCTATAGCACATACATTTATTTATTTATTTTTAAATAAAACAGTTTATTAGAAGATGTTTTAGTAAGAAGAAAATACTATTTCAGTTTTTCTACATCAAAATGTCACATTTATTTCAATGGTATCATTTGATATCAATGGTATGACATTTAATTCAAGGGTATCAACTAAACACTGCATTTTGGGTTGGGAAAATTCCATGATGGGTCCACGGAAGTGATGCCTATGTAAGTCAATAATGTTACACAATAGTGTTAATCAGACTTGGACAGACAGACATGGTTATTGTCATTGAGTCTGTTTTGTGCACATCCATCACTGTCTGGTTTGGTTCAGCTACCAAATCTGACATCAGGAGACTACATCGTACAATCCGGACTGCAGAGAGGATTATTGGTGCCCCCCTGCCAGCCCTCCAGGACCTGTACTCTTCCAGAGTGAGGAAGAGGGCAGGTAAAATCATCACGGACTCCGCTCACCCTGGACACTTCCTGTTTGAACTGTTACCGTCAGGACGGCGACTCCGATCACTGGCCACTAGAACATCTAGGCACAGGAACAGTTTCTTCCCACAGGCCATTTCCCTCTTGAACAGTTGAATTTTTCATATTTGTATATTTGTGTTCATGTTGTGTTGTATTGTGTATGTGCACTGGAAGCTTCAGCACCAAGACAAATTCCTTGTGTGTGCAAGCACACTTGGCAATAAAGCTCTTTCTGATTCTGATTCTGATTCTGATGATTACAAACCCGATTCCAAAAAAGTTGGGACACTACAAATTGTGAATAAAAAAGGAATGCAATAATTTACAAATCTCATAAACTTATATTTTATTCACAATAGAATATAGATCACATATCAAATGTTGAAAGTGAGACATTTTGAAATGTCATGCCAAATATTGGCTCATTTTGGATTTCATGAGAGCTACACATTCCAAAAAAGTTGGGACAGGTAGCAATAAGAGGCCGGAAAAGTTAAATGTACATATAAGGAACAGCTGGAGGACCAATTTGCAACTTATTAGGTCAATTGGCAACATGATTGGGTATAAAAAGAGCCTCTCAGAGTGGCAGTGTCTCTCAGAAGTCAAGATGGGCAGAGGATCACCAATTCCCCCAATGCTGCGGTCAAAAATAGTGGAGCAATATCAGAAAGGAGTTTCCCTGAGAAAAATTGCAAAGAGTTTGAAGTTATCATCATCTACAGTGCATAATATCATCCAAAGATTCAGAGAATCTGGAACAATCTCTGTGCGTAAGGGTCAAGGCCGGAAAACCATACTGGATACCCGTGATCTTCGGGCCCTTAGACGGCACTGCATCACATACAGGAATGCTACTGTAATGGAAATCACAACATGGACTCAGGAATACTTCCAGAAAACATTGTCAGTGAACACAATCCACCGTGCCATTCACCGTTGTCGACTAAAACTCTATAGGTCAAAAAAGAAGCCATATCTAAACATGATCCAAAAGCGCAGGCGTTTTCTCTGGGCCAAGGCTCATTTAAAATGGACTGTGGCAAAGTGAAAAACTGTTCTGTGGTCAGACCAATCAAAATTTGAAGTTCTTTTTGGAAAACTGGGACGCCATGTCATCCGGACTGAAGAGGACAAGGACAACCCAAGTTGTTATCAGCGCTCAGTTCAGAAGCCTGCATCTCTGATGGTATGGGGTTGCATGAGTGCGTGTGGCATGGGCAGCTTACACATCTGGAAAGGCACCATCAATGCTGAAAGGTATATCCAAGCTCTAGAACAACATATGCTCCCATCCAGACGTCGTCTCTTTCAGGGAAGACTTTGCATTTTCCAACATGACAATGCCAGACCACATACTGCATCAATTACAACATCATGGCTGCGTAGAAGAAGGATCCGGGTACTGAAATGGCCAGCCTGCAGTCCAGATCTTTCACCCATAGAAAACATTTGGCACATCATAAAGAGGAAGATGCGACAAAGAAGACCTAAGACAGTTGAGCACCTAGAAGCCTGTATTAGACAAGAATGGGACAACATTCCTATTCCTAAACTTGAGCAACTTGTCTCCTCAGTCCCCAGACGTTTGCAGACTGTTATAAAAGAAGAGGGGATGCCACACAGTGGGAAACATGGCCTTGTCCCAACTTTTTTGAGATGTGTTGATGCCATGAAATTTAAAATCAACTTATTTTTCCCTTAAAATTATACATTTTCTCAGTTTAAACATTTGATATGTCATCTATGTTGTATTCTGAATAAAATATTGAAATTTGAAGCTTCCACATCATTGCATTCTGTTTTTATTCACAATTTGTACAGTGTCCCAACTTTTTTGGGAATCAGGTTTGTATATATTGGACTATGATTGAAAGTATGATTTTGCCATTATGACATGGAGTGTGATTCTCGATTTATTCAGTCAGAATAATTGTATTTACATTTATTGATTTATTTATGGTATTCAGACACGTTTTGAACACATAACCCGATCCCTTCCCTAAACCTACCCATTTGTGTATTATACAAAAAACAGTATATAACAGGCAGATACGACTGCAGGCACAATTTATTCTAAAAGTACAAATATTCCAAGTGTTCCGAGGCCAAACGATTGATTTGTGTGAAGAAAATCCCCAAAAGCGATCAGCACCATCGAGTTCATCTGCCGAAGATCATAAACATATTTAAAAAATTGCCGCTGGAAGAAACGTCAGCAGAAACGCCAGCATTGGCTGTCATATGTCTCGTGACTAATTGTGTCATTACGTCAGCTTTGATTGCAAAATGTCATTGGCTCTAGTGTGTCTCGTGACTGATCGCGTCATACTAAAGAGTCAGGTGCATCATTTGAATGAGATATGAATGAGTGGAGTGTGTGTGTTCACGGAGCGGCAGAATGGATTGTCATTTCACCGATTAAAACGTTAAGATTAACTCTGATCTTTACATGAAGGTATCGTGTGACTTCAGAAGACTTGGAATGCAATGTGTTAATACTGTTTTTGGTCAGTTTTTGCAATAAATACCTGTGACTGTACATTTATTTGCCTGTTACATGTTTTATATTGTTGATAGTGGGTAGGTTTAGGGTAGGAGTGGAGTTAGTTGCTCCAAAATATAAAAGTAGCCTATAAATATTCATAAAATCATGTCTACTTTTACAAATGCAAATAATTAAATGCGTCTTGATCTGACGCATTGGGCAAACAAATGAAATCAATGGGGTGCCCTGTGCGTAGGAAAGAGACCCTAGAGGGGTACCCTGTGGGTTAAAATGTGACGCAGAAATGAATTGACCAAGTGTCAATATGTGACAAATAGGAGTGAGACCGTGTTGCAGGTGTTGGAACAGGGAATCCGTGTATGGACCACGGATGCTGCCTGTCATTGACTTACGTAGGCATCAGTTCCGTGGACCCATCACAGAATTTTCGGGAAATCCGTGAAACTGCCACAGATTTTGAGTGTTAAGTGGCCGTGTTAATTTCACATAATTCTGTGAGACTTGTGAGAGTAGTTGGGACTAGTGTAGATTTAAAGTAGGCACTTTGACTCTAGAATTTGGTTGTCAATCTCTGTCAAAGCTGCACTGTCTATATGAAATGTATTTAGCACACAAACAGGATGTATTGTAATGTTGTGTGAACATAGTTCTGACTTTGCCACAGTAGTGATTCACATTCAGCATTTGAAGACATATAATTTATAGATTGTTCCTCTGGCTTTTTTTTGTCCCACTCCTTCCTCTTTTCTGTGCCGTGTCATTAGCACCAGCTCTGGGGCGGCGAAGAGCACATTTATTTCTTCATATGGTGTAATGTGTCACCCCCTTTTACCCCTCCTTTTTCAATTCACTGAAATTTAGATTTCCACATCAAGGGAGCTGTGGCAGTGATGGAATCAAAGGCTCGCCTGTGGCTTTGAACCCTCCTGATGAAGAGATGAAAAGGGCCAGGTTGCTGGAGCTCCTAGTGCTCACCACTCCAGTTCCTGTCTGGCCAGGTTTGCCTGGATGAAAGCCACCTCTCTCCCCATCACTTTCTCTATCTCCCTTTCTTTTTCGCTATGTCTGTTAGTCGCTATCTCAAATAGAAATGTCTTTCAAACAGAGTCGTACTCTCAATTGCTACATTTCATCTCTCTTGGCTCCCCTTTTGTCCTCTTGGACTCATGTCTTTCCTATGTTTGTTTTTGCACCGTTTTTCCTTGAGACATCAATCTCCCAAAGCTGAATTTTTAGTTGCCATTACTCCAGTCTTCAGTGTTACATGATCCATCAGAAATCATTCTAATATGCTGATTTGGTTCTAAAGAATTTTTGTTGTTGTTGTTGTTAAAATCATCTCGGGTTACGACTGTATCCCTTGTTCCCAGAGAAGGGAAAGAGAATCACCAGCGTTAGCTCCAAAGGAGACAAATCAAGTCGTTTACAGGAATGCAGGAAGTATGGCAGGGCGACGCAGCATCTTGTTCCCTTCTCTTCTCATGTGCGTTCCGTGTCAGAATGTCTGTTTTTGTTTAGGACTGTGCAGTACTGTACGTTGCCAATTTACCCAATAGTTTTTTGCCACGCCGGGTTGCCAGTTGCCAGAATATTGCAGCCATGGAAGCCAGAGAACACAGGGTGCTTTGCTGAGGCACAGAAGCTAACACCGATCTTTTCGGGATGTGCTTTTATTCTTTCCTAGTCATGACGTCACCCAGCCATGACATTCCGTTTCGCCATTGGACTGATTTCACCCACATGCTTCAGAAGCAATCATGCAGAGGTGTTCCCAAAGCACCAAAACAATGACGCAGCGCGAGTTCCCTCGAAAGGAAATTTTGGTGCTTTATAGTTTTGTGGAAATGTCACTGAAGACTGGAATAACGGCTGCAAAACATTCAGCTTTGGAATCACTGGAATAAATTACTTTACAAAATATACTATATTGGCAAAAGTATTGGGACACCCCTCCAAATCATTGAATTCAGGTGTTCCTCACTTCCATGGGCACAGGTGTATAAAATCAAGCACCTAGGCATGCAGATGCTTCTACAAATAATTTGTGAAAGAATGGGTCGCTCTCAGGAGCTCAGTGAATTCAAGTGTGGTACCGTGATAGGTTGGCACCTGTGCAGTAAGTCCATTTGTGAAATTTCCTCACTACTAAATATTCCATGATCAAGTTCAAGTTCAAGTTGAGCTTTATTGTCATTCCGCTACATGTGGAGATATACAGTAGAACGAAATGTCGTGCCTCACAGGACCACGGTGCTACATAAGTACAGACATACAACCATGAAGTAAAACACTATAAACCTACTGTTAGTAGGTTTATAGTGTTATACTGTTAAACCTACCACTAAATCAACTGTTAGTGGTATTATAATGTTAGTGGAAGCAATTGGGAACAACAGCAACTCAGCCACAAAGTGGTAGGCAATGTAAAATCACAGAGCACACAGTGCGTGGAAGTCGCCAACTTTCTGCAGAGTCAATAGCTACAGATCTCTAAACTTTGTCTGGCCTTCAGATTAGCTCAAGAACAGTGCGTAGAGATCTTAATGAAATGGGTTTCCAAGGCCAAGCAGCTGCATCCAAGCCTTACATCACCAAGTGCAATGCAAAGAGCCAGATGCAGTGGTGCAGATGCCACTGCACATTGGAGACGTGTTCTCTGGAGTGACGAATCATGCTTCTCTGTCTGGCAATCCGATGGACGAGTCTGGGTTTGAAGGTTGCCAGGAGAATGGTACTTGGCTGTTTGCATTATGCCAAGTGTAAAATTTAGTGAAGTGGGGATTATGGTGTGGGGTTGTTTTTCAGGGGTTAGGCTTGTCCCCTTAGTTCCAGTGAAAGGAAATCTTAATGCTTCAGCATACCAAGGCATTTTGGACAATTTCATGCTCCCAACTTTGTGGGAATAGTTTGGGGATGGCCCCTTCCTGTTACAACATGACTGCACACCAGTGTACAAAGCAAGGTCCATAAAGACATGGATGAGCGAGTTTGGTGTGGAGGAACTTGACTGGCCTGCACAGAGTCCTGACCTCAAACTGACAGAACACCTTTGGGATGAATTAGAGCAGAGACTGTGAGCCAGGCCTTCTCGTCCAACATCCGTACCTGATCTCACAAATGCGCTTCTAGAAGAATGGTCATAAATTCCCATAAACACACTCCTAAACCTTGTGGAAAGCCTTCCTAGAAGAGTTGAAGCTGTTATAGCTGCAATGGGTGAGCCAACTCCACAGTAAACCCTACGGATTAAGAATGGGATGCCATTAAAGTGCATGTGCATGTAAAGGCAGACGTCCCAAAATCTTTGTCAATCTAGTGTATATTAAAAGATAAAACAGTTTAATTATTCCAAATTTTGACAGTTACACTCTAGTAAAATGCTGTGTTGTTTTAACCCAAATTTGGGTCAAATATGGACAAAACCAACTGTTGGGTTAAAATTTACATTTAAAAAATGAAACCAATGGCTGGGTTTGTCCATATTTGACCCAACACAAAACAACCCAGCATTTTTTAGTGTACCGTGTCTTTAGTCGATAGTAAATATTTAATTTCCCCAATTTTTATATATATCTCAGTCTCTACTGAAGAGTCAGTACACTAAATCATGTTGATAACTGATTGATTCATTTTTAATTACCTTTTGAATTACTTTAACTACTTAACACTCCTGGTATTTTGCGGGTCAGTTTGACCCGTGTTGATTAAGTTGTCAGAAATATCAATTAACCTACTTTTTTTTTTTTTTTTTTTTACTTTTTCATTTAGGGTTGAAGATAAAAATGTCATTGTTTAATGTTATTTTTTAGTATTATTATTTTTTATTATTTTCATAATTATTTGTATAATGTATTTTGTAAAGTCAGGCTGTGTCTGTACATGTGTCCCAAGGAGAGACATGGGATGAGATAATTTTGGCCATACAAGAATGTGTGTACATGCAGGAATGTGCATACATGTATCACTGATGCATACATAGCTTATATTTTTAGCTGATGTATTCATTCTATGATGTATTGTCAACTGATGTACAGTATTCCCGATATGGGAAGCACATGTGTAAGCATGAAGTATACGCTCTATTTTAAACATAGGACGCATGTTTCTCTACCTTCTAAGGAAATCTCTTCCTAGTGAGTTCCTCTACAAACCCAATTCCAAATAATTTACAAATCTCATAAATTTATATTTTATTCACAATAGAATATAGATCACATATAAAATGTTAAAAGTGAGACATTTTGAAATGTCATGCCAAATATTGGCTCATTCCAAAAAAGTTGGGACAGGTCGCAATAAGAGGCCGGAAAAGTTAAATGTACATATAAGGAACAGCTGGAGGACCAATTTGCAACTTATTAGGTCAATTGGCAACATGATTGGGTAATTTGAAGTTCTTTTTGGAAAAGAGAGCAACTTTTGAGGAACTTGTCTTCTCAGTCCCCAGACGTTTGCAGACTGTTATAAAAAGAAGAGGGGATGCCACACAGTGGTAAACATGGCCTTGTCCCAACTTTTTTGAGATGTGTTGATGCCATGAAATTTAAAATCAACTTATTTTTCCCTTAAAATTATAAATTTTCTCAGTTTAAACATTTGATATGTCATCTATGTTGTATTCTGAATAAAATATTGAAATTTGAAACTTCCACATCATTTGCATTCTGTTTTTCTTCACAATTTGTACAGTGTCCCAACTTTTTTGGAATCGGGTTTGTATATAACATCCAAATTGAGTGTACTGCCCGGATCAGAGGGGGATCAGAGGGGTGAGAAGGAGACAACAACGGAGAAGGAGACGACGACAATGATGTAGAGGGAGAGAGACAGAGGGAGGATGGAGAATAGAGAGGGTAGAGGAATGGAGAAACATATACAGCTGGCATGAAACGATAACTTTTCAATGTCTCTACTATGTCTGAAATACAAAAATAATAAAAAAGAGATCTCTTGGCAAATAACTGGTATCCGGTCCTGTGATTCAATCATAACGGGGACAAAGTATTTTCAGATCAACAGGGTCATGAACATGCATGCAATGTTTCAACACGCTGATGTGTTTTGACATATACAGACAAAATTGCTGTTATGTTTGTGATGTTTGTGGTTCAATTTGCGGGTCAATATTTTAATGCTCTCAGACAACGGTAGAGACCCAAAATAATAAACATTTTTGGTTATACATAAATGTTATACACTCTTGCTGTTTGTGGGTCAATTGGTCAAATTGATAGACAGCTATTCAAAAGCAACTGTACAGACACAAAATGCAAAACATTGTGTTGTATATCAGAACTATTTAACTCTAGTCCTGAAGTGCCAGTGTCTTGCTGACTTTAATTACTTTTTACTTTCAACATTTGTGAAAGAAAAAGTTGTTTAACCTATTAACTGTCCCACTTTTTGAACATAGACTTTGAATATGACTTTTCTAGCTTAAATTGTTAAAAATCTTGAATACTTCAAGAGAAGTATTTTCAAGAGAAGTAAGTTTGTAGACTTAAGTTTGGTATCTTTTAAAGGAACATTTCACAGATTATTGTTGAAGTAAAAACAGTTGTAAAAGTAAAGTTAAAAAAGTTATAAAAGTTGAAGTATATGAACGTGAAATATATAACAAATTTGATATTTAAAATTTTACAAAACATGTTCAACACTATAAACATCAAGACAATCAAAGCTAAATATCTGAACAAGTTCTGTGCCAAACTTTAGGTTGATATCTCAAAAAAAAAAAAAAAAATGTCAGTAAGATTTTTTTTTTTTTTTTTTGCGCAGTACCAAAGCTTTCCATTAGATGACATGTAAACTTTATCTACTGCTTTGTCATTTCTTTTGAAAATCAGTCACCAAGTATGAAAATTAGAGTCTGAAAGCTTTCAAATGCTATATAGTTTGTCAAGATTACTTGGCAACACTTTACAATAAGGTTTCATTAGTTAACATCAGTTAATGTATTAACTAACATGAACTAACCATGAACAGTTCATTTGTTACTGTATTTGTTCATCTTTGTTAACGTTAGTTAATAAAAATACGGCTGTTCATGGTTTGTTCATGTTAGTTCACAGTGCATTAACTAATGTTAACAAGATTTTAATAATGTATTAGTAAATGTTGAAATTAACATTAACAGATAATAAATAAATGCTTTATAAGTGCAGTTCATTATTAGTTCCTGTTAACTAATGTAGTTAACTAATGTTAAAAGTGTTACCGATTACTTTAGGTTTAGATGAAGATATTATTGTTCTAAATGTACAAACCCAATTCCCAAAAAGTTGGGACACTGTACAAATTGTGAATAAAAAAATGCAATGACGTGGAAGTTACAAATTTCAATATTTTATTCAGAATACAACATAGATGACATATCAAATGTTTAAACTGAGAAAATGTATAATTTTAAGGGAAAAATAAGTTGATTTAAAATTTCATGGCATCAACACATCTCAAAAAAGTTGGGACAAGGCCATGTTTACCACTGTGTGGCATCCCCTCTTCTTTTTATAACAGTCTGCAAACGTCTGGGGACTGAGGAGACAAGTTGCTCAAGTTTAGGAATAGGAATGTTGTCCCATTCTTGTCTAATACAGGCTTCTAGTTGCTCAACTGTCTTAGGTCTTCTTTGTCGCATCTTCCACTTTATGATGCGCCAAATGTTTTCTAAGGGTGAAAGATCTGGACTGCAGGCTGGCCATTTCAGTACCCGGATCCTTCTTCTACGCAGCCATGATGTTGTAATGGATGCAGTATGTGGTCTGGCATTGTCATGTTGGAAAATGCAAAGTCTTCCCTGAAAGAGACGACGTCTGGATAGGAGCATATGTTGTTCTAGAACTTGGATATACCTTTCAGCATTGATGGTGCCTTTCCAGATGTGTAAGCTGCCCATGCCACACGCACTCATGCAACCCCATACCATCAGAGATGCAGGCTTCTGAACTGAGCGCTGATAAAAACTTAGGTTGTCCTCTTTAGTCCGGATGACATGGCGTCCCAATTTTCCAAAAAGAACTTCAAATTTTGATTGGTCTGACCACAGAACAGTTTTCCACTTTGCCACAGTCCATTTTAAATGAGCCTTGGCCCAGAGAAAACGCCTGCGCTTCTGGATCATGTTTAGATATGGCTTCTTTTTTGACCTATAGAGTTTTAGTCGACAACGGTGAATGGCACGGTGGATTGTGTTCACCGACAACACCTGTTTTCTGGAAGTATTCCTGAGCCCATGTTGTGATTTCCATTACAGTAGCATTCCTGTATGTGATGCAGTGCCGTCTAAGGGCCCAAAGATCACAGGCATCCAGTATGGTTTTCCGGCCTTGACCCTTACACACAGAGATTGTTCCAGATTCTCTGAATCTTTGGATGATATTATGCACTGTAGATGATGATAACTTCAAACTCTTTGCAATTTTTCTCTGAGAAACTCCTTTCTGATATTGCTCCACTATTTTTGGCCGCAGCATTGGGGGAATTGGTGATCCTCTGCCCATCTTGACTTCTGAGAGACACTGCCACTCTGAGAGGCTCTTTTTATACCCAATCATGTTGCCAATTGACCTAATAAGTTGCAAATTGGTCCTCCAGCTGTTCCTTATATGTGCATTTAACTTTTCCGGCCTCTTATTGTTACCTGTCCCAACTTTTTTGGAACGTGTAGCTCTCATGAAATCCAAAATGAGCCAATATTTGGCATGACATTTCAAAATGTGTCACTTTCAACATTTGATATGTGATCTATATTATATTGTGAATAAAATATACGTTTATGAGATTTGTTAATTATTGCATTCCTTTTTTATTCACAATTTGTACAGTGTCCCAACTTTTTTGGAATCGGGTTTGTATAATGGTACAATGGTCCCACAAGTATCGGGGAGGGGCAATCTTAAAAAAAAAATTTAAAAAAAAAATTAGTGGTTAAAAATATTTTTAGAAATCGTAAATTCAGATAGTTATCCTTTGTAATGTGTGAAAAGTATTGATTTTAAAAGTTGTGGTTTTTTTTTTCGTTTTTTTTTTTCATTGTGTGATCTTTGGGGAATTGTATTGAATCCAATTAGGGTTAATTTGACTTGGACCATAACATGTGTAACCAGAAATTGAACAGTGCAAGAGGGTTAAAGCATTGAGAAATAACTTCTTTCTATTGCATTGCAAAGCAACCTGCTTGGGTGAACCTTGATAGAGAAGTAGGTGCCCTTCACTGTCCATTTGTACTGAAAGTTTCATAAAATGCTTTGGCTGAATGGCAACTTTATTTATTTGTTCAAACTGATATTTTGTTGTTGTTTAGAGCTCTTTTATTAAGGTAGTATATCCTTACAGATGGTCTGCCTCCTGTGTGTTCAAAGCGCCTTTTAAGGTTTGAGATCAGATTTCCTCCTGTTCCATATTAGCTTCAATGATAAGGGGGAGCAAAAACTGATCCGCAGCTAGGCTGTGATATTTCTTAGAAAATTAGCCCCTGGCCTCAATCAGTGCCAAGTTAACTAGCACTTTTATCAGACTAAGAAACAGCTTTTGGATCATATGCTTGAGTATTGATTTTTTTCCCCACAAAGCTTTAATTTGCAATGGATTTCTGTAACACAATCGCAGGAAAAAGCTATTACAGTTATTGTACATATAAGAATAATAGCCACCAATCAATATCAGAAGAAAACATCTAATTAATGGCACATAATTGATGCTAAAAGTACATTACTAAATGTCTATTTAAAAAATGTTCACTAGTTATAGATCTGCTCCTTTTAATTGCACTTTCAAACAGTGTATAAGTTGCACTTTTATTTATCCTTGCACTATTAGCTCAGCAGGCTCTCTCTCTCTCTCTCTCTCTCTCTCTCTCTCTCTCTCTCTCTCTCTCTCTCTCTCTCTCTCTCTCTCTCTTTCTTCTGTCTTTCCTTACCCTTTCTCCATGACATCCTTCAGAAGCTTGTGTACTTCTGTGATGGACAGTGGGAAAGAACAGAAACGAGGGCCAGGCTGACCCACGCCCGATGCCTTGCAGGAAGGAACATTGAAATGAATACCAAAATACTAATCCTCCACTGCTTCAGGAGGTCGGGTCACGCTCGGTAGTGGGTAAAGCTCAAACTCAGACCCAGTAGCATTTCCCAGTCTGCCATTCGAAGGTTCACAAGGTTTGTGAATGCTTGCATGCGTGTGTGGGCAGGCTCTGTAATGGGTGAACAAGGTGGCACGATATCTTCTTAAATAGTGTGTGGCGGATCCATAACGAGAGCCAAGGAGACAATCGGTGCTCAGTTACAGCGTTACGGGTCACTGTGAAAATCTCCAGAGAAAGTATTAATTCAGTCTCTCACATAACAAGCAAGCAAGGAAAATAGCAGGTCTTCCGAAGGTTAGAATTAAGCGCAAAAGAACTAAAAGCAAGCTTACAATCTTCATGCTGCGAGTTATTCTTACATTTGGTTTCAATTTACCAGCTCAGTACCTGTAAGCACACAAGAGACTGTTACATGTTAGATTCTAGTCATTATTTCTGGCCAAGGTCAGTGTTCTTGTCAGTGCACCTGGCAAAAGGATAAACAAATGTATGGTGTATAAATTACCCCTTTAACACGTCTCAAAAGCCTCATGTGGCTCTGAAAAACTCTAAATAAGTTTAGGTGCATAAAATCATGGAGCAGGTTCAGGTCCAATGTAGTCTTCTTGAAGTAAAAGGCCAAGGATAGCTTAGAAAACAGTGTGCTTTTCATCTTTCGGTCACAACACAAAAGCGTCTCGGCTTGCAGTGAAGAATGTAGATCAGTGCCATAGGAAGTAAATAAATAAATAATTCAACAGAAGCAGCAAGCCAATCTTAAATCAAGCCTGCGTCGCTCACCTGTTCAGTCTCACATTTTATTTCTGTTTCGTTGCTTCTGCTCTACTCTATAGCCTTCACTCACACCTGAGTATGAAAAAACCTTGTTGTTTGTCATTCTGACAGATTCCTCTTATGCGACGCGGGATACACCAGACAAAGAGAGATTGGGTGTTGGAGGATACTGAAGAATGGAAAGGCAAGGGAGTGCCCGAGTGCCCAGGAGGGATCACTCACAGTGGGATTAGACATTCAGACACAGCTGGGTACCGCTGTCTGGATGGGTCTCTTTCATCAAATAGATGGCTCTCTATTGTGAGTGTTGCACTAGTGGGAATTTGCTCTTAAGTATGGAGTGAGAAAGGTCCAAGGGACTGAGAGGACACATGCATTGAATGGCAAAGAGCCAAGGGAGAGAGAAAAAAAAAGAGAGAGATAGTGGTTACTTCAGAGGGTATTACTTTAAAAATACATAAACTGGGAATAGGGGAGTGCCTTAAACAATTGATTATTTTGTGCCTGGAGCAGCTCAGCTTAAAAATAAATTCCATTGGAGCAATAGAACTGTTTATTTTCATGATTATTGAATTACATTACACTATATATTTAGGGCAAATCAATCACACGCTTTCTGTAATCACACTTAATCGCATCAGATTAAAATTTGCAATCATAAATATATTTTCACACGGAATCTCCAAAATAATGTGGAAACAACATTTTGAATATCTTATTTTTGAAATATTTGCTTAATTGCATCTTTTTACTAAGTAGCATGAACGATACCAATACAGATACTGATGCCTCTATTATTATTATTTTCTTCTGGGGATACAAATAATTATAGCCATTCAAAATTATATAACAGCCTTTAACTAATTAAGAAAACCAATATTAACGAAAAAAACCTCATTATTATAAATGTTATATTTAGCTTTGCCTTTTATATAGTGTGTTTGGTAATGTTTCTGTCTTTGTCAATAGCCCACTTTAAAATGTATTTCGTGCTATTATTTTCACAATAAATATTTAAATTACTAGTTAAAATATTTGCTATATTAAGGATCGATCCTCTTGATACAACATCAGTGTCGTCAATATTCATGCTTATTTTAGCATAACTACTTTAGGAATTGACAAATATTATCTCAGAATGTTATATTTCACAACCCTATATAATATTATATTGTATTGTATTGTATTGTATTGCATTGCATTGCATTATTGTATTGTATTATATTATATTATATTATAAAGAGCATATTTTATACAGAAGTGTTTGTGCTGAAAAGGATGGCTATGGTTTCAATACAGTTGTAGCACATTTCAATGCATTTTTGTGCTTTATTAAGTTGAATTGCTGGTAGTTATTAAGACACATGAAATGAAACACAGCAAATGCTTGCAAAAGTGACTGAGTTTGATTATTAGCTACACATTCAGAGACATTTAAGATCGCATTCGTATTCACTTCACTGTTGTTTGTGTTGGAGAAATAGAGAGAAGACATCCAGCAAAATAGAAGATTGGCATCAGTTATTATGTTCTTTGTGGCCTTCAGTCAAAACATTCAGTGTCCATTCAGATCATTTTTGTAAATAACTATAACATCTATTCATCCATACCCGTCCATATGGCCAGGCATGTTTCAGCAGAACAGTCTCAAAAGAGGTTTTCAACAAACAAACTTGCGTATGAAACACAAGATACTATTACAGGTCCCTTAGGTTCTTTATCTCAAGGCTGCAGGAGAGTGTCACTTTTAAAAGTGACATATTATGTGAGAGTTTACTGTCACTAGATTGTATGATTTCTTCCTGGTTTTGTAAGCCGTGTGCTCTGATGAAGAATAGGTTGAAGAATGGAAGTGGCACTGATTGTTTTTCTGAGAATAAAGCAATGACAGGAAGTAGTTAATTTGATTCCCATTTTGCTTTGAAAAACATCATCCAATGGATTGCCATCTCATATGCCCAGTAGTCTGTCTGAAATACTTTAAAAAACATCAGATTTTCTGAGAACAGAAAAAGACTGTATTGCTTGTGGTTTTGTGGTATGTATTATTTCCGCAGAGAGTGTATGGATTTTTATCTTCATATGAGTCACACCTGTCACACCAAATCAAAAAGTAATCTCTGTGAGCCCATTACTGAGAAACATGTGTACTGACAACACCGGAAAAGCACATAAGCTCAGTCAGACATCACACAAGTATCTATGAATGTTAATGTGGACTGTTGTTTCACCAGTGAATTTTTGCCATGGGATCATGTGGTGCAAGTTAAACCGTCCTATGTTTGACCTCCTCCAGTCCTTTTACTGTTCATGGATTTGTTTTTTTTTTTTGTTTTTTTTGTTTTTTTCAAAGAATGCACAATATATTGTTACCATATCAATTATTGTACAATATTAGCTTGTTTGCTTTATTTGTTAGTTAGTTAGTTAGTTAGTTAGTTAGTTAGTTAGTTAGTTAGTTAGTTAGTTAGTTAGTTAGTTAGTTGGATATTTTATTTTTCATTCTCATTTTCCAAATTTTCATATTATTAATTTTTTAACCGCCTAAATTGCCAAACCAGTGTAGGTGGGGCAGAAATGGATTCAAAATGCTTGGAGTTTATTTTGGAAATTATCAATATGAAAAGAAGAACTGGGAGGGATTAGTTGATTGTGTATGGACTTCAGAGGTTGAGATGGCTACTTTCACAACTTTCTTTTAGAGGAAGATGCTTAGTCATCAGTAACTTAACTTTTATATCTGGAGTCAAAGATATTGTCAATGAGGATGCAAACATTGCAATTATTGTATAGCTCAAATGATGTAACCTTGGTGGTGTAAGGGAAGTCTATACTTAAAGATATTGGGGGATAGGTATTGATAAACAATTATTTATAATGCAGAGACCGAGAGGGCCTGGAATAACCCATATTCTTCCTGTGTTCACCGGCATCGGCGAGTTAACCTCGCTGATGTCGAAGGAAAAGGGGAATATGGGTATGTGTCGATGCCACTGTTTGACGGGAAGTTTGCAAACCATCTCGCATATGGGTAGGCATCAACACTGTGAGAACTATACAGTCACTTGTTGATCAGGTTGGCTTGAATTCTGTTAGAATTATAGAAGAGAATTATTATAGAATTATTTGTCAGGAGTCTTAAATCTTCCTTTCCTTTATCTATTGGTAATTTTGTAAATCATGTTTTAAAGAATGGTGTTGTACTGCTGAATTTTCCTTAGCTAAAGGTGATTCCTAAAGATTGTCAAATTGAGGAAATTGTTTTGTGACTGCTCTAGACTTAATCCAATTTTTTTCCCGTTGAGAAAAATAACAACAAAATTAGGTTCCCTTTCGAAAGGGAACTCGCACTGCATCCAAGAACGCTTTGGGGAATGCCTCAGCGTGACAGGTGTCTGAAGCTACTATCGAATCACAGCAATCCTATTGACCGGCGACAGCCCATGATGTCATCAATGTGCGACCAGGAAGTATATAAGGGTGCCTCGCACCATGACATACATCTTTTTCGTCTTCAGGGACTGTTTGTCTGAAGTGCTATTCATTTCGAGGAAATCCCATAAAAATGAGATGCGCAGAGAGAGCTCTGAGTTGTCATATGTGTTCTGACCTGTGTCACAGGTTTCTGATGCTTCAACACACACACACACACACACACACACACACACACACACACACACACACACTGTGCGTTTTCTGCCTGGGAAGAGCACGCACAGGCAGTTCCTGAGGGGGCTGCTCGTGTGAACTGTGAGCGTCTCCCAGCGAGAATGATCCGCTCTCATCTGGCCCTCTTCTCTGGGACCGGTCCCACTCGCGCTGAGGCAGAGTGGTGACACGTGTTGTGGGGTTCCTGGATGGAGCTCGCCGATTGTCGGTATAATCCTCTCAGACGATCTGGCGGCTGACGAGGCACGTTAGAGGAGGGATCTCTCTCCGGTCATAAGCCATCAGCTCAGGTGAGCCTTCCATTCCTTCATGATCATCTTACAGAGACCGAGAGGGCATGGAATAACCCATATTCTTCCCGTCTTCACCGGCATCGGCGAGTTAACCTCGCTGATGTTGAAGGGAAAGGGGAATATGGGTATGTGTCGATGCCACTGTTTGACGGGAAGTTTGTGAACTATCTCGCATACGGGTAGGCATCAACACTGTGAGCTCCAACCCTGCCATTTAAACCTCTAAAACGATTTTGTGCTTACATGGCAGGCATACATGGCAGCAGATCAGGCTGGTACTGCATGTCAGTCATACCAGGCAGATCTGCTGGAGGATACCACTGAGATTCGGATCCACGTCCAGGCAGGTGGGAGGGCCTGGCCTGTCATGGTCTGAGGACCGGCGACAGGGCCAGAGAGCCAGTATCGCCTCTCATGCGCCGCCTCTGCGGAGGAGCAGAGCGCAGAAGTGGCGTGACTCCCACAACAGGAAAACGAAGGACTTGAGGGAGGTGGCCCAGAACCAGCGGTGGTGTTGGGGCTCCTCCCCCGAGGGTGCTTTAAATCCTGGCTCTTGTCTCTCCTCTTCCATCTAGTTCTCCCCTGGCACTTCTTACATCAGGCCGGGTTGGGGCCGCGATGAGCGGATATGATGTTCCGACGGCCCGCCTGGCTTGGTCTGTGAGAGCGCCCCCTTTCAGGCCTGTAAAAGTGATGCACCTAAACCTAAACTAAGGGAAATCTCAGAAGTAGTTTGTCATTTGCACGCCACAGGTTGAACGGGCAGGTCTCCTTCTAGATTGATAATAAATTATTAGGAGAAGGATCAGAAACTTTATTTCTGCTGCCTATGTTCCCTGTATAGGGTTGAGGGGATCATTGTATTTATCAAGGAAGAATTTTAGGGCCCTGAAGCTCCCCTGTTAGGTGGTCAGAACGATGTATTTAAGCACCAGTCATAATATGGCTTTTATGAGAATACGGCTGGCTGGTTGAGCCGCTGCTTTTTGAAACTATGCACAGTATTTAGGATTCCTCTACAGTGTAGAGTAGTTTGAGGCCATTATATATTATTTTCAGAATTTTAGGCCTTTTCGGCTTAGCCACCTCAGGGTAAAGTGATTTTGTCTCCTCTCTACTGAAATATTGGAAAGTATGTGATAATACAGGCTAATGCTTCAGCTTCACTGCTCACCAGGGCCTCCTCGGTAGCTGGCGTAGGCTATATTAGGGATGTTGGAGGCACTTTGCTGAACATTGACGCCTCTGGCCCTTCTCTTTAACGAATCAAACCTTGTTTAGTATCCCTAATGTTAGCCTCCTCTCACGAGAGTCGTCCGGCCAAGGCCCGCCCCTTTTTCTGCATTCTGGGGTCACACGAGTAATGCAGTTAGGTGTAGAGGCAGCATCGATAGCATCCTTATGCGTGAAGCAGGGTTAGGCCGTCTTTCGCTTTGCGAAGTGACTTGACAGGCCTGACCCTCCTCCCAGAGCTAGGTTTTGTGAGCTTAGGCTGTCAGGCGCATGTGAGCCATAGGTAGGCCTCACCCTGTATATTCCAGGGCTGTGTGGCTAGCACTCCCCTGATAAGCAGGGTATATTTGAATGCTCCACTTTCAGCTCTGTATCGTTCTGCTTCCATCATGAAGGCTCGGGTCGAGTGAGAAATGTAACCTTCATTTTATGCTGGTTTTAGAAGTGTGCTCACTTGTAGCCACAGCACTGCCGTGAGCTGACGCCCATGCTCGCATTGGTAGGCCGCTGAATTTGCAGCCTTCAGTAAGACCAGGTGGCGTAAGTTGTACTCCCCTTGCTCAAAGGGTTTATGGCAGTTTTGCTGAGTACACTGCTTTTGGCAATGTGGTTAGGTGCCAGCTGTAGGCAAACTGCTTATCTGTCAGTCAGACTACGCTGTCATGAGGTAGGCCTCAGCAGGCCTCCATGATGGTTGGCCCTAGACAGGCCTGTTAGGCCAGGTAGCCGAGTGGTTCACTTTGGCAGTCTGGGCAGCAATGTTGGAATTTTGGGCAGCAGAAGGCTTGTTATCAGCTTGTAGGCCTTACCAGGCCTCCCTGAGGACAAGTCCCCAGTACTGGGTACTGGGTCCTATCAGGAAATTGGCCTCACCAGGCCACCCTGAAAGAGAGCTCTGAAGCTGAACATTCTTGCAGCATGATTCACTATAGACCAGATAGTAGGCCTCACCAGGCCTCTCTGGAGGTGAGTTCCATGGGTCTCAGTCTCTGTGACAGGTAGCATTGGCTGCTAACAGGTGGCAGGCTTCTCCAGGCCTCCCTGGGGGCTCACTATCAGGTAGTTGGCCTCACCAGGCCTCCCTGAGGGCGGGCTTCCGAGTCTGGATGCTCGCGACAGCTAGCATGACTTGCATTCAGGTGATAGGCCTCACCAGGCCTCCCTGAAGGCGAGTTCCCGAGTTGAATGCTCGGGTAGCTAGTCGGTTTGCTATTGGCCAGATAGTAGGCCTCACCAGGTCTCTCTGGAAGTGAGCTCTGCGGTTGCAGTCATTGTGACACCTAGCATATGTTGCTAGCAGGTAGTAGGCCTCACCAGGACTCCCTGAAAATGAGTCCCTAAGTTTGGTTGCTATAGTGGCTTGCATTGCTTGCTGTCAGGTGGTAGGCCTTACTGGGCCTCCTTGATGACAGGCTCCCAAGTTTAGTCACTGTGATTCTAGCATGATTCTTCAGGTTGTAGGCCTCACCAGGCCTCCCGGAGGGTGAGTTCCCGCGACACACCTTTTTTGCTGCTGGTTCCCTGCGAGAGGGAACCTATTAGCCTACAGCTTGGTCTACCTACCAGGCGAGCTCGATGCTCCCTTCACTGAAGGTTGCCTGTGAGTACACAGCCACCTGAGTCTGGTCAGACAGTCGCAGGCCTCTTGTAAGGCCTCCCAGTTAGATCAGTTCATAGGCCTGTCCGGCCTCCTTGGCGCTTTGAAACATAAGTGCTTTGTAGATCCTTGGATCGGCAGAATAACTCCCCTCACTGGCAAGGGTCGTATAGCGCTATGCTGAGTATGCTATCCAGGATACCGTCTCTGAGATCCGGTCCGAGTTGGTCACTGCCAGCTTCGCAGTCCCTCCATCCGGATGCTTTCCTAAGGCAAGTGTAACCAGAGGCTCTGGTCCTGAACAGACAGGTTGGACAGACCGCTGTGTCAAATGCAATGGACACAAGGTCAGGCCTCCCTGGTGGCATTTCAGGTGAATAATTTTCCCTGATTAGTGACTTGGATGGCTCCCTTGGATCCCCTAGCCACATTCCCTTAAAGGGGCCCCTTCTGCTAAAGTAGTTGGTCCCAGGGTCCCAGAGCAGCCTGGGTTATGAAACCTCATGTTATCATTAAGGTCTTTTCTTAGGCGGATAGCTTGGGCTATGACAGTAGGGAATGCTGTCACTGACAGCCCAATGTGACCGGAGGGGGAGTGGCTCGGGCATTTCAGTTGTATTTGAACACTGCCAGTAGGCATGCACTCCCCTCAGCATGGCATAGTGGGTATATCGTTCCCCAAAGCGTTCTTGGACACAGTGCGAGTTCCCTTTCAAAACGGAACATCTCAAGTTATGTATGTAACCTCTCTGAGAACAGGGAATGAGACACTGCGTCATGTTGCCATGCCTCGGGGCCTGCTTGCCTGACAGATAAAGGTGTATGTTGAGGCATCAGAAACCTGTGACACAGGTCAGAACACATATGAAAACTCAGAGCTCTCTCTGTGCATCTCATTTTTATGGGATTTCCTCGAAATGAATAGCACTTCAGGCAAACAGTCCCTGAAGACGAAAAAGATGTATGTCATGGTGCGAGGCGCCCTTATATACTTCCTTGTCGCACATTGATGACATCATGGGCTGTCACCGGTCAATAGGATTGCCGTGATTCGATAGTAGCTTCAGACACCTGTCACGCTGAGGCGTTCCCCAAAGCATTCTTGGACGCAGTGTCTGGGAACACTGTTCTCAGGGAACAGAGGTTACATGCGTAACCTGAGAGAAGCTTATTTATATTGGGCTGTTCTTACAGGAGATCTTTACAAGAACAATGTGTACTTGCTCATTTTTAAATAGGACAAGCTAAATTAGCAATCCTGAAATCTCATCAGGAAAAAAAATACAGGAATATACATATTTGTATGGTGGCTTTATTTAAATCTTTAGTGGAAGCATGAGTAGTTGTAGAATGTATTAAAAATTTATTGGGTCGTTAACAACCCACGGTTTGAAAAAGTGTAATTATATTTTTTTCTGCACAACAATAATTAAGTTTTTGATGACTGATAAAGTGCAATTCACCTTTATTCCACAAAGTAGCAATGTCTGATGTTTCACTCATAGTTACTGCAGGCAGAAAACACAAGAATAGTAATCATGCAATCACATATTAATGTCACTTGATGGTGGATCTGGTGAAGAAGCTGTCAGCGATAAAAATATTGATTTTGAAGATGTTGTAAATTATAGTTTTGAGAATGCTTGAGCCCAATGTACTGAGAAATGAGCTCTGACGAGGACATTGATGATGGTATAAAACATCTGCTCAAACTGAACTCTTCCAAGCTCCAAAAGGTAACAAAATACGATTTATTTTATTCTTCTATAATTGTTACTCTAATATCAGGAGAGTTTTATATTATCGTGACAGGTAGAGATCCATCCATGTTAGATATAGATCTGGGTCACTAAAGATTTCACATTTCAATTGATTAAAACATTTTCTTTTTAATTTATTCAAACAAAGTGGTATAGAATTTTAATATCATTCATTGGCCATAACCTAGTTATTAGCTTATTGATAATAGCAAGAGTTATAATATCAGTATGTCCCTACTTTGTTGTTTGATAGTTTATCAGAATTCATACACACCACAAAAAACACTAAAAGTGTTCATAGGTTCCCATAAAAAAATTTACTTAAGACACCTGCTTTCATATTAAATGTATTTACTAGTAAATTCACACACAAGGAATCTAAAAAAAAAAAAAAATGTTTTACAAATGACAGATAAATCTCCATAATCTCATATCTCAACTGCTGCTCGTGTGTGTGTGTAAGGGTGAGGCCAGCCAGCACACATGGGATTTACAGGCTGAGAGATCAGCCAAAAGAGAATTTGAAAGGCAGAGAGCAGTGAGCCATCGATTTCTCTCTCTCACACACACACACACCATCACCAACAACCAGCACCACTGTGTTTCACCTCTGCTGCCATAGCAACAGCTCTGTTGACTCGTGTTGCTCATGGGAGAGAACTGGCCAGAGGAAAAAGAGGAAAGCTTTACACTCAAACTGATTTTAAAGCACACTCAGTCACTCGGTCACTCACTCACTCACTATTGCGCTCCGGGCATTTGTGTGGTTTCATGCAGCTTTGCTGATGCACGATTCAAACACCAACATATTAAACCCACATAATCCACAGCTCTTCATATCTGCAGTCTGGATAAATATGACTCTCGCACTAAACAATTCACTAAATGATATTACAAAAAGTTCAGTGTTATTTTAATTATGGCCAATAAGTCAATAAATATGTTATGGCTGACATTTTTAGTATGGAATTTTAATTACAAATAAAACAAACTAGATAAAAAACTAGTAGTTTTACATCCAACAGGTGAACGTAGGCATCACATAGTTATAATGTACAGTATGAAAAATTCATGCTAAAGATTGCATTTAACAGTGTAATCGAATCATTCGTGTTTTTAAAGATAAAGTGAGTGTTAATTGAGCCAATAATTATTTTAATGCTGTGGTGTGTGTGTGTGTGTGTGTGTGTATATATATATATATATATATATATATATATATATATATATATATATATATATATATTTGAGCAGATTTGTTACAATAATTATTTTAAGGTTACAGTTGATAACCAATAAATTATTAAAACACTTTTAAATCTAAAAATATGTACAAGTGAATTTTTATTTTTTTATTTTTTTGTTTTTATTAAATTAAATTAATATTGTTGTATGCCAAAAGTGATTTTAGGCAACACAGCATTATAATGTGCACTATGAAAAATAGATATTAATTGTGATATTTGTATTACATTTATTAATAAACTTTAAATTAACTTTACATAAATTGGGGAAATTAGCATGTACAATTAAATAAGTCTTCAAAAAAACTTGTCTGATAGCTGATGGTACTAATATATTGTGCATCTCAACAATAAAGGCATGAAGATACATCAGCCCACACATTTCATATATCCCAGCTTGGTCAAACATTGTGTATAGATGCAGCTACTGTATTTACAGCAGAACAGATGTATTGCTTCTTGCACCGCATGGTGACCGGCATTGGGTTTTACTGTGCGCAGCATGGTTTTGGTTTTATGCTGGAAGATGAAGTGCTTGTTTGGTTTTTATTTCAGACAAGATAAGTCTGTGTGATCCATCTTTGCTGGAGGTTGGACTCAGAGTGTGTTTGGTCCCTACAGTGAGGAAGAGCGTGTGTAATAACCTCTTAAAGCCCCATACACTCCCCCACATACTTTGTGTAGAGGGTGATGGATACTAGCATTAAATCCATGCAGCGACTCCATGCCGTTCTCTCTCTCTCTCTCTCTCTCTCTCTCTCTCTCTCTCTCTCTCTCTCACATGAACATGAACTGCACACATTTCCCCTTCTCATTCATCTACATTTTGTGCACGCTCTATCTCGAGCCTGCTGTTTTTGCCAATGTCATCAGTCACATTACAGTGGAACAGAATGCTGGGAAAAAAAGATATATCAAATATTTTTACTGTAATACCACCACGGCACCGGAACAAGCTTTTTGCCTAATCTAATGTGGCCATGCAGGGAGTAAGCAAATGAGCCATGCTTCATTACACAACACTTAGCTGTCCGCAAAGTGTGTATGTGAATGTCTGTCCTATTATTTAATCATCTTTAAATGTAAAAATATACATGGGCACCTTTAAACTGACCCAAAAATGAAAATGTTGTTACCGTTTGCTCACCCTCATGTCGATTCAAGCCTGTATGACTTCATTTCTTCTGCGGGAAAGAAGATATTTGTGCTATAAATTTTGCTATAAATTTACCAATATTTAAATTAATAATTTGATACAATTCACTTATTGTGTACATATATGTTTTTACATTGTACTATCTGCAGTACCTAACCATATCACCAAACCTGTCCCTAACTTTATCTGTCCCACAGTAGTAAGTAGTACTAGCAAAAGTGTTCTGCAATACAATATAAACACAATAAGTACATTTTTTTATTTAAGTACATAAGTTAAAGAACCCTAATATAAAGTGTGACCATTTTTTTTTTTTTTTTTTTTTTTTCATGCAATGAAAGTGAGTGGGTTCCAATCTTGTTTGGTCCCAATGATCTTTAAAATATTTGTTGTGTTCCTCAGAAGAAAGAAAGTCATACAGATTTAGAATGACCTGAGGTTGAGTTAATGATGGCATCATTTTTGGGTGAACTATCTCTTTAAGGAATCTTTAAGAGGCATATTGTATTAGCATACAAACTAAATGACAGTTCTATATTCAGGAAATTATGCAAATTACATAAATTACAAAAAAATCTGACCAGAAAAAGTAATTTGAGCAGATTTATCACAATACATGTTCAATTTATCATCCCAATGCACAGTACAGGGACGGTGCATGGAGTAAGTGTAGTTTTCATAGATGTTTTTTTTTTTGCAATGTTTGCTTGGGTATGATGAATGGTGGGAATGCATGGTGTTTTTGTGTGTTTTCAGGGTGGTGTTCAGTGTGAAGAGTTACCTTTATATCCTGTTCTCTTTCCTCTCGAGTTCTGCAACACTTGCAGCCACTGGTGTGTGTCTATCACTTCTCTGCACACCTGCAAAGCATCTATGCTAGCCCAGCTGGGCCACTGGCCATTTCTAACAAAAAGAGGTGGCGATCTGGGATTCTGGGAATGACATGCAGAGACTCATACATAACACATGCTAACATACACTCTCACAAACATGCATGAAGAGAGACTAAAACACTGGCCTCAAAAAGTACTTAGACATTTCTTTGCTGCATTTGTTAACTATCAACTTGCTCATCCATGTCTTTATGGACCTTGCTTTGTGCACTGGTGCGCAGTCATGTTGGAACAGGAACAAATGTTCCCACAAGTTTGGAGGCATGCAATTGTCCAAAATGTCTTGGTATACTGAAGCATTAAGAGTTCCTTTCACTGGAACTAAGGGGCCAAGCCCAACCCCTGAAAAACAACCCCACACCATAATCCCCCCTCCACCAAACTTTACACTTGGCATAATGCAGTCAGGCAGGTACCATTCTCCTGGCAACTTTACAATCAATTTTTTTTTTTTTTTTTACATTTTCGGCTTATCAGATGTGAACGTGGGGGAAACTGACATAATTCACTTTTTTGTTAAAAATAATAATCAAAAAAATTAAAACTTACTGGCATTTATTTACAAAATTAACTTATGACAGAAAATTAGGCGTATGCTCGTTTCCACACAAAACTTGGCATTTATTGATATGGACGTGAGTGGTGGATACGATTAAATCTCATGTTAGGTTTCAGGTCGTGTACACAAGTTTTGAGGTAGCTCAAAAGAAATTAAATGAAATTATAATAGATTAAATAGAGCTAAAGACCTATTCAAATACCACAAATGTTCTTTTGTTTGTTTGCTACCCTTCAGGGGTTTAGTTTTACACACGCAATACAGCATAAACAACGTTCCACAAACTGAGACTGCAGAAAGCACATTGTATATGTTTTCTTTATTTTAAACCCAACTAATCACACAGGCAATGCACATATAACATATCAGTTCTAGTGTTGCTAACTTACTATTTCAGCTAGTTTATCATCAAAATGCAGTCAACCAAACATAAAAGTTACACTGCTCAGATGAAATGGTCAATCTTTGCATGTCAGCATGCCCACCTCCCCACCAAACACATATTTTGGATGAATTACACATTTTCAAGGATGATATTTTACGTGGATATTGGAACACAAGTGAAATATAGAGATTTGTTTACATAATGAACAATAGTTTGGCAACAAATGTTAGATTGTGAATATGGAAACATTTGGATTCATGCCAAATGAGAGCGGTATATGTGAGCCAAATGCCATTTCAGTTTCGCTTTAATGAAATCATTTTTGGCTTGATGTTTGTATGTTGTTTACAGGGTTGACATTAACTTTTTTTCTCACTAGCCACTGTGGTTAGTGGTTTTCCAAAGTTACTAGCCACTCAGCATTTTAACTGTCCACAATTTTAACATCGATACCATGTGGAAAAACTCCCATGAAGATATTTTTTATATTATCTCATTATTTGGCAGCAGGTATATTAGGTTGCTCACTTTAAGACCTGATGCATGGATCCATTATACTGTTACATATGCACTTCCTTTCTTAATCTCAACTGTTTACATTCAAATAACTGACTGTGTTTATATGAATACTCGCTAAGACCGGCATTTTGACATTATTTTGACTGTTTGAACGCAATAAGCAGCGAAAAATAACTCAATTTAGTATGAGTCAGCTTCATGTGTGTGCACTTTGGGTGTGAGCACAAAATCTGCAGGAATGATTAAAATTATGTGCAATACATACAACTCCATATGTATTGAAAAATCAATATCTTTGACAACACTACATTGCACATAGTTTATTACTTTATATGCCTTTTTATAGACTACAGTTGAAAAAAAAATTATATATTATATATAAATTCAACCTGCCAAAGTGTCTAGTAGGAGTGACTGCGTTTATATATTTATAATGAATGCCACTATAGCCTAATTGGTGTTTTATTTGATAATTTA
The DNA here is from genome assembly GCA_018749465.1 of Paracanthobrama guichenoti. Taxonomy (NCBI): domain Eukaryota; kingdom Metazoa; phylum Chordata; class Actinopteri; order Cypriniformes; family Gobionidae; genus Paracanthobrama; species Paracanthobrama guichenoti. The sequence continues at coordinate 36,259,317 of CM031956.1, read as the reverse complement.
ATAGCTACTTATTTTTAATTCTTATTCCATTCTGAATAGATGATAAATTGAAAGGATTTGTTGTGGAGAGAGAGGAACTAAAATACCCAAGGCTATATGTTTATAGCGTTTATAATGTTTGTAAATTTTTTATTTTTATTTTTCGGTATTTAATAAAAATTACGAGATTAACGTGTGCTTTTGGTGTAGATCAATTTCTCTTTCATGAGATTACTTCCTCTTCTTGGCCGGGTTATGTTTCTCCAAGCCGTAAAGGTTTCTGAAAACTGTTCCTTGCGTCCCAATTCGCATACTATTCATCCTAAATAGTATTAAATTAGAATTATGTGTCCCAAATTGTATTATGTTGAAATGAGTATTCCAAAGATACCCGGATGGTCTACTTTTTCCAGTTAGAATCCGAAGTGCAGATCCGTGTATATCGATTAGAACTACAAACATGAATAAAAAGTGTTAAAAAACTACAAACATGGCAGATGTGCGAGTCCGATGGTTATACGGTCTTCACATGCTATCGGAAATTTCCTACGTCCCACTTCTGAAGTTGTGATTATGAGCTCATCACATTTTCATTTTGGCTTGAGAGGGTGTTCATGTCCAATTTTTTTACTAGGAAACTAGTATTACGATTATTCTGTTGTTTCCGTTATTCCATTGCACGTGAAGGCAGAATTAAGTACAGATGTTTAGATAAAGGAGTTTGAATGATTAATAATCAGTATCTAACCTGACAAAAAGATATGTATTCAATGTTATCCACATTATATTTCATCTTTAAATGTGACCTCGGACCACAAAACCAGTCATAAGTCGCACAGGTATATTTGTGGCAATAGCCAACAATACATTGTATGGGTCAAAATTATCGATTTTTCTTTTATTACAAACATCATTAGGATATTAAGTAAATTTCCTACCATAAATATAGAAAAAATATATATATTATTAGTAGTAATATGTATTGCTAAGGATTTCATCTGGACAACTTTAAAGGCGATTCTCTCTCAATATTTAGATTTCTTTGCACCCTTTGCACCCTGATTCCAGATTTTCAAATAGTTGTATCTCGACCAAATATAGTCATATTCTAACAAGCCATACATCAATGGAAAGCTTATTCAGCTTTCAGATGATGTATAAATCTTAATTAAAGAAGAAAAAAAAATTCCTTATGACTGGTTTTGTGGTCCAGGGTCACATATTTATTAATCTACCCACGACTGGCAGATTAATGTGCTTACATTTCTCTCTGAAATGGTAGGAAATTAACTTGAATGTGGACGATTTTACCTGTGACAAGATGATGTACAGTGCAGTTTAAATGGTGACAGGATGCACGTATCTAAAGAGTCAGAGCTGTCCGTTAAAGACACAGTTTTGACAAAGTAGTATGTCCCAAAACTTGCCTACTGTTCTATACACTCAAAGCTATGTACACCTGACACCTGTCTTAAGTTGATTTCTGCACACTGTCCCTAAACATTTGAACCATAGTAGTGTTTATCACTACCACTTTGCTGTTCACACATGCATGTTGTGTCATTAAACAGAGCGTAAACATGCCAACCATTGGGAGAGAAGTGCCTATTGGCCACTTATATGCAAATAAGACACACTAAAGCATTGACAGTATATCTCAGCCTCGGTTTCTCCATGTTTACTGGTGATCAGGAATGAGATCATGCAGTAAGGATTGCACAGACACATTTGTGCAATGCTCTTAGGCGGCAACATCAGGGGAGGAATTACTGTGCATGAACGATGAAAGATGTTTTACACACGCTGTATGGAGTGTGATTTCACTATGGGACTCAAACTGGATGGATCACAACAGAAAAATGCATTTTGAGTTTGCTTGTGTGTGTTCCAGCTATGACTGTATATTATCTGGAGAGGAAGAGTGAAAGTCAGAGAGAGCTTGAAAATTTGTCTGGCACATATGAGCAGAATCGATCATAGATAAAAGGCGTTTGTTTGACGTTGTTTACAAGGATAATGGGCTGACAGGCAGAACATATAAATCATACAGAATAAGGGCATGTGTCAAACAAACAGAGTGAAGAGCGACGGTCACGAATCCACGCTTCACCCTGCTCACTACTGTTTGCACTCAGTTCTTTCTACCTCACTGGCCAGGCTCAATACAATTAAAGCACTTTTCACATGACAATTAATGCTCATTTGCATACTCAATTGCACCTTTTTTTTGCATCCCGTCCTTTCAACGTTGTGTGAAAGTCAGTGGTTGCCATGGAGACTAACCTGATGTAAGGTGCACATCATTTGTTAATGTTTGCTTTGCTTGTGTAAATGCAATTATTTTATTGGGGTAAGACAGTTTGAGTGTCTACTTTTAAAATTAACAGCAGATTATTTTTTAAATGCATTGCAGGTTTATTAAAAGTAATTTAAAATTCACCTTCACCATTTTGCTCAAAGTAAAAGCAGGGATGGCTTCTCGAACATTTAGTAATTAAATGTGTATCTTGTTTTCCCACCTTACTTGCCAACATCACACTTTCATCAGTGTATTAGCAGGTACAAGAGAAAATTAATGTCATATTTAACCCTGCAGTTATGTTTTACAGACTGTCTGCAGAAAGGTCAAGGCCTTTCAAACACTTCTTAATTAGACATAGCCTTTTCCCATTAATAATGCTTACATGAGCAAACTTCTAATGACTTGGTTAGATGAGGAAAGTCATATTTAAATCATTACACACACCCCCTGACATAACAAAAACTCCACCATTGCCAATAATTATCATAGCATTTCATAAATCAGCTACACTGTGATGTACAGATAACATAAGGCTCTCACTGTAAGCTTTGAACTATATTATTGAGAAACTGATGACTGAATCTAAGAATATAGAGGTCCTTGCATGAAGTTTACTATATGTTCTGATGTAACACTATCATCTATAGCAAGATTTTCAAAATGACCACATGGACTGCAATGAGGGTCTGTTAAAAATGCAAGGAAAAAAAAAAAATTATATATTATATGTATTATATATATTTAACAGTTTGGCTTTAACAGTTTAATAGTTTAACTTTAACAGGTAACACTTTTCATAAAAAGCAACTAAGTATCACCATTAGTTACTTTTTTAGGGAGTAACACAATATTATTGCATTGCATTAATTATGCATTACTTTTAAAAGTAACTTTCCCCAACACTGCGTGTCACCATTGGGCCCTAAATTGAGGTCCCCATGAGGAAACAAGCTTATAAATCATACAGAATGTTTTTTTTTGTTTGTTTTTTTTTGAAAATGTAAAAATGCAGAATTTTTTCTGTGATGAGTAGGTTTAAAGATGGGGTTAGTGTAAGGATAGAATATACAGTTTGTACTGTATAAAAACCATTGCGCCTATGGAGAGTCCCCACAGAGGGTTATTTGAGGATCATTTGAGGGTTATTGGAATCACAGAGTTTGAAAACCCTTGATAAAGATAATGATCTTTCCATCTTCCTATATCCTACAACCATCCATGGCAACGGCCATATTTTTCTCAGCATCGTCCAATTCCCACCCCCGACTCAGTCTATGATGTTTTGTGAGTTTCACCACATGCTAACCATATGTAGCATGTTTATATTTAGGTTAACATATGCTTAAATATGACAAAATTAAGGGTGAATAGTCCTTCTCAACCTATTTCTGACTGTTTACAAGACCTTGCAGTATTCAGGAAGGCCTAAAAAGTCCAACCTCAGGAGCTGGTTTGATATTTCATCAAAAGCTGTGTCCAATTATCCAGAGGGAGTGATATTTGAGTGAGTATGTATAAATATCCCATCGTGGATGTACAGTAGAGTACAGCACACTGTGTTCTGTCAGCTGTGCCACTGCAAACTCGTTTCTAGATATCTCTATGATTGAATCTCTTAAACTGTTTACTCCATCCACTCACCTTTAAATCCTTCCACCTCCATGATTTTCCCTCATATATCTGTTCTTCTATTTCTCTCTTTGTGTATGTTTTTCCTATTAATCTCTTTCATCTCACAGCTCTTGTCTCTACTTTGGCTTGCCAGGGCCGCTGTTACAAGGGCTTCCTTTCCTGTTTCCCTTTACACATCTATCTGGCTTTCTTCCTTCATCTCTCCCCTCAGTTTCTCTCGGTCGCTTCTCTTTTATCCCAGGGTTTCTCTGTTCTTTATTAGTGCTGGCCATCTCTAGGCGCAAGATCAGTGATGTACCTAATGGCCTAATTAGGAGAATAAAACAGCACTCTACCAATACAATGGAAATGTCAGGCCGCAAGCTATAATCTGACTTCCGAGTCGCTGAAAGGGCGCAGTGAATTTACTCTGGTGACGGGCAACGGCTCAGCTGGGCCTTTCTCTCTCACCTTTATCTAAATGTCAGTCAGGAATCAGCAGAGAGGTGGGCGGCCATGGCGAGATGGAGGATATGGGTGGTTGATTCCCACATTCACTGACTAAAGGGGTTTTGTTGATGAGCAAGTGGGGTTTCGTACAAAAAAAAAAAACATACAAAAAAACGAAATTACACCCATAGAGCGTCCCCTGAGATGAACTCTCTCACTGATTAAACACAGATCACCATTCTCTTGAAAACTTTCTGGAGGATCACTCAAGTGAGCCCGAGGTGCTTTTTGATCGTCTGAGTGCTTTGTAACTTTGACCGCTCCGAGTCTCATGGGCTCGTGAATAACTGAATTAATAGAAGTGTTCACGGTAGACGTGTTGCGGTCTGACCTGCTCAGTGCCTGTGAAAATAACTGCTCACCTGCATTACCCATGGCCTTTGACTAGTTAAATGTCCAGGTCGGTTTCTGGGATCACGGATGAATAAATGTTGGCAAATGGCCAAAAAAATTACCCATGAAAACAACAGAGTGACTGAGGCTCCTGGGAACAAACAACTTGATGAAAGACAAGACTATATGTGAAAATGGCTCTTTCATGTGCACATTGATGCACACGACTGCATGGTTTCCCTTAGGAGTCAATGGGCTTTAACAGCAGAGAGTTCTGTCCATAGACACAGAAGAGATAGATTGATTTTCAATTTACCCTTTGCTAAGCTCCACCCTCCTTGGTTACTGCTGCTAACTTAGATAAGCTTCAGTAGAACTGAAGTGGAGTTTTCAGTAAAAACTGAATGGTTATTCTAATGTGAGTTGAAATGAAGTGTGATATTGTAAAGCATTGTGTTCAATTATGCAGTGATTAAAAACAGTGAAGACCGTAAATTAGTTTATGCAGTCGCTTTTCACTGTCACCTGAAAAGAGAAAAGTCTTATTTTGAAGCGATTAATGAAAACACTGGTGTAGATGAACACAATTTGTTCCCACATTTATTGTGGTACTGTGAACTCTTTAGTTGCTATTAACACAACAATGAGTAATGAAATGATGCTGTGTGTTTTTACGGATGTTGGTGTTTTTGTTTTACTGAAATTACACGTTAATTTGAAAATAAGGGTGACATATACACTACTGTTCAAAAGTTTAGTGTCAGTAAAATTTTGTTTTGAAAGAAATGAATGCCTTTTATTATGTAAGTATGCATTAAATTGATCAAAAGTGACAGTAAAGGCATTTACAATGTTTAAAAAATTCTATTTTCAAATAAATTAGTATCCTGGTGAAACAGAATTGCATCACGGTTTCTACAAACATTAAGCAGTACGGCTGTTTTTTAAAATGATAATAATTAGAAATGTTTACCACGTAAAACGTGTAGGCCACGTAAAAACACTGAGCGGGATCAACGCATGCTGAGGCGTGCAATGTGCAGATGTCACCAACTTTCTGCAGAGTCAATAGCTACAGACCTCCAAACTTTGTATGGCCTTCAGATTAGCTCTAGAACAGTGCATAGAGAGCTTCATGTAATGGGTTTCCATGGCCGAGCAGCTGCATCCGAGGCTTACATCACTAAGTGTAATGTAAAGCCTTACATCACAATGCCAATTGTTGGATGCAGTGGTGTAAAGCTAGAGCAGTGGAGACGTGTTCTCTGGAGTGACAAAACACACTTCTCTGTCTGGCAATCCGATGGACGAGGCTGGGTTTGAAGGTTGCCAGGAGAACGGTACTTGGCTGATTGCATTGTGCCAAGTGTAAAGTTTGGTGGAGGGGGGATTATGGTGTGGGGTTGTTTTTTCAGGGGTTGGGCTTGGCCCCTTAGTTCCAGTGAAAGGAACTCTTAATGCTTCAGCATACCAAGATATTTTGAACAATTTAATACTCCCAGACTTATAGGAACATTTTCCATTTACATTTATGCATTTGGCAGACGCTGTATTGTATTCGAGATACACATTTTTAAATTTTTTGGTCAGTTCTTTTTGTCAGTTCCCTGGTAATCGAACCCATGACCTTGGCGTTGCTAGCGCCACGCTCTTATTGTTTGAGCTACAGGAAAGCTGTTCCAACATGACTGCGCACCAATGCACAAAGCAAGGTCCATAAAGACATGGATGAGCGAGTTTGGTGTCACAGAGTCCTAACCTCAACCTGATAAAACACCTTTGGGATGAATTAGAGCAGAGACTGTGAGCCAAGCCTTCTCGTCCAACATCAGTGCCTGACCTCACAAATGCTCTTCTAGAAGAATGGTCAAAAATTCCCATAATCACACTTCTAACCCTTGTGGAAAGCCTTCCCAGAAGAGTTGAAGCTGTTATAGCTGCAAAGGCTGGGCCAACTCCATATTAAACCCTACAGATTAAGAATGTGGTGTCATTAAAGTTCATGTGCATGTAAAGGCAGACGTCCCAAAGCTTTTGGCAATGTAGTGTACATATCTAAATTATTAGAACACCTGACAGATCTGAAAATATTTATCTTTTTGCCACCAAAACATGATTCAATTTCATAATGTTCATGAAACATGCAGATGGTTGCTCTGAGCACAGCAAATATCAGACAAAGTGAGTCGTACTGTTTTTTATCCACTTTTAACTTTAATATGTGGTATGTCCACCTTTTGCAGCAATTACAGCAGCACATCTCTCTGGCATATCAATATATTTCCTGAGAACTCTACGGATTAAGAATGGGATGTCACTAAAGTTCATGTGCATGTAAAGGCAGGTGTCCCAAAACGTTTGGCAATATAGTGTATATACATAGGCATAACATTATGACCACTGACAGGTGAAGTGAATAACACTGATCATCTCTTCATCACAGCACCTGTTAGTGGGTGGGATATATTAAGCAGCAAGTGAACATTTTGACCTCAAATTTGATGTGTTAGAAGCAGGAAAAATGGGAGAGCGGAAGGATTTGAGCGAGTCTCCAAAACTGCAGCTCTTGTGGGGTGTTCCTGGTCTGCAGTGGTCAGTATCTATCAAAAGTGGTCCAAGGAAGGAACAGTAGTGAACCGGCAATAGGCTCATGGGCGGCCAAGGCTCATTGATCCACGTGTGGTCCGATCAAACAGACGAGCTACTATAGCTCAGCAAAAATGGTTCAGGAATGGTTTGAGGTGTTTACTTGGCCTCCAAATTCCCCAGATCTCAATCCAATCGAGCATCTGTGGGATGTGCTGAACAATACCACAAATACCACACAACACACCTTCAGGGGTCTAGTGGAGTCCATGCCTCAACGGGTCAGGGCTGTTTTGGCAGCAAAAGGGGATCATAATGTTATGCTATATATATAAGTGACAGATAAGAACTAATTTATAAATTTTATATATATACTCTGTCACTTATAAGTGACCTGTCAACAAAGTTATAGCAGGGCCGTAACCACCATAGACATTGAGGTGGACAAGTCCCCTGCAATAATTGAAAATGTTAGCTACATACACAGTTTGAACATTGAAAGAGAGTGAGGTAAGATGAAAATTTAATGCGTCAACTTACGAAATATTAAATATCCGACATTAACATCCAGTGACGCAAACTACTCAACTTTTTTTCTCAAATATGGCCGTTTGGCATTGAAAATGTACATGATTAGCCACACAGACAGGGTCATGCACTCAGTATTTTTGAGTGGGCACCCAAATAAATATATATAAAAACTATTATTATTTATAATAAAAATGTCCTTGCTTTCACTGAAAGAATTACTGTAATGCCATCATATACGATACTTAGCCTGTTATTACACATTATTAACACATTTATTGTCACCTTTCCAGAATATTAAGAATAGCCCATTAGGCCTATAAGTCCTGCATTGATTCAGTCTCCCATGTATTCTGTATCTTATAGAAACAAAAGATTTTAAAGCGTTTAAGTACTGACAAAATGCACATTATCTTGGCATTCAACAGAAGTCAATTTAACAGAAGGATAAAATGTAGGCAATGGTTTGTCAAATTTTGGACAGATTTCCTCATCCACCCACACTCAAATACTCGGTGGTTCTGCACGGATCGTCTAGGTTGTGTCATAACAAGAACTTACACCGCACAGATAACGGCAACAAACACCAACAAGCCATTTTATGAAAAATAACTGTCATGTTCACACTGCCCCAACAGACATGTTCAAAACAAACCCCGACCAACGCCAACAGATGCCGACAGGGGTAACACACTGATCTGACAAAGTTTTCAACATGTAATGCAAATATTATCTGTGAATAGTTCAAAATTATTATTTCCCAATGATTATTTTTGATTATTTTCTTCATAATAAGAGAATTTGCTTCACTATTCTATTTCTTATATGTTTTCTTAAAAAAAAAAAAAAATAGTCCAAGACATGGTTACAGCCTTTATTTATTTATTTATTTATTTATTTATTTATTTATTTATTTATTTATTTATTTATTTTTCATAATTTGTGTTGAGTTAATAACTGTTAAAAGACACAGCTCCTCCCTAAACTTATGTTATAAAAAGAGTAAAAGCATGTCTGAGAAATTGAGGATGGCATAAGTTTGCTTGGGTAGGACTGGTCATTAACTTTTAAAGCAGGGTTTACTGAAAACACAGTTGAAAACCAGCACAATGAAGAGTGTAACTTTACAAGCAAAATTAAGTCTGACAGAATATTAAAAATTAAAAGGTGATAAAGTTTAGAGGAATGAATCTGGTAGTAATGTGATCATACATTATACAACCGTTCACAATGTAACAAAATATATGTAACTGTTGTAAAGGTTACTGATATGTGATGAAAGAATGAAATTACTTACTTAAAAGTTACAATAACTTACATGTATAATGAACTATTGATGAACTACAAATGCAATCATCATATTCAGAAACAGATATTAATATGTTTCAGTCAGGACCACTTCAATCAAGTATACAGGTGCTGGTCATATAATTAGAATATCATCAAAAAGTTGATTTATTTCACTAATTCCATTCAAAAGTGAAACTTGTATATTATAATCATTCATTACACACAGACTGATATATTCAAAATGTGTATTTCTTTTAATTTTGATGATTATAACAGACAACTAAGGAAATCCCAAATTCAGTATCTCAGAAAATTAGAATATCACTTAAGACCAATACAAAGAAAGGATTTTTAGAAATCTTGGCCAACTGAAAAGTATGAGCATGAAAAGTATGAGCATGTACAGCACTCAATACTTAGTTGGGGCTCCTTTTGCCTGAATTACTGCAGCAATGCGGCGTCGCATGGAGTCGATCAGTCTGTGGCACTGCTCAGATCTTATGAGAGCCCAGGTTGCTCTGATAGTGGCCTTCAGCTCTTCTGCATTGTTGGGTCTGGCATATCGCATCTTCCTCTTCACAATACCCCATAGATTTTCTATGGGGTTAAGGTCAGGCAGGTTTGCTGGCCAATTAAGAACAGGGATACCATGGTCCTTAAACCAGGTACTGGTTGTTTTGGCACTGTGTGCAGGTGCCAAATCCTGTTGGAAAATTAAATCTGCATCCTCATAAAGTTGGTCAGCAGCAGGAAGCATGAAGTGCTCTAAAACATCCTGGTATACGGCTGCGTTGACCTTGGACCTCAGAAAACACAGTGGACCAACACCAGCAGATGACATGGCACCCCAAACCATCACTGACTGTGGAAACTTTACACTGGACCTCAAGCAACGTGGATTGTGTGCCTCTCCTCTCTTCCTGCAGACTCTGGGACCCTGATTTCCAAAGGAAATGCAAAATGTACTTTCATCAGAGAACATAACTTTGGAGCACTCAGCAGCAGTCCAGTCCTTTTTTTTTTGTCTTTAGCCCAGGCGAGACGCTTCTGACGCTGTCTGTTGTTCAAGAGTGGCTTGACACAAGGAATGCGACAGCTGAAACCCATGTCTTGCATACGTCTGTGTGTAGTGGTTCTTGAAGCACTGACTCCATCTGCAGTCCACTCTTTGTGAATCTCCCCCACATTTTTGAATGGGTTTTGTTTCACAATCCTCTCCAGGGTGCGGTTATCCATATTGCTTGTACACCTTTTTCTACCACATCTTTTCCTTCCCTTCACCTCTCTATTAATGTGCTTGGACACAGAGCTCTGTGAACAGCCAGCCTCTTTTGCAATGACCTTTTGTGTCTTGCCTTGTCCTTGTGCAAGGTGTCAATGGTCGTCTTTTGGACTACTGTCAGGTCAGCAGTCTTCCCCATGATTGTGTAGCCTACAGAACTAGACTGAGAGACCATTTAAAGGCCTTTGCAGGTGTTTTGAGTTCATTAGCTGATTAGAGTGTGGCACCAGGTGTCTTCAATATTCAACATTTTCACAATATTCTAATTTTCTGAGATACTGAATTTGTGATTTTCCTTAGTTGTCAGTTATAATCATCAAAATTAAAAGAAATAAACATTTGAAATATATCAGTCTGTCTGTAATGAATGAATATAATATACAAGTTTCACTTTTTGAATGGAATTAGTGAAATAAATCAACTTTTTGATGATATTCTAATTATATGACCAGCACCTGTATATTGTTTATTATCGTTGTTGACAATAAAAGCATACAGTTAGTGTTGGGGGTATGGTTCTGTTCTGGTCAAGAACTCCCCACACCTGTCCATGCACCCATGCCTGGACAGAGCGGGGAGAGCAGAAAGTCAACCCCCAAGGGGTACAGAATGGAACCAGTATATGCATATGTAATTACAAATTCACATTATACGAGTGTAGACAATACATGAGAGAAAAGCTTGCCATGTATAGACCTACGGGAAGAAACAAAGCAATTAAACACAGGTAAAGGTGGAGTTGGGGTCGGAGGAGGGAGTTTTGTTTGCGAGCAGCAATGCGATAGAAGAAATGCTGAGAAATGTGAATTTAAATGGCCATGGTGATAAGTGTCAAAACTGGATTGGTACACGTCAGGAACAGCTGGCTATCAGCTGATGCGAGCTTCACTGACGTGGCCTGCCTGAACTGACGCGATGCTTGATGTCTTTGTTGGCTCCAACTTGAAGTGGCAGTTTAGTATAGACTTTTAAACGTCTCCTACTAGTTTGAGACACTCATTTTCCCTACTGCCATTCTTATGGATTGAATGCATCTCATTGTCCTCTCAGCAATCTGTTAGTTTGAAGGACCCAACAACAGGTGTGGACATTTGCATTGTCCAAACAATGAAATGTTTGAAATGTGTTCAGAAACATTCATTATTTTTGTGTGATGTTTGCTTGAAACAACTTACCATAGCTGAAGTGCGTAATTTCAGCACCATTAGTGGCACCAGACACACTTCACCTTCAGTAAGATCTTTCCAGCACACATAATTATAGTTGTGACATATGACCATCCCTCTCAGCTGGCTCGCAACAGCACACAAAAGTGAAGTGTTCACTTCTGTGACTCCAAATGAACATGTGTGTACACACTTGTGGAGCAACACAGAGGTACACAAAGATTTACATTATCATTAGATGAGTCTTCCTTGTGTCCATGCATTCACATGTGTTTGCAAATAAAATGTTAATGTGTGTGGGAGAGTGTGTGCGTGTTGAGAAAGAGATTAACATGTTGAATTATTCATCCTCTTGTTGGAGTTAATAACAGTGGCGTATCAGGGGGATCGGGTCTGATGGTTGTTTGTTCTATGATAAGCTGACGGAGCTCTTATCTCATGGGCCAGTGCTAAATTAGGCATCCCCCCTGATACAAATCTCTAATGCTTGCTTTGCCTTCTCCCCAATACCAAAGAGTCAAAGCTCACCATGGACCGGAATCGAAATTAGGCTGAAATTGAAGTCAAAGGACAAAAATGCATTCATGCGGCTGTGGTACGTCAAAATGAGTCAGCAAGGTATGTAGCTGAAAACTTGAGCTCAGCAGTCTGTGTGTATGTGTGCCCGTCTCGATTTTTCTGACAGTAAGCAGGTACACTGTCTCATTAGTACGGATTACTCAAAGCACTTCCTGCTGCCTGTGGCTTCATCCACAAGTGTGACTCCTGTGTGTCTGTGTTATACCTCCATCCTTTTTTCTCTCTGAGTTCATCTGAGTCTGTTCATTCTAGCCAAATGGTGAGACCCCTAATTCCCAAGTCTGCCTTGCTTTAAAGTGACATGCATTAATTACAGACTTCTAAACACCCGAAAGTCAAAAGGACGGCAGGCCTCACGTTCCTCTAAAATTACTGTCCGAACAAGAAAACGCCCAACTTCATCATGAAACAATCTCACTGAATGACAAAGCGCTCATTTTCACGCTATTAATATTGGCAAATAATCCTCTCGTTCCTAGTTATACAGATGAGAAGAAACAATTCTGTTTTTAATGGAAAAGTGTGAGACTTCCATTCTCTGAGCTCAGCTGTGCAGGTGAACTAATTTCAGAGTGCTGTACCTGTAATTCTTCTGAGGAAATGAAGAATGTCTAGTCTCTGAATTTAAATAATCTACATCTTGAGACAAAAGGACCAACCAGCACGTTGCAAATGAACAGTCCATCAGCCACTTTAACACATTCAAAGTCAAGTCGCATTGAACGGGGAGTGAGTCACAGTGTGATTCTTTCTCCTTTAATGCGACTGAGTTAAACTTGCTGATGGACTGTTCATTTTTAAAACCCCTGGTTGGACCGTTTGTCTGTAACCAAAAAAAAAAAAAAAAAGTAGATTATTTAAATTCCTGGAGACTGGAAACCAGATTAAAGCCCAATTTACAACAAGAACAATAACTAAATTAACATCCACACCAGTGGACAATATCATTCTGTTTATTATAAGCACATGCTGCAGTTTTGTTGTCTGCCACTCTAAATGCTTAAATCATTCTGAAAGTGATTCCAGCGATATTGTTTATCTGTGCTGTTATCGTTATAATTGTAGTGTAGACTCTTTTTATTTAGAATAATTTTTAGAACTATGTTTATCATTGTCCTTCGTGTTGTGAACAACCCTTAGAACTGGCATAAACTTGTTTTACTTGTCTCTTTTCAATTTAAAGTTACTGAATAAACCCCATTCAATATATATATATATATATATATATATATATATATATATATATATATATATATATATATATATATATATATATATATATATATTTTATACATATATATATAGCCTTCAGATTAAGATGAAGTGACCAAGGTTCAAAAGCATGACTCAGTAATTGCTAACCTCTGACTGTGGGTTGTCAGAAAGGCTTGTCTCTATACTGCTCTGTATAAGCTATAGCACATATAGTTTGTACTGGGGCACAGATCGGACAGTGTATGCCTTTAATACACCTTTTTGTACGCAATTGTTCATTAACCCCCTTTAAACTACTGTATTTTCACCCACAACACAATTCTAAACTGTCTGTTTCCTGCAATTTCACAGTATGTGTAACTAGAAACCCACTTCGATGATGTAACCAGGTGGTGAAATTGCTTAGCTGTCTGTGAAAAACCAAAAAAAAGTACAATGGTAAGCAAGCACACTCTGTTGACTTTATCTCATGCACATCATAAGGGGTAGGCCTATTAGTTTGGTTCACAGAGGGTGTAATAATTATTCCTCTTGTGACCTCTAGATGCCGCTAAGAGCACAATGAACATTTCCTGCCGCGCTCCAGTACAGTATGGATCTGAGATGTTTTCCCCCTCTCCCTCCTACTTAGTACCCTCATGACAGCGTGATAAACTACATAATATAATTTCACGTTGTGTGTTGACGCAGCTGATCCCTTTTAAACAAAGCAGAGAGTGATTGAAACCCGTGCCGAGTCGAAACATTTCGCCGTAAATGACTACATCGTGCCTGCAATCGCAACTCCCATGCGTTTCGGTGAAACGATACAGACCTTCAGTGGTAGATGGACAACGCGTCGAATTGCATGCTTCTTAAGTTCTATATTTTAAAACGTAGTTGTAATGTTAATATTATTTTTCTTGGTCATAAAATGTCTTCTAGATTGAATTGCTCCTGCATGGGGGATGCGCGCTCATCGTTTCAGGGGTGGAAAAGGGGACGGAAATGCGGGAATAATTAGCTATTCCCAAAGTTTTTTTTCTGCCTGTAAAGTATCTGAGGTATCCCTCTTTGCAGTGTTGCCAGATCACAGAAGAGAAACAAGCCCATAGTGACTTCCCTCACCAAAGGGAGGGGGATGGGTCTATTCAAAAATTAAATCCATTTACAAAATAATTTATTTATGTTGCATTTTATCCATTTAAAGAGATTAATAAATCGCAATGGTACGTCGATATATTCATCAGTGGCCGGGAACGTCTTGATTGTTGATGAAGCACATTCTGTGTGTGGTATAACTACATGACATAGGCCTATTGCATTCACCATTTTCCTTTGACCCATATGCTCCCTGTTTACTAAAAGCAGCCGTAAACATAATTTACTTTGGGTGTTGCTATACAAGTACCTCAATTTAACCATGCGGAACTTTCTTGGTAGCACTAACCAGTAAAAACGTGCAGTTTGTGAATTTCATAGCATTCAGCGTTTTGGACATCATATTCATTTGCATACTATATAAAGTATCGAAGTGTGCATATTTGGATGAGGCAATTAGCCTATATAGCTGAGTTAAACTGTAAATAACTGATTGGTCACACTTTAGTCAAACGTTAATGTGTTACGTGGAGCCCCCCAAAACAACGCGTATTTATTAGCATTTTTATGACAAAGCAAGCCTAGTCGCTTATAATAATCGGACATGGCAACACTGGGACTTGGTAATGTTTGGGTAAATACGAATTTTGTTGTGGAGTCCACACAAGCACATCTCATAAAG
The DNA here is from genome assembly GCA_018749465.1 of Paracanthobrama guichenoti. Taxonomy (NCBI): domain Eukaryota; kingdom Metazoa; phylum Chordata; class Actinopteri; order Cypriniformes; family Gobionidae; genus Paracanthobrama; species Paracanthobrama guichenoti. The sequence goes on along the minus strand of CM031956.1, from coordinate 36,244,174 downwards.
CTCCGCCCTCGACGATTCAAAATGATGTTCTTGTATGAGCTCGGGAGTCAGCGAGCGAGCGAGCGAGTGAGAGAGGGGGAGAGCGAGAGCGCAATCGGTCGGAAATCACTTCACTCTCACATAGGCTATCCACATTATAGACGCGCGCGGTGAGCTGCGGCAAGAGCACGAGCCCCGGCGTCCTCAGTATCACCGAATGGTGAACTGATGATGAGAGCACGCGCACTGGACTCTACCGGACATAGCCTTGGAAGATTTTTCTGTTTTCAATTTTATGCACAGACTGTTGTTGACTGAAGGTTGAAGTTTTGGAGGATGCTGTCGTGTGGAATTTGACGTTTCAGGATGCTGTGAGCCCGGTCCGGAGAAGCGCTTGTTCGGGGTTTCCTTTCGTGCGCAAGGAGAGGACACTTCTCTCTGATGTGCGTAACCACCATCAGCCAAGTTGCGCGCTCTTATTTTCTGACGAGACACTTTTCGCTACAGATTTAGTGGACCCTCCGTGTTAAAAAGAGGATTTTTAAAAGAAAAAACAAGAAAGCTGACAGCGGGGAAGGGTGCTGTTTTTTGTTTGTATCGACGGGATTGCGGTGGTGCTGAATTTTGGATATCCAAAGCGCTTGATTTGTGTTGTGGAAAGGGAACGCGGCTCTCGGTCCGACTCCATCAGCCAAGACTACAACTGAGAGGAGTAACTATTCGTTAAGGTATATGAGATTGGTTTTGTTTTTTGCAATTGATATTTACAAATTTGCACATTTTCTCTCTTGCCTATGTGAGCGCTCTCATTTGGTCCTTAACTTAGAATGAGGAGTCATGTAGAGACACGTATCATTATAGAGAGGTAGCCTATATATGTGTGTCTGTGATGTGTTTAAATTATATTTGTGACAGAAATATAATATAATAGTACCACCTGACATCACAAGGTTGCGTGATTTATTTGATGTTTCGTTACAATTAACGCTGAGCAAATAACTGAAGTGCTGCACTCCTCAGTTTAAATATCACGAATTTATCAATATCTCATGTTAACATCGACCCGATAGCCCTTAGAGCTGATTAGCGCACATGTGACATGTTTTCCCTACACTATTGCTATTGATTTTTTTTACAAGAAAACGTTTTTTTTTCCTTTTTTCTACCGAGCGCTCGAGTGGATCGCCAATCTACGCTATTACATTTCCACATATAGAAAATAAACCCTTGACCCATGGATCCACATAACATCTTCATCTAGCTTAAGTGCCGGCCAGTGGAGCTTCACGTAGATTTTAACCGATTAATCATATGTAATATTTATCTCTTTCTTGTGCGCTCGAGAACGTCCGTTCATTGCCGATGAAAAAAACTCTGACAGCAAACCCTCACAGGAACTGCGCTTACTTGCATGCAAACTCAAAGCTTGTAAGCGCTGTTTATAGTAGACATAATAGTTAAAGTATATACTTTTGTGAGCTTTTATGGGTTAAACCTAAGTTTAGGCTACTATCTTATTTGGTTACTGCTCGCGCCCACAACACCTGTTGCACTCGTTTTTGCGCATTTCTCACATAGCTCTACTTTTCCGCCCCAGAGCGTGGTGGTTGGAAAATGCTGCGGTTAATTGTACCCACAGAATGTCAACCAGTCAACATTTCACGAGACACACTTGTCCTTCCTTGGTACTCAGTTACCAGTAATGGTGACAAAACAATCGAAAGCATTGCCTGTCATAACAGTGGAATCCGGTTTTTCTAGCCACTCCCGTCGTCGGATTGCTTTTAAACCTGTTCGTCTGGTCCGGCTGAGAGAGACAGGTGTGAAAACAAGGGAAGGCTTGGGCTTCATTCCGCCCATCTGTGATCGGACATCTCGAATCTTTCTGTGGTTCGTCTGTAGGCAAAGCATTCAGCCGGATGTAAACTTTTATAGAAGCCCACAATTGCTTGCAAATGATCTGGTCTAACTTGGAGCGCATTCATCCGCAGGTAAAAGTCATTTCCCTTCCTCTCTCTCACCGAGATCGTGTTCTGTAGGCATCAGCACAAGCACACACCGGCACTTGGGCGAGCTTCTCATGCTGTTCCAGTAGATTATTGATCTGTGGATCTTATAAGCACGTTCTTTTATTTCCCTCCTCCATTTATTTAATGTACCGAAACTATACACTCAAACCCGGCAGTTATATGTGAATGCGATTTGAATTATTGGATGGGGGTGGGGACGCAGATCCCCTAATAAAGATCTGTATAGAGACCACCAAACTTTGGTTTTGACTGGCTTTAAGAGTACATGTTTTACATATAGCTATGGGCTTTTCGGTGATATTTAACTTTAGTGGTTTGCTTAAGAACCATTTTGTTGACGTTTGCACATGCGCTCTGTCAGCCTCAAATAATTGAGCCTTGTTAATATTCTATGGAAATTAATTTTAAAAAGTTGCAAAACATTGAATAATTAGCATTTCGGGCTGTTGATCGTGTCGCGGCATTAAACTGTCCTTAACTTGATGGGCGTAAACGCTGCATACTGAGTATGCGAGTCTAGTGAAACAGGAGAAAACGAGACGCTTCACAGGCACACAGATACCGAGAGAAAAAAAAGGAAAAATATTATTTTGAGGTGACAGTTCGAGTGAACCGAGACTTCAGTGTGTACGTGACTAGGCATTTCAGCCATATGTTCTTTCTTTGAGGTTAAAATGTTACCATACTTTATTCCATGTATACTGGTGTAAACGTTTTCAATTGGTCTTGTTAAAAATACATGTAGATTTGACAGCTGTATATATTTGATAGTTTACTTTAGCCATTTCATCTCATCTCATATATATATATATATATACATACACACATATACACATACATACATACATACATACATACATGCATACGCATATTGACAATTTCCCCCTATCAAAACCAATGAGACATTTCAGCATTTCAATGTTCATGAGTCAGTTTTACTGTACATAATACAAGTTTATTTCAGTTTCATTGCTTCTAAGTCAACATGTCTATAGACAACCAATATACTGTACATTTTTTGTTCAAGGAAAAACAATTAACGTCTGCTGGTCAAAACAACTGAATTACAAGACAGGACCCATTGTTGAGCTGTACTGCCCTTCATTATCTTCCCATTTTTACTGAGTTACAAAACAAGTATACATTACGTAAAAATGTTGTGCTTATTTTATTGATTTTATTACAACTTCTATGTCTGTTTAACCCATAAACGTAGCAGCAGTCTTTGTCTATGTTATCAGTGTGTGTGTGTGTGTGTTAGCCGTGTGTAATGGTGTGTGAGAGTTTGTGTGCCAGCCTTGTGACTGGCCAGCTCTCTGTGTAACAGCCTGGTAGACAGCAGCGGGGCAGCAGTTCATCTCGTCTGAAAGCGGGCGCAGACTAATCTGGCCCCACAATGGCTGAATGAAATAATTAAAGTAATCCTCTGTGCCTCGCACTTGGCTAGGAAGGGGAGCCTTGGACCACCCATCCTGAACGGGTCACTGAGCACCGTGGAGCTGGTGGCCTGTAGAGCCTGGATGGCTGCAGCCGAGGACAAAAGCTCACGTGAACTCAACTCTGTGGCTGTGGGTGCTGGCATCAAAGTCTAGAATCACAACGCACTCAGTATTGGATGAGTTTGGTTATCGTTTGTCGCCTGCTACTATTTATTTTAGCCGATGTGTGTGGGTTCAGGTGGTTTGATTTAAATTGTCTCCATTAGAATGAGTAAGCATGGATGCATTTTATTCACAGGAGGTCACTGCACACTTTTTTCGATTTCTTTGCTGATTAATCGGCAGCATTATTCAGTTGGTGAGTCTATTGGCTCACCTCAAATAATTATTCAGCTTTTCTACTATATTTTTCAAAAAGACACTTCAGATGTGTACTAAAATGTCAGTTGAGCTGGTTGAGTTAACCATTAACCCAAGACAGATGCTGCACTCTTACTTCCTTCAGAGTCAATCATTCTCCTTGCATCAGACAAGAGCTGACTTCTGAACCCTCATAAATGTCAGCGCTTTAATTTAATTCTTTAATTATCGCATTGAAACCGGGATGGGGAGGGGATAGAACAATCATTGACTAAGGACTCTGTGCGTTACCATGACACACTGCCACCACTGTGCCTTGTCCAGGAATCCGACTCCTCTTAAGGCGGTTACGTAAATGCTTTTATTGCTTATTTTCCCTAGAATCACCTTGCAGTTTCACGCTGAGTTGGATGCCACCTGGAGGGGTGTCTTGGCAGAGGTATGCCATCCTCATATTCCCATGGTTTTTTTTTTTGCTGGCAGAGACAGGGTGAGCGTTGGTACAATGATGAATTCCTCGTCACAAGTCTCTAAAGAGGAAAGAAGGTGAGCGAGACTGTGAGAGAGGGAGAGAGAAAATCATACAGCAATTTTAAAGCATGTCAGCGGGGGAGGCTTTAGAATAGTAATTAGCCCGTTAAATCTGTTAACCTCCCCCTGCGCAACAACACAATGGCCTTCTCGACAGTTTACATATATGAGCATATCTCTGAGAGGGCAAGGGAAGGCATAAAATGATGGTGCGCATATGAAAGCGAAAGACAGAGAGATGTAGGTGATGTTGTTAATAGAGACCAGGTGTGAAAAGAACATAATGTGTTTTTTTGTTTTTTTTTGCGGACAGGAAATTAGAGGGGAACCATGTTCCCCCCAAGGCTGATGCAACATTTCTGACCAAAATGTACTGTGAATAATCCGCCAAGAGGCTCCATTGGGGGAATTCCGATTCATGCCTTCCCCTGCGCTCAAAGCTATTGATTATATTAATGACATCTACCTTATACACAGCAGTACAAGATGAATTAGGCTATACAGCCTGAGAGCCGAGAATAAATTCTCACAGGATTATGACAGTAGTCATAAATACCGCACTCTGGCGACGCCTGTCTCCCTGCTAGGAGATCTTAGCCGTGGCTCGATGATGCCATATTTGAAGACGTTATCAGAGAGGTGGACGGTGCATGTTGATTTAGAGCCCATCATAAATCGGCTCTCTGACCATGTAATGATGACGATCAAAACTCTGAGGTGAAGAAAAGCCCCACCGACGGCCCATTGTCATTGTAATGGCTAGGCTTATTGTGTACCTGTGTGAAGGCAAAGTGCTAACTCTCTGCAACTGAAAGAAAAGCTGTCTGCTAGGTAGCAATGCTTGATTTGACTCTGTTAAGGCCTCCTGTGTCTTGTAAATATTGCTGTCGTTAAGGCCCACCACTCATATGCACTTATGCATTTCCATTACAAAAGAGAGTTCTTAGCCAAAAGCCTAAGCTGTTGCTACTTTTATATTTCATACACTCAAACACGTTCAGTAGTTTTCTTTTTTGTATACCTTCATGTTTTTCCCTAAGATTTTCCATTTGCCAGAACGTCTGCTCGCAAACATACATTGACATTCCTTTGCTGCGTTTGTTTTTAGATCTTGTAAGTTTTACACACCCACAGACATATATACATGTGCGCACACACGTTCACATTCACAGAAGAGTGTGGGAAAGGATGTCTACAGCCCACATTAGGGTTCCCAGTGTACAGTGACCCTTTAACACAGATTCTTTACGCTGGGCCCTTGAGAGCGAATGTCGTGAGAGCTTCTCAAACTCTTCATCGCAACAAACAGATTCACATGCTTTTCATGTTGCGAGAATGTTTTTGAGCTTTGTTGACTTTTCCAGTGCACGATGAAGATGTGATATTTTGGTTTAGTTTATATATAGATCTTTTCATTTTATGTTTAAAAAAATAGCATTTTAGTGCTATTTTTACAGCCCGGTTAATCCTTCACCCAGTGCTTTTGAGGTCCCTGCCCTGCTTTTTCCCATTGACCTTTTTTCATTAACTCACGGTACAAAATTCAACACAAACCTTCAGCAAAGGCTCCGACACGTCTCTGTGAAATGCCAACTCCATGAGATGGTCGTTCAAAACTACAGTAAGGGATACGTTGCTTTAAAGGTGAGGTATTTTTCACCTCTCCAGCCCCAGAGGTGGTCCACGCTGTTTAATTAGCCACATAAAAGTGTGCCAGAGTCATCTGTCTCGACAGATTCAAAATTAGACTGTGAAATTAGTAAGAAACGAGTCAAGCTCTCATCATATGTGTGATCAGGGTCACACATCCCACCCTTCATTTCAGGCTCATTAGTGCATTGTTCTCCCTGCAGTGTCATTGCCTTGTGGCTGCAGTTGTGCGAGTGTTTTTGTATTTGTTGGTGTCTAATTTGTGCATATTAAAACTACTTTTCCCATGTACTATAGGGGAGTGTGTGAGGTGCAGAGTGTCTGTTGCAGTTACATTTGCCATTTTGTGTTGCTTTAACCACATGATTTTTCTTTGTAATTTTTTCATGAGGCTCACCATGTCATGCGTTTGCTAATGGAAAAATATTGAATGGAACATGCGCTAAACTAATACAACTAATCAATAAAAATGAGTGTATGGAAGAACCAACTTCCTATTAGTAACCAAATGACAGTCCATTTTGCTGGCAGTCATTTTTTTATATTTGTGTATGTATGTATGTGTGTGTGTGGGGGGACTTTGACAAAGACTTTGATTTTGATTCATTAGGTTTGGTATTTACAGGCAGAATGTGTATAGAACTGGTGGCAGTGCTCTCACATCCCCCATTGGTTCACCACTGGGTCGAGTTGAGGTGTCTGTCTCCTCTGGACGGTAATCTAGCAGCCCTGCCTCATTAGCCATGGGGAGCGTGGTGGGATAACATTCCCCATATGTTAGAGGGGTCTGCAATTACCACAGCAGGAAACATCAAAGTAACATGACCTTAAACGTGATAGATTAACAGAATCTGATTTATTAATTTGGTTTTCCTTTTTTATGTTCTTTTGTAGTTCCTCACACTGAGGTTGTTAATGTTTGCTGAGGTGGCAGCAGGGGGTCGTTGTCAAGATGCCTTCTATAACCCTGTCTATTACCTCCTCATGGTTGTGTGATGTCGCAACAAATTGGGAGCCATTTGCTGTGAATAGCTATCAGCTGAAGTGGCCATTGGAAGATTAGAAAACCACATTTTTCTACCATGTGTTCAATAACTTAAAGACTCGAACAGGAAAGGGAAGATTCACATGTGCATTTGTTTTCAAGAATGCTTTTGGTTTCTTTTGTGTGAAGGAAGTGGGCAGTGAACACTCAGAAAAAATAAAAGTACAAAATACAAATAAAAAGAAAGAAATTAGTGCTGTCAAATCGATTAATCATGATTAATCGCATCCAAAATAAAAGTTTGTGTTTACATAATATATATGTGTGTACTGTGTATAATTATGTATATTTGAATGCACACACATACATACATATATACATATATATTTAAGAACACAATAAACACATATACACTGTATGTATGTATGTGTGTATAGACACACACACACACACACACACATATATATATACTGTATCATTTATATTAAATTTAAGTATAAATATAACACATTTTTGTTAAATATATACATGCATGTGTGTATTTATATAACATTATATATATATGATTATACACAGTACACACAAATATATTATGTAAACACAAACTTTTATTATGGATGTGATTAATTGTGATTAATTCACTTGAAAGCACTAAAATAAATAAAACCAAAAGTTTCACTTTCAAATCTTTATTTTTATCCCTAATTTCTACTTTATTGTTTTGCCCCCATTTTTGTTTTTGGAAATAATTTCATTACAGAATAAATGAAAATAATTGACTTTAAAGGTAACTATAATAACTATTCATTAATAAAATTAAGAGCAGATTTATTTCAGTAAGCTGACGATTGCTTGAGCCAAAATCTACATTTAATTGTACTGCCTTAGATCTTAGATGTATAGAATTTTTTTTTTTTTTTTTGGGTTTTGGCCCAAAAAAAAAAAAAAAGTAAGGCTTGGAGCGATGGAGGGAAAACTATGTAGGATGATTTTGATGGATTTCACCCTTTCGTTGACCCCAGGCATGATTATAGAAATGAGAGCCAAGACAGTTTATCAATAGCTTGGGAAAGGTAGATCAAGTAGAGTAAAAGTATTTTTTGAATGGACATCACCTGTCTGCTAGCCTCCTCCTCTCTTAGGGTCTATCAGCCAATGCATCTCTTAGGAATATGGGCATATGTTGTTTTTTATGAATTAGACATGTCATGAAGTTTGCAGAATGAAGGTCAAACACAAGTAACTGTTTGTGACACATTTACTGTCTCTAAAATAGAGAGGTTTACAACACATGAATGGACGATCAATCATAAATCCCAGGGAATCAGTACCATAAAACTCCCTGCCATCGTTTTACAGGGTTGTGCCTGAAGAAGGAATGTTTCTTTAATCTTATTTGTTTGTTTGCTTGATCTTTTGCAGCAACAGACTGACGATGTGCCAGAGTGCCAATGCGATGTGGTCACGGTGGAGTGCCATGCTAGTGTGGATTTTGCTTTTCCTCTGTTGCTCTGCAAATGTAGTTAACACCATCCTCTACCAGGTGACCGAGGAGCAACCGCCCAATACCCTGATTGGCAGCTTGGCATCTGACCAGGGCCTGCCAGACACAGGTCACCTTTACAAGCTTGAGGTGGGCGCTCCTTACCTCCGTGTGGATGGCAAAACAGGGGATATCTACACCACAGAAATCCCGATCGATCGTGAGACTCTCAAGGACTGCCGCAACCTTTTCGAGGGCGATCCTTGTTTCCTCGAATTTGAGGTGTCTATTACAGATCTTATGAAAGGCACAGGACCTCGTCTCATCGAAGGTCGAATCGAGATCTTGGATGAGAACGACAACACTCCACAGTTCTCTTCACCTGTCTTGACATTGTCGATCCCTGAGAACACGCATGTGGGTGTGCTATTCGCAATTCCCGTGGCCACCGACAAGGATTCTGGAAGCAATGGCATCGCAGATTATGCGTTAACAACCGGCCCTGAAGCTGCCAACCTTTTCAGCCTGCAGGTGGCACAAGACTCAGATGAGAAATTGCCACAACTCATCGTATTGGGTAACCTAGATAGAGAGCAGCGAGATTCATATGACCTCAACATAAAAGTGGTAGACGGCGGCTCTCCACCTCGCCAGAGTAGTGCCCTGCTCAGGATCACCATTACAGATGCCAATGACAATGTTCCCAAATTTGAGAAGACACACTACGAGGGTGAGCTGCCAGAAAACAGCCCAGTGGGTCACTCTGTTCTACAAGTAAGTAATGTTTCTAAAACTAAGCAGATATTATAGCATGATGCCAGCAAAGAGGTAAATTCTAAGGAATCACATATACTGGCAACATGTATATATCTTAAATGGATTGTAAGTTGCTTTACATGAAAGTGTGCATTATTATTATTATTTTTATTTTTATTGTTATTATTTCCCTTTCTTATAAGGTTGTGATTTAAGTTAAAGTAAGCAAGTATATGTAATGCCAAACCTTAAGATTGGGTAATAAGTAATATAGGAGCTGATTTGACAGCCTGAAGATAGAAGTGCACTCAAGCCCAACATACAGAGCCTGACAAGCTCTTGTAAATGGAAGTCTCAGTTATCCCAATGGGCTTTAGCCTCGGTTCCCACACAACAGGGTTAAAGCGGAAGAAATGGGGAAAGCCAAATCATATTTTCATGGGCAATCGATTGATCCCTCACGGTCCCTTTAAACACAAGCTTTACAAAACGGGAGAGAGGTATTGACTGCCGGTGAGAATTACATTTTGAACTGTTGTGGAAACGAAAACGCTGCTAAGATTAGGATAGCCGTGAATGCTGGAAGCTTTCCAAGATCAATCTGAGGCAAGTGTCCACGCAAAACAAAAATTTTAATGACTGTTAATCTCTGTCAACAATTAATCCATGCAACCAAGTTGTATTCAAAAAGCATGTCAGAGGACTTTATTTTCCTCTAAATCCTAATAAGCATCCTTTGAAGCCAAAGTAAATAAGCAGTAGTGGAATTAAAACAGCTTAATTTTATGATTTCAGAGGGTTGTAAGTGTTGATGGAGTGTTTTAGCTTGTTCAGAGAAATGCTCTTCAAATACATTAAATAAAATGAATTCCCAGTTTTCATGGCGGATGAAATGGAGTGACTCATATAGAGCAATAATAACTTAAGCACCATGAATAATCTTATGACTGACTCAGATTAAGGCTGTTCTCTGTAATACATGGGCTGAAACCCCATCCATGTTTCATACACAGCCAAGGACATAAAGAGGAGAGGAACAAGGGAATATTGATTGTTTGAAAGCTTTAATCAAGCCACACTTTTTATTTATAGTTGTTTAAAATTATTCCCAGGTTCACAATAGACCCGACGGATTAATAGAAATCTGTGCCAAGACTGTGTAACTAAAGTGATGTCTCAAATTGATTTCATCTAGAAAATTACAGGTAATTTAGGAAAATTTGACTTAACACAAAACACAGTCTAGTTACATTTAACTCCACTAAGTGAATATATTTCTAATTTTCTTCTTATATATTGAATATTGAATAATAATAAAATGCTATTCATAATTGTATCACTAATTAGTGAAAGCACAAGCTGTTTTTTTTTTTTTGTTTTTTTTATCAATACATTGTGTGCTTGATATTAAATTCCTAATAGATTCAGTTTATTTTTTAATTACACTAAATTAGTCTTGCGCTTGGATGCCCTGCTAATGTATTACAGCTTACAATGAGCTACATCTTTTACATCTATTACAATGATGGTCCTGACTAAGTATTTTAACCCCTGTATTGGCACTGCATGTAAACCTGTGATTATATAATCTGTTTTGTAAACTGTTTTAGTGCTTTGCTTAGTTTAATTTTGTGTTATGTTGATCTAGGTGAAGGCCAATGACTCTGATATGGGTCCCAATGGAGAGGTTACCTACAGCCTCCACCAGGCACCACCAGCAGTCCAAAGACTTCTTAGTATTGACCGCAACACAGGCATAATTTTTGTGAAAGGCTTGGTGGATCGTGAAGAAATCAGCATACTCAAATTCTATGTCCAAGCTAAAGACAATGGTCCCCAAGCAAAGAGCTCCAAATCCCTTGTGACTATCACAGTGAAGGACCAGAATGACAATGCACCCTCCATCAGGATCCGGGGAATTGGTCTTGTGACGCATGAAGATGGTGTTGCTAACATATCGGAGGACATGCCAGTGGGCACAGCTGTGGCTCTGGTGGAAGTATCAGATCGTGATGAGGGTGAAAATGCGGTTGTGACCTGTGTGGTTGCTGGGGATGTCCCATTTCAGCTGCGTTCAGCTAGCGAAACTGGTAATGACCGCAAGAGGAAGTACTTCCTCCAGACAACCACGCTACTGGACTATGAACGGATCAAAGACTACAGGATTGAAATTGTGGCAGTGGACTCTGGCAACCCTGCACTATCCAGCACAAATTCCTTGAGGGTGCAAGTGACAGACATGAATGACAACTCCCCAGTCTTCTCACCCTCCTTGTACCAGGTAGAATTTGCTGAGGAGAACCAGCCAGGTGACACGGTTTTGGACGTGTTAGCCACGGATGCTGACAGTGGGACTAATGCAGAGCTGACATACAGTATAACTGGTGGATCAGTCCCTGAGGGACTCTTTGAAATTAACCCTAACACAGGAGAAGTACGTGTCATGAGCCAGCTGGACCGTGAACAATTAGATCACTATCAGTTTCAAGTCGCAGCAGCTGATAAAGGTGTACCAAGCTTGAGAGGAACTGCCACTGTTGTTATTAAGGTGCTTGACAGAAACGACAATGACCCTAAATTTATGCTTAATGGTTACAGCTTTTCAGTCCAAGAAAACATGCCACCCCTTAGTCCTGTTGGAATGGTAACTGTCACCGATCATGATGAGGGTGACAATGCTCGTGTTCAACTCTCTGTAGAGCCAGACAATGGCAAGTTTATGATTCAAAATGGAACTTACACCATCCTTTCGACAATTTCCTTTGACAGAGAAAAAGAGAGTACCTACAGTTTCCGACTTAAAGCTGTTGATGGAGGTGACCCACCACGTTCCTCCTACGTTGGCATTACTATTAATGTTCTTGATGAGAATGACAATGCTCCTTATGTCACCAAGCCCTCAAACTCCTCATACAAGTTCTTGGATCCCCGCACAAGCCCAGAGACCCACGTAGAACGCGTTGAGGCGGAGGACATTGATATTGGTTTAAATTCTGAGCTGGATTTCAGTATTGTAGGGGGCAACCCTCATGGCTTATTCCGCATCTCTTCAGAAGGTGAGGTTACATTGGCTAAAGAGTTCACATCCAAACACATTGGCCTCCACCGTCTGGTAGTAAAAGTTAGGGACAGAGGCACACCACCACGCCATACAACTGCACTGGTTCACATCTATGTCAACGAGACCATTGGCAATGTCTCGCATGTCGAAGGACTTGTTGGACACAGTCTTTATACGCCACTTGAAATGGACATTGCTGGAGATCCAGATTATTCTCATGACCAGCATAGTAACATTCTCTTTGGAGTCTTGGGTGGCCTTTTTGTGGTCATTCTAATCATTGTGGTGGCAGTGATCATTAGGCATGTGCTGAAGGAGAATAAAAGTGGCTACCAGGCAGGCAAGAAGGAGACCAAAGACCTGTATGCTCCCAAACCAGGACCTAAGACCAACAAGAACAAGAAGGCAAAGAAAAGCAAAGCTCCAAAGCCTGCCAACCCATCTGAAGAGGATGAGGGGGGAAGTCTTCAGAAAGGCCTAAAGTTTAACCTCATGGATGATAGCGTCAATGATAGCCCTCGGATACACCTGCCTCTCAACTATCCCCCTGGGAGCCCAGACCTAGGGCGACACTATCGGTCTAATTCTCCTCTGCCATCTATTCAGCTCCAACCTCAGTCACCTTCTGCCTCAAAGAAACACCAGGCAGTGCAGGACCTGCCGGCCACCAACACCTTTGTAGGAACCGGGGACAACAACTCAACAGGCTCAGACCAGTATTCGGATTACAGCTACAAGGCCAACTCTTCAAAATATAGCACCAAACAGGTAGGAGACGACTTCAAAAGCATGGCAGGGTACTACAGCCCAGGGTACCACACAGAGTACCACAGCCCAGAGTACCGCAGTCCAGAGTACCGCAGTCCAGAGTACCACAGTCCTGAGTACCACAGCCCAGGGTATCAAAGCAACGGGTATCACAGCAACATGGTGTGGACTAAGGGCATGTATTAGGGGCTGGAACTGAATGAATGTCAAACCAAAGGTGCACTGATCACAAAGCATGCTCATCACTTCACTGAAATAAGTTTGTCTTTTTCCTTTTTCTTTTTCTTTTTTTTTTTAGTTCTGTAGTATCATTTATGTCCTGAAGGAAACATATGATTTAATTAAATTATTACTCATTTAAATGAAGGAGACAATTAAAGTCTTATTTTTCTCTTTATTTTCTTTGAGAGGGCTGTTTTCATTTGGACAGTGTTTATTGCTGCTCCTCGAAAGATGAACAGAACTACGTCTAATATCCTTTGAAACACATAACCTTCAGATCAGAGAGATGTGGCTTTTCTTTTTTAGTTTTGCCCTGAAAGACAACAAATAATAGCCGTCATTGTTTTGATATTTTTTGTTAGACTAGCTTCAGGTATTTGCACAATTGTTGATGAGTCAAAATGATTCTAAAAATCAAAACTTTGACCTTTTTTTGCATAAAAAAGAAAGCGTGCTGAATAAATAAAATGACACAGGAAGGCCGGTCAAGTAAACATATTTGAACGTTTCCATGGCACATTTTGCAGGCCTTTAAAAATGTCTTTAATTATTTGGACCCTGTTAGTCAGAGTTCAAGTGGATTATTTATACAGATTAATGGTTGGTAATTCCCCACCACCCACTTCTTTCTCAATCTTCATTGATTGTGCATGCAAAGAGTGCCTTATTTTGTTATGTTCATAAGTGGAATGGCTTAATGCAGATTCATAATCAGCTACTGATGTCAAAGTGTGCCATTAAACATCTTTGAATTAACTGCGGGATTTTCTGCAACGCTGTGAATAATGTCACATACATTGTAAATAGAAAGCTACTTGAGGTTTAAACTAAACCAAAAATCAGTTTGTCTTGAATTTAATTAGCAAACCTTTGGAGACAATCATTGGAAAAGTTTTTTTATTTTTATTATTATTATTATGCAAGTTATATTGTGAATGTTAATAACAAGCTATTGTCTGTGTGTGTTCCTCCCATATGATGTTTGTTTTGTTCTATTGTGGAATGGCGATGAACAACTTAAATAGCTTTATACAGAAGCATGTACTCAATTCATTCTTAAAACACCAAAATATTTTTTGATACCAAATTTGTAAATATACAGTTTAGAACCAACTAGATCTCAGCTGCTTTGATAGTGGCTCCATGTTTAAATTTTTGTACATATGAAGTTCAATGAGACGCGTGTTCATATTTAAAGCAATAATCACTTGTGTTGTTCTGATGGAAAGATGCAATGTTAAAATGATGTCCTGCAGTATCGGCTAGTTTACACAACGCAGCACACGCATCGTACAAGTTGAATATGACACGGCACTTTGCATTCTGTGTAAAGTGTGTATCATCTGTGGAACTTTTTAAAGCTGCAGACATCCCCACTTCTGTTTAATTTCTGTCATGTGTTGTTTTGTTTGTTGATTTGCAATTTGTATTTTGTATTTTCTTTTTTACAAGTAAACAAGTTGGCTTTCAATAAAACGTCTGTGAAGGTGTTACATTGTGGATTTAATGTTAAACAGAATCAGTGCATTGAAATTACTCACCAGGGGACATTAATACTTAAGGTACAGTATTTCATTTCCATATTCCCATATTTATTTATGACATTGCCCTTTCTATATATCACATTTTACCTGTAAACATTCATTTTTTATTTACGAAATGACACCATAAAATGTACTTTGTACTAATTTATTTATTTTATTTTAATTCTCACTGTACCAGTGAGCACAGGTCGATGTGGTTGCATTACCACAGCTATTATTTTAAGCTTCTAAATTGATAGCTAGACAAATTGATTGATTTTGCTTTACTTCTCATCAAATTTAGTTTTATAGCCTACACAAAATGCCACAATGTCTGTCTTATGTGATCCATATCTTAAACACAATTAATATGACACATTTACAACATCGCACCTCTGAGACTGAGCCATTTAGGATGCATTTACGAATGCATTTTTTCAAGTGTTTTTGTTTTTCTCATTCATACTGCACATCACAGGAACAAAAATCATGTTCCAAGAGGATTTGAGCAGTGCAGACTTGGCGTATCCGAATGACCCTAGAGGAAAGTGAGGTGTTTTGTACAGGTCCTGTCAATCAAAGCCCCTTTTTTGGGCTCCATCTTTAGATTTGAGGAATAGGATCAAGGGATGGTTGTCAGAGGTCTTGTTACGTTTTTTGTACTATTCGATTGGCTCCTTGTATGCCGGCAGCTAATCTGGGCCTAAAAAAAAAGTCTTTCACACACACACACACAACAGACACACATGCAGCCTTTCCTGCCGCTGTCGACCATTTAAATTCTAGCAGCGTCTGCGCTTCTTAAAAGCTGTCGATTTTGCCCTCAGCTTGCACCGTCACCATGGCAACGGACTGACCAGTGTGTGTTGTATGCTGACTCACAGACTGCTGAGTGCAGGTGGGGGGAGACAGAGATACTAGGAGGGATCATTGAGAGATGAATAGAAAGAGGGCACAAGAAAGCGAGGAAAAAAAAAAGATAAAGGTGGTCGAATTAGAAAAACAAAACACACACACGCACACAAAAAATGTCATTCCACACCATTCTTCCATGTACTCCGTTCATGATACTCTCGGTGCGCTTCTGCTATTGGAAGAAACAGGCCATTCATTAATTCATTTGGTCACATTCCCTTCTATCATGGGCTAGTACTGTCCACTTTACATTCCATGAATGCAAATCCACTTTAAATGCAGTCGTAGCTATATGAGTCTCTACTGTACCTTAAGTTTGTCATTGTCCCTGTGATCTGCTCTCAATGACAGAAATTCAAAGAAGAGGGGATAATGTAGCCTTAAACCAGTTCCTGTATGTGTCTGCATATAGCATATAGCATTTCCTTTCTATACATTGTTTGGTATGGAATATCATGCAAAATATATATTATACAGCATTTTTAACTAGTCCGCAAAGTCTTCTATACACATTTGTGACCCTGGACCACAAAACCAGTCATAAGTCACATGGGTATATTTGTGGCAATAGCCAACAATACATTGTATGTTTAAATTTGATGCCAAAAATCATTAGGATATTAAGTAAAGATCATATTCCATGAAGATATTTTGTACATTTCCTATCGTAAATATATCAAAAATGTATTATTAGTAGTAATATACATTGCTAAGGTCTTTATTTGGACAACTTTAAAGGCAATTTTCTCATTATTATTATTATTATGTATTTTTTTTTTTTTGCATCCTCAGATTACAGATTTTCAAATAGTTGTATATCGGCCAAATAGTTCCCTATCCTAACAACCAATACATCAACAGAATGATCATAGCTTTCAGATTATGTATAAATCTCAATAAAAAAATAAAAAAATAATAAAAAAAAACACCCTTATGACTGGTTTTGTGGTCCAGGGTCACATTTATAAATTCTACCATTTACCTTTATAAGAATTTCATTCTTCAAGTTCAAGTTCAAGTTTATTTGTCATTACACATGTACAAGTACAGTATAACGATATAAAGTATATATTCTGTTGTACCTGTTTAGCCTCCACTCGTGTCTCCCGGTTGTAATTCTTCAGTCTGAGTGTGATTGAGAATTAGTGGATGTCACTTTGATGTCGGTCCCTTTTATGTTTCATGGTTTAGGAAAACATGAACTGGAAGATAAAAGAGGCTGTCCATTTCTTCTCGGTTTTTCTAAGTTGTGTCTCTTTCTCTGTCTCGTGTGGTGTGGTCTTGTGACTGTAACCGCTACAGAGCAAGAATCTATTTTGTGAAATGTGAAGTCAATTATGCAAAACAGTTCTGTGGTCTGGGCTGCGGTACAGCAGCTGCAAGTCACCCTTTAGCAGTCCATGGCTTCAGTAGCATCTTGATCTCAGCAGTCTGTCCATCTTTCTCTCCTTTAAATGAGCAAATAAGTGCCTACCATTGCTTAGCGTTTAATCAGGCAGAACAAACTCGCCAGTAATAATCGTGACTCATCAGGAGACAATATAGCTGAAGGGGGGGAAGAGGAAAACAAAATTGTTTCAAAGCAACTCTGATGGAATATTAAGCAACCAGCTTTATTTGCATTATTCAGGTGTTGTAGTTGACAATGTGAGGCTAATTAAAATAAAAAGCTGTTAATTGTGATGATGGCCCTTTTCCCCTCCATTGACTTGACTCTTTTGACACATAGATAAGTTGGAGAATCATTAGCTTTGCTGTGCCTAACACCTGCAAGAAGCCCTAGACTGATAGCATCTTTTGTGTGCATTTCACAGGAGGATGTTACACCAGCTGCTAAAATGCACCCTTTGCACACTGATTGTTATAATGTGTTTTTTTGGTTTTTTGTTTTTTTATGCATATGCCCATTTCTGGCACATAAGAAAAAAAGCCATTATTTGGTAAGTCCTCTTTTGGCGTTACAAAAAACTAGGATTTACTAAAGATGCGCAGTGAAAAATTAGCACTGAAAAGGCGTGGACTGGGCTATTTTTGTGACTGACCTTATTGCATATGCATTTGTAGCAGTTTTGCCCTTCAGATGCAAAATTTATAGAAGGAGAGTATTTAAATGAATCATGCAAGGTGATTTACTAAGGTTTGCGCTCGTCAGTTTACTGGTGTTTGCGCCATTGTTTACTGGCCTACAAAAATGACGTCTTAAACCATGCACTAACTGGTAGATTGCGTTGGTCATTGCTGTCCACTCCCATTGGCACTTTTTTGGAATTGCACTCTCACTCTAATTTGCCCTGTTTAGTAAATCTGGTCCAAAAAGTAAAACTTATTTGAAAAAAATGTAAATTGACAGAAAAATATGGATGGACTGTTAACACAAAAAAGTTGACTTTGACACAAAAAGAATTGACAAAAAGTAAAAATTGATACAAATGAGATACAAAGTCATGAGGAATGACAAACATTTTGACTTTGTCATATTTATTATTTTTATGTCACAGTTATGTTTTTTTTTTTTTTTACTTTATGTTGCAGAAATAGGCTTCCATGACTGTTAGACACCACTGCGGCCAATTGCAATTTCTGTCACTGCATCCATTCTTTTGAGCTTTGTTGTAAGAAGAGAATGGATGATAGATGGAAGAAAGGAAGGAAATAACATTTCTGTTTTGAGCTTTCCTTCAGGTTTTGTTGAGGGAAGGAAAGAAGTGGAAGGAAGTGACACTGGCACCTGTTGTCAGTGAATTTCTGTTCCCTAAGTTTTATTGAGAGAGAAAAAGAATGGAATGGAAGGAATTCATGAAGAAAGAAATGGCACTGATATTTCAGCCTTTTGAGTTTTACAAGTTTGTTGAGAAAAGAAAGGAAGGAAGCCCTGTTTACTTCATAGTGTTTGAGTTGTGAATATAATGAGACACATAACTAAGCTTGCCCATGACACTGTTGTAATATTCTAATTAGCTGCCAGTGCTTTTCATAACATGCTTTTTGTGACTCTTCATGTGCTGTACTCCTAAACTTTAAATGTGGTACTGCCATCAAGATGTCTCTCTTTCCATGGCTTAAAATCATGCCCCCTTAACGCGTCCATGTTATTACTGTACTTGTTTCACAAGATACGTTGTCATCCTATGGGCTTAAATCTGGGACAACAGTGGCAGACAGGTAGATGGCCATCTTGACGCACACACAAAGGAGTGTTTTTACCTCTCTGTAATCAGTGAATTCCTGAGAGTACAAATCACTCAGCGAAGGAGAATTACTCTAGCCTTGCTGGTGTGTGAGTGACTCACAGCAAAGGCACGTGTGCAAGCCCGTCCAGCTCTCGCATGCATAAAGGTGACCAGGAACACAAAGGTTCTTCTATGTGGAACTCTGATGTTCCCTGTCAGAGCCTCTCTCATTAAGGTGTCTTTCTCTGGGCTCACGCTACAACCCGACATCAAGGTCGAACACATTAGCTCTCATTTAGCTCCATTATCTAGATTATCTGAGCTGATCTAATGATAAGTATTAGCAAAGTTCAGCTCTGTGGTCAATGTTAAAGAACTAGCTAGACTGTCAATTGTTGCTCGGTTGGGATGGAGGCCTTATGTGCAGCCATATGGCTCTCTCTAGGCATATGTGTACCATTATTTTAAAGGCCTCTGATTAGTGATTAGTGTGTTAGGGCATGTTAATTGGGAAATGTTTCCGGTTAGACTTTACGGTTGAAGGCTTGGGCAGCTGGATGGAGACCAATGGAAATGCCAGATTTCTAACCAAAAGTACATGAAACTTTTTGCTATCCCAATGTTTTTTTTTTTTTTTTTTCAGAGAGCCAACATACCTGAGTAATCTCAAATGCCAAATCTGAATGCGTCCTTGCTAAACAATAGGAGTAATGGCTCCTGAAAATTCAGCTTTGCCATCCCAGGAATGACATACATACAATTGTATTGTTTTATTGTACATTTCATCAAATAAATGTAGCCTTAGCGAGCATAGAAGACTTAAAAAAAAAAAAAAAAAAAAAATCTGAATTATTCCATAATATTGACTGGTATGTGTACACACTTTTATTTTAAACCAATGTTTGTCTGAATTGATAAAATTTTTCTTCCTATTAAGGAATTTTAGAGATTACATTACATTTGAAACAAAGCTGCCCTGTATTAGGTCTCATGAACTCTAAACTGAGCATATAAAGTTGTCCTCTGGGGTCTTTCTCAGGTTGATAAAGGCCCAAGCGGTGCATAAAACGTTTCTCTTTATCTCCCTCTCTCTTGTTCTCTCCCCTGTCACTTTACTCTTGTGGGCTGTCATTGTTTCTGGGCGAGGTGTCGTGTGCCGTGTGGTGACTGCACTCTTTGCCTGTGCAACTGCAGAATCCGACTGCTACTCCACTTCTCTCCTCCCCGGAGGCCCATCCACACACCCTGGCATTGTCAGGCAACATCTGCTGAAATTACGCCTGGCTGTCCCCCTCATGTGCACACACACATACTAGCTCTCCGCACAGACGCTGACAGCGTCCATCTTTATAGGTCCTGACAGCGGATGAATAAACTCGCTTGCACACGCTCAACTACTTGCTCAGACAAATACACACACACACAGATGCGCTCGGCTGCATGGGCAGAAATTAGCCTCATAATCGTAAAAACGAACATGAAATCCAATCAAACCCTTCATGTGCACAGTCAACAGAGTTTAATCCCTTTATTTATGCATTTGCTAGCTCTAAATTTGAAAAAAAAAAGGCTTCACTTTGCATAGCCATTAAGAGAATTTTAGTCCAATGATGTTACAGAGATTTGCATGGTGCATGTTTATGGCACATTTAGCGTTCTGCCTCACTGCCCTGCTCTTCTGCCTCATAAGTCACTTGCTGTTCGCTGTGTCTACAGATCTGTTTTTAATTTCACATTAAGGATACAGAGAGAAATGTCAAGAGAAAGAGAGCAGTGTGTGCGCGTCTTTACCTTTGTCTTTACCTTGCTAAGCTGTTGCTTGGTCACCCACTGAGAAAGGCCAGTCCGTGCTGTCATGTTCCATAATTATTTCGTAAACACCAGACACACACTAATAATAATAATAATAATATGACAACACTTCTTGTAATGATATACATATGTATATTTGTTGGCCACACAAGTATAAATAGTTTGGGTAGGCATTACTGCTGATTAGGGTTGTGTTGTCGTTGCTATTGAAACAGGTTTGAGATAGATTATTTGTTTGTTTGATTTTGTTTTCTTAAATGGATTTTTTTTCTGTTTAGTCTTTTATACTCACCAAGATTGTATTTATTTGATCGAAATGGCAGTTAAATAGTATTTTTAAATTTGTTTTGCTATGTTAAAGGGGTGGTTTATTCTACACCACTATGTCCCTTCTGGTAAAAAAGCTGGATAGCTTCCTGTTTCTATGAAGCCCCTCCCTCAGAAATACGCAATGGGCTAAGATTGGTTAGCTGGCCCAGTGAGTTGTGATTTGCTAATCACCTAGTGCACATTGCGCCTCATTCATGAAACACGAGCAAAACGAATTTGTGTGTAAATTGTTCGTAAAGCCGTTCTGATGTAAATTTTCGGATTCATGAAAATGTCCTTATTTTCAAAATGTTAGTTGGTACGAAAGAAATTTACACCTGCTCCCTACCACGTGTAAATGGTGCGTAAACCATTTGAACTTTCTATGTTCTAATTTAGGCAAACCAGGCCGTCCAATCACAGTGGGGAGGGGCGGGACAAAAACTACACTGACCAATCATCCCACTTGTACAATGACTGAACAACAATAATGAAGTTAATATTGCTTTTTAAGGCATTTTTTTATTCAGTAAAATTCTTCAAAATGAGATACCAGTAACACATTACTGCCATGGATATTCTGTATCACAGGAACTAAAGTATCTCAGCTGGAAAAAAACGCTGCCCTTGCAAAATGCTTTCGGCCACCAGCTGGCCATTTTCAGAAGAGCACCAGGCGTTTTTTAGCTGGCTAAAAATGCTTTGGTGGACACATGATAATTTAATATTTATTGCTAGGCATATGGTCAATTAGTCTCTAGCATTTATGCAAAATACTGGCGCCAATTCCGCTAAACCTGAGAAAGAAGTCCAGAAGATTCCACAGCGTTATTTGCAGTTGCAACTCAGGGGTGGGGATTATGTCAATTATGAATGAGCTTGCACGCGCGTCCTATTTATGAATGTTTGGAATTCATTAAAATACACAAATTTAACTACCGAATCTGTGGTATATGAAGCGTTTGTGAATCTGGTGGAGAGTTTTCATAAAGGTCCATTTTACGTGCAAATTACTCAGAATTTGCTCATATATTTACGAAGGTTTCATGAATGAGGCCCAATGTCCGGAAACTTCACGCCCCTTACCATTACAGGTAGTTGCATGTGCTCAGGTGTATGGTAATAAACAATGGCACCAATATTGCCTCAATTCGAGCCCAAATCAGACCCATATGATTTTAGTGAAGAGGATCGAGCAGAACCTGTGCAACAACAGCTGTTACAGGACGTTTCAGAATGGGA
The DNA here is from genome assembly GCA_018749465.1 of Paracanthobrama guichenoti. Lineage (NCBI taxonomy): Eukaryota > Metazoa > Chordata > Actinopteri > Cypriniformes > Gobionidae > Paracanthobrama > Paracanthobrama guichenoti. The sequence goes on along the minus strand of CM031956.1, from coordinate 36,221,939 downwards.
TGCTTTTTGTTTGTAGTTGTCTCATACTTTTAGATACGCTGTTATTTGTAAATGCTTAAAGGGATTATTTGGATTACAGACTGCAGCTCTATAGTGATTGCTACTGGCTGCAGAGCACCATTAGTTTTGTCTGTATAGAACAAGAGTAGCCAAATATCTGTCGCCAGAACTGTGTAGACATGGTGTCAGTCCAGCATCCCTAGGAAGGCCGAACAAAGAGGACCTGCAATCGGGGGGAAAATGACAGCGTTTCGACGGCACAGCAACAACAGCACTACATAACTTCTCTAACGCAGCCCAACATGGCCTCACCCCCTTTGTTGGGTGTTCCCGGAGGCAGGATTTAAGTCAATGTTAGGGTTAGTAATGTCACTAATCTGGGAGGAAGCTCGTTGTAGTCCTTATCGGCCATTTGTTGTAGTCCTTAAAAAGCGATTTCTGTAAAATAAAATATCTTCCTTTGCACTGAACTTTGAGAACTTTGTGAAATCATAATTAACCACCCCTTTAATATAGTTTTAAAATGTGTTCCTGTGATGACAAAGCTGATTTTTCAGCATCATCACTTCAGTTTTCAGTGTCACATGGTCCTTCAGAAATCATTCTAATATGCTGATTTGGTGTGCAAAAACATTTCCTATTATTATCAATGTTAAAAACAGTTGTTCTGCTTAATATTTTTGTGGAAACAAAAATAGGAATATTTAGTTTCCCTTTTGGTCAAATGCATCCTTGCTGAATAAAAACATCTTTTAAAGTAAAATAATTAATCTTATTGTCCCCACATTTTTGAACGATTGTGCAATTTTGTAGATTTTTAGGAGTAATAAAGTTAACACATGTTGACTAAAAGCCCCACAACTTTAAAACCCAATATTTAGAGCAAACCAAGAAGCCATACGGACAGAGCTAAAATGGCCGTAAGTGATTTGGCTTGTATCGCTAGTAAACGGCAGTGACAGAACAGATGTTTTTTTAGCATAATGGCACACACACTTACATACATACTCTCTAGCATTAAGATGGAACAATCTGGACCCGCATAGAAAGGAGTAAACATGTTGCAGACAGGTTAATGGATTTCGCTGCGGTGAATGTAAATGCGTGTAATGTGAATTGCATTGTTGCTTAGTCCTCTGAGCACAGGGTGGGGTCTTGATGATCTTTGACCTGTGCTGTGGTTTCCGTACATGTTGCTGACATCTCTCGTGCCTGTGCCAGGCTGTTAGCAGGTGGCACGGATCTGCCAAGGCGTGTGCTCACTGACCTGTGCTACAACCCCCAACACTCGCCGTCTGTGTGTGGGTGTTTGTGCGAGACTGATACACAAGGAATCTGCTACCCTTTTGTGCTCCTCATAATGATTTTTTCCAGGTCTTTATCAGAGGAAGGCGTGCGATTGATGTTGGAGGGAGATTTTACTACTGTCTCAAGCATGTGATTCATTTAAGGCAAACTATGCAGCCAGAAGCATAGTAACACTTACAGGAAGTGGCTATGCTGATACATGATACTTGTGGGCTCTACATTTTCCTGATGCTCGCACTAGGTATTATTTCCGTTTTGTCCTCCTATTTTTGTTTCCATTTCCGATAAGGCAGTAAGCACTAAAAATGCCTTCTATATTAATCAGTTAAATGAATGATTAAATAAATAATGGTTTATTTTTGTTCCAACCAGCCATGTCTGCAACTAGCAATAAGACATTTGATTGGTCATTTGGTTTGATGTATTTTTCTGTGTATTTCAGTATTTATGTCCAGTTTCCACAAACAATATTAATAAAACCAATTGTGTAATATAATATTTTAATATAATAAAATTAGGCAAATTTGACCAAGTTCTTACTGGAAAATCACACAATATTGCTTGATGATGATGATGATGATGATGATGATTTGTATTCATTTATTTATTGTTGCATTTATTGCTGTGTAGCCCCTCCGACAGCAGATTCACGTTGTATCAAAATTCCTTTCCACGTCAAATACATACGTTTTCCTTTTTTCAACTGTGGACAGATCTATTACTTGATGCTGGAAACGTGTTGCATTTCGCCTAGTCAGGATGTGGTTTAGTGTATATAGTAAACCGGTTATATATATATATTCATAAACACTTCATTTCACATCCCCCTCACGTTTTACTCCCAAGATGAAACCGTACAGCTCATCTGATTTCATTTCTCTTTCTGTCTGTCGCACACAAGTAGACACTCACTTTAACTCCCTTCATCTCAAATCAACTTTTGAGTGACAAACGACTGGGCCCGGGCATCAGGGCATGTGATTTCTTTGGCATACCTTAGAGGATCCATTAGTCATGTCTATATTTAACCTAGCTCTGCACCCACCTTTCATGTGCCAACTTGGCAGAGAAGAGAGAAGAGATTGGAGAAAAACGAGAGAGATTGGAGAAAGAAAGTCTCATAGATAGGATGTAGAGTATTCAACAGCCATCATCACTGCTGCCTTCATTGGCGGGGTGAGAATTGGTCTTGCGGTCGGCTGCCGTGAGAGGCAGGCACTGCTGCATACTGGTTTGTGATTGCAGTCAACGGGGGTGATAGGAAGGGAATAAGAGAGATGGGACTCTGATGGGAGAATGGTTGATTTTTTTTTTTTTTTCTTTTCCTCAAAGGAAAATGCATTTGGTGAGTGAATGAAAGGAGTGGGTGAGAGAAATGAGAAGGGGATGATAAAGAAAGAATGATTTATCTGGAAGAGCTCACTGAGTATTTTTATCTCAGCATCTTGAAGGGATAAGTTACCCCCAAAATATTACAGGTCACTTTTTTCTCCATGCAATTGGTTTTCAAAAGGTTTTTGTGCTTTAAAAAGAATGGAAAAGCACCATTAAACTGTATAATTCCACGTAACTGTATATTCAGAGTATTCTAAAGTTATATGATGATAAACAAATGTTTATGTTTAAGTTTTTATGCATTGATAATCTATTATGCTAGTGTTGTGGCAGGACAGAGCTACTGTATGGCTTTAGAAGAGTTGGAATATAGTCCATGGATCACTTGTATGATACTTTATGGTGCCTTTTTTTGTCATTTTGCAGCTTGACATCATTGTACTCATTCAAATGGCCAGCATATTTTTCAATGAAAATCACATTATATGTTCCATAGAACAAGGTCAAACAGATTTAGAACAATATGAGATTGAGTAAATGATGAAAATTTCATTTTTGGTGAACTATTCCCATAAGATGAAAGAGAGATGGTGAGATGAGTAAAGGAACGGAAAATTAAGTTGGGGTTTCAATGAACACAAGAGGAAGTATCTCTCACTCATCTATCGATCTCTCAATCTATCGGTCAATCTTTACCAGTCCCTGTGGGGGTCTTTTTCAGCCTCATGATCGACAGTGAGAAAGCGAACCTTCAATCTATACTGGCCACATACGCGCATAGACAGGCTTGTCATTTTTTGCCAGAGTCAGAATTATTATTATCTGAGATTATTTTTGGGGTAGAATACTGCCAGCATTCAAAAGAAATATCTTATGTTCACCAAGGCTGCATTTATTTGATCACAAATAAAAACAGTAATATTGTGAAATATGTTTTTTTTTTTATTTAATTTAATTTATTTATTTTTTAATTAAAATATCTGTTTTCTATTGCAATATATTTTAAAATGTAATTTATTCTTGTGATGACAAAGCTGAATTTTCAGCATCATTACTCAAGTCTTCAGTGTCACATTATCCTTGAGAAATCATTCTAATATGCTGATTATGTGCTTAAGAAAATGTTCTTATTTTTAATGTTAAACAATTGTGCTTCTTAATTTTTGTGAAAACAGTTATACATTTTCAGGATCGTTTGATGAAAAGAAAGTTCAAACTAATCAAATAATCTTTTAAAGAGAAATCTTATTTATAAATTTAACTCTCTCTTTTGATATATTAATTTCTCTCAGAAAAAAAAAAAAATCTTACTGAAATCAATCTTTTAAACAGTACTGTGGTTTCAAAAGCTTTTGCTTTTGAACTGGCACTTTTTTCTTGCATAACCAAAGCCTTCTAGCTCCACATTCTGTTGTTGTCTTGTCTGCCATTCAGCGTTTTCAGTCAGCTGTACAAATAGTCAATCAACAATCAATGCGATACATTTTTCCAAATATTTACATTGAAATTCCTGTGTGAATGCATTTATGCCACCTCAGTGCATTAAGCGTGAATGTTGAAGTGGTATGCCTCTTCAGATATCACATGTGACCACAGCAGTGTGAGTGAGTGAATGAGTGAGTGATAATCACTGGGGTCATACCCTCTTATCCCGGCTATACATGTGTATGGAGCGAGGGATAAAGAGACAGCAGCAGCACGGGTCTGTGTGGGTCATGGTCAATCCGCTCCTCCTTCTGCTTGACCGGACGCCAAACTCAGAGAGGTCACTCGCTGTCTATCCACTTGCTCTGTCTTTCAGTCTCTTCTCAACTACTCAGAACTGACATACTGCTAAAAGTCACTTTCGCAGCATACCTTCTCAATTTGCTCTGTGTGGGCTCCATTTTATCCCTCTTTCCTTCCAGTTCACCATTTCTGGCTGTTGGCCAGCTCTGTTTGTCCACCCCATACAACTCTGAGACTGTTGACTCTCTAAAACAAAGGACTTTTCACCAGATGTGACTGGCTACAGGAGATGATAAGAGACAAGACAGAAGATTGGCTATAGCCTTAGGTTGTTCTGAGTATGATTCCAATGGTTATGAATCACTCTGACAGGTTAGCTTGAGGTTTTAGGCTGACAAGTAGGAGGTAATAAGTTGTGAGTGTGTAAATAAGGCGCAAGATGAATGTAGATGTTTTACCATTATAAACACTCCACTACCCTTCATTAATATTCCCCTTTTCCGGTTTCACATCTTGTATAATGAATAGCCAAATGCATTTAATTTTGTGTTTGCGTGTGTGCGCAGTTTATGTGTGTGTGTCGTGTCTGCCCCGGGCCTCTGCAGATCACTTGAGCATACACCTCCTCACCATAACGGCAAGAAGCAGTAGACACTGTCCATCTGTTTATCCACAACAGATCCTCTCAGCTCCTGCTGCTTCAAGCCCTGTCCTGTGCGTTCCTATGTGTGTGAGAGTATGTGTATGTCAGATTTACTCAAATATTCAAGACCTCATGATACTTTAAAATTATACTTTTATTACTAGGATGCATTTAACTGATCAAAAGTTATACAGTATAGTGTATTTTGTCTGTCAACTCATAGTTTCATTTAATTTAATAATTTACGATTTTACGGCAATTTATGATTTTGTCTTCAGTTTGGTCTTCAGGGACACACACTGCTTTTGTGCTTCCTTTGGCCCAGAGCTACGGTCAGTCCTCACCCCAAACACACACATCCCATCTATCTCTGCACTCCTTACTTTATTTAATATTGCCACTGCTAGTCTCACCTTGAGCTTTCTCCCCTCAGCTGCAAACTGTTTGCCTGAGATAACACAATCTTACAGGAGAGATAAATAAATAAAGAAAGAAAAGGAGAGAGCGAGAGAGGAAGAGAAGGAGAAAGAGAGAGAACATTATTTAGTGAGGTTTCTTCGCGGCGTCTCCTCACGCGTAATCAAAATTCATTAGGCACATTAGTCTTTTTTTCAGCAGGGCACGATGTCTCTTCCTGTAAAGCTGAATCATTATGACACCTTTGTTCTACCATCCTTCTCTCTCTCTCTCCCTCTCCCCCTCTCTCCTTCTCTCCCTCAATTTCTTCTTCTTTTTCTCTCTGTCTTGAGGGCAGAAGACTGCTTGCATATGCGTGGTGATATGTCAGTCAGCCGTTAGTGGGGAGGTGTAATCTATTCTGTGGATAAAGAAAGAGCGATAGTGAGAGGTGTAGTGAAGAACGTTGGGTGTCTCCGAGCTGTCTTATGCTAGTGTTTCTCCCATCCTGGGTTTGAGTAATCTACACACTAAGTCTCAAGGTCAACGTGCTCTTCAATGAGGTTTGAGCAGAGGATATCCTCTTTGTCCAATTTCTGCCTGCATGTGCTGATCCAGGTACAAACCACCCATATGTCGCTTTGCAGAGGTGGACAGTAGTGAAGTACACTCACCTAAAGGATTATTAGGAACACCATACTAATACTGTGTTTGACCCCCTTTCGTCCTTCAGAACTGCCTTAATTCTACGTGGCATTGATTCAACAAGGTGCTGAAAGCATTCTTTAGAAATGTTGGCCCATATTGATAGGATAGCATCTTGCAGTTGATGGAGATTTGTGGGATGCACATCCAGGGCACAAAGCTCCTGTTCCACCACATCCCAAATATGCTCTATTGGGTTGAGATCTGGTGACTGTGGGATGTGACATGATGGATCCATGTTCTTATTCTGCTTACGCCAAATTCTGACTCTACCATCTGAATGTCTCAACAGAAATCGAGACTCATCAGACTAGGCAACATTTTTCCAGTCTTCAACTGTCCAATTTTGGTGAGCTCGTGAAAATTGTAGCCTCTTTTTCCTATTTGTAGTGGAGATGAGTGGTACCCGGTGGGGTCTTCTGCTGTTGTAGCCCATCCGCCTCAAGGTTGTGCGTGTTGTGGCTTCACAAATGCTTTGCTGCATACCTCGGTTGTAACGAGTGGTTATTTCAGTCAAAGTTGCTCTTCTATCAGCTTGAATCAGTCGGCCCATTCTCCTCTGACCTCTAGCATCAACAAGGCATTTTCGTCCACAGGACTGCCGCATACTGGATGTTTTTCCCTTTTCACACCATTCTTTGTAAACCCTAGAAAAGGTTGTGCGTGAAAATCCCAGTAACTGAGCAGATTGTGAAATACTCAGACCAGCCCATCTGGCACCAACAATCATGCCACGCTCAAAATTGCTTAAATCACCTTTCTTTCCCATTCTGCCATTCAGTTTGGAGTTCAGGAGATTGTCTTGATCAGGACCACACCCCTAAATGCATTGAAGCAACTGCCATGTGATTGGTTGATTAGATAATTGCATTAATGAGAAATTTAACAGGTGTTCCTAATAATCCTTTAGGTGAGTGTATTTTTACTTTACAGTTAATTTTATTTTTCAAGTATATCTTCTTTGGAAAACTTTTACTTCACAACATTCCAAAACATAATATTGTACTTTACTGCACTACTTTTCATATTGAATATAATTTAATACTCGAGTAAAAGTAATTCAAAGTTTTACTTGACTACAAGTAAGAAAGTACATTTTTTTTACCTTTAATACTAAGTATTGTATGCATTGGTCATGCATCAAAAAATAATAAGCGTGAATAAAAATTTTAAAAACACATGTGAAAATATAACGCACAAAACTGAAAAATAAATGCAAAGTTAACCAGAATCACAAACAACGCGGTCACAGAAATATAAATAATAAGCGTGAATCAAACATTTAAACAAGTTTAAAATTATATTGCTCAAAACTGAAACATGAATTCATGTTTTCTGCTCTTATTTTCATTTTTTTGTATGTCCGTGCTCTTTTCTCCTTTGCTCTTGTTTCCACATTCTGCGCTAGCATTTCCAAAAGTTGCAGTTCGAGTTTCATGTAAATCAGGGGCGGGTCTTAGCATCACTATTGGTCCACTGGTTCTAGATTGACAGCTCATCCTCTAGCCAATCAATCGAAGAGGGAAGTTGACATCACTCAGTGCGACTCATGCAGTTCAGCCAGCCGCTGTTGAGCTACGAGATATCTGCAAGGAAATGCATTATTTTATTGTTATGAATATAATCTTGGGAATCTATTATTTTGCATGATACACGTTTTTAGGGGGGTTTCTCACAATTAAAGCAGTCAAATGAGATGCTTACTGGGTGCTTACTGACGCTTGGCTGTGAGCGAAATGCGTTCACTATAGGATAGGCCCACTGTCTCTGCAAGGAAATATATTAGTTTACAATCATGAATATATTATTAAATATATTCATTTACACAATTTACATTTTAGGTTAATCAGAAATAAATTGGTCAAATAATTTTTCGCAGCCAGTGATGGAATGTAACGAAGTAATAGCACCACATTTGAATAAGAAACAATATCGAGTCTATAAAACACGTCAAAACTCCATGAAGCACAACAAGCATATCAGTGAGAACACTCGTTTAAACAAAATAGGCTACACACCGGGACATTTGACTGCACATCACATTTTTTACATTATTGATCCTTCTTGCAATCGTGATGCAATGGACTAAGGCCTACATCAAACCTTTAAATAAAAGTGTTATTGAGCTGTTTACACATATACAATAAAAGAGCCTGCACAGCAACAGGAAATAAAAATTAACGCAAAAAACCTGCCTACCTCACCAGAGCATGTGAGCGAAGCGGAGCTCCACTCATGAACCGCACACCAGTAAAACCACGTGCGCTCAAATCCCGCTCCGACATGACATTTCTCTGTACTGTAGCCTACTATAGGCTACTTGTAGCCATTAAAACACTTATTTAATTTCATATGTAATATTATAATGTTTTTTTTAATTATTATTATTATTTAATCTACGTTGATTATGAAAAGTGAACAGGACACATCAAAAGATGCACATGTCAGAAGACATGGGGGGCAGAAATGATTTTGACCACTTCATTAAGTTTTGTTTTGTTGAAAGCCTTTCTTTAAAGTGAATTTAATTTGTGTAAATTGTATCTTAATTTGAATCAATGTTTTATCAACCAATTGCCTGGATTTAATAAATAATAAGCAAATATAGCAGACAATGACATGGAGGCGCCCGCACCGCGTCAACAACGGCTTAAATGACCAACTACTAGAAAAAGGCTTTAGTCGGTGGTCACCCTACTTATTTCAGACAGGCCAGCATGTGTCACAAAGGGCATTCTGGGTTGAGCGCGTGGCGCTGAGCGGAATGAGCTTTACAAATGAACGGAATCTTCAAAAAGGCCTCTCCACTCTGGAGGAAATATTACCGCTCTTTCTAAACACACTGGGCCACAGATGGCAAGCACAATTACATTAACCCAAAAATAACTTAATTAAAATGCCACAGCCCATACTGTTTTTTTATTTTTTTTTATTTTTTTTTATTATTATTAGAATATAGACATTAAGAGAATAAATTGTTACATTATAAATTGGTACTTTTATTTTTAATACTTAAAGTACATTTAAAATCAGGTACTTTTTACTTAAGTAGGGTTGTCATTGTGGTACTTCTACTTTTACTAAAGTAAATATGTCTCTGGTTATTTGTACTTTTACTTAAATACTGAGATTCAGAATGCGTAATACTCGTAGCTCAACAGCGGCTGGCTGAACTGAGCGGCCAGCCAAGCGTCAGTAAGCACCCAGTCGTGATCACGTTCGTTTGACTGCTTTAATTGTGAGAAACCCCCCTAAAACGTGTATCATACAAAATAATAGATTCCCAAGATTATATTCATAACAATAAAATAATGCATTTCCTTGTAGATATCTCGTAGCTCAACAGCGGCTGGCTGAACTGCATGAGTCGCACTGAGTGATGTCAACTTCCCTCTTCGATTGATTGGCTAGAGGATGAGCTGTCAATCTAGAACCAGTGGACCAATAGTGATGCTAAGACCCGCCCCTGATTTACATGAAACTCGAACTGCAACTTTTGGAAACGCGAGCGCAGAATGTGGAAACAAGAGCAAAGGAGAAAAGAGCACGGACATACAAAAAAAAAAAAAAAAATGAAAATAAGAGCAGAAACCATGATTTTGTATGCGATTCAGATATTTTTGAATCCATGTTTCAGTTTTGAGCAATATAATTTTAAACCTGTTTACATGTTTGATTCACGCTTACGTTGTTTGTGATTCTGGTTAACTTTGCATTTGTTTTTCAGTTTTGTGATTTATATTTTCACGTGTTTTTAAAATTTTAATTAATGCTTATTATTTTTTGATGCGCGACCGCAATACATTTGGCGGGAATCTGATCCCATAGTAATGAAGTAAAAGTTTTCTAAAGAAAAACACTGATAAAGTACATTTACTCGAAATATGTACTTTACTAGAAAGTAAAAATACTTCACTACTGTCCGCCTCTGTCACTTTGTAAAAACCCTGAATATTCATCATCAGTTTTCTGTTGTCTTAAAGGCCCCTTAGCATGGCATAGCAGAACTGGGGGATTTCTAGTTTTGTATTCTTCAGGGGGAGGCTGCAGAATGAAGGTGGGACTGAAAACGCCACTACTTGTGAGGCTCGTTCATACGTACATGGCTGCTAGCAGCATAACACGGTTGAGATAAAGATTTTATCTTTTTACTGATGGTAGCCTAAAAGTGACTTTTTGCCACACCTGCCAATGGCCAGTGACTTTTACCAGCCAACAGTATTTTTTACCAGCCATAAAACAAAAACAGGCATTTATGACACCAACATTTTAAATAATACTGAAAATGCACAATCCTCTATTTCATTTTTGATAGCACAGATAAAACTACTAGCTTAACTAATATAAATTTAACAGCCTACATTTTTAAAGACAAGTAAACGAAATAAAATAAGAACAAAAACATTTTTAATTACAAGCAATATTACCAATAAATATAATACAACAAAGATACAAATGAAATATACAGTGCTCTTCGGGCAGGTCTAATAGTTTCCAGGTACTGCAATTTAATAAAGTAGGCTAATTAAATAAATAACACTACACAGTCTTCATATCCTTTTTAAAGTTCAAGAGCAGTGAGTGATTTTTTTTTTTTAATTATTTTTATCCTTTGTCCTTTGTTGTTTGATTAACATTAAAACACAGACAGTAGCAGGATTATTATGATTCTGTCACTTTAAGACTGAATTCATGCATGGATCATTCGTGTTGTGTTTACGTTTACTTAAGATATAACCAACCATGTTTACTAGAATACTTGCCGAGATGGGCATTTTTCATTTTGAGTGAATTCGTCCATTCAAGCGCAGGAAGGCATGAAGGAGAGCTCAACTTTGTGCGCGCTTCGGATGTTTAAACTTCCCACACAGAGGTAAAGTAAAAAATCCTTTTTGAATATTTACATTGGAAATGCGGAAAATTCTGTGATGATACAGCACTGACCCATCAACTGTACAGAGTGTTGTTCACGTTTGTTCGCCAATGTTGATTTTTACTCGCATTTGGCACTTGGCGAGTGTTAATTTTAAGCCCTGGATGGTACTCATTGACTAATTGATGGATGTTTATGTATGTATATATGCGTGTATGTGTATATGTATGTATTTTATGTTTCTAGAGCACATAATAGGTTTTGCTTTGTGGCTACTGCAGCTGCTACTTATATCCTATACATATCCTATTTGTGAACCCTGCAATGTAAAACTCTGACAGTAGGTCTTCTTTTTCACCCTGAAAGAAGACCTACTGGTGACAACCCTCAGCCTTTTTGTGCTGACCCTTGCCTCATTGTTGGGCGATTCACAGCCTCACTGACCTGGCCATCCTTTAATCAGAGCCATGCAGAAAGCAGGGCACAAGGCATATCTTTCTCTCCCTCTCTTCTCCATCCCTTGGCTTTAATCTCTCAGCATTAGGCAGGGTTGAAGGCTAAATGTGTGCCTTGGTCTTAATCACTGGTCTGTCTATTCCTTTCTGCCAGATATCTGCCAAAGGGCCTGAGCACAACAGAGAGAAACCGAAGAAAGGGAGTTAAAGGAGGTCTGAAGCTTTCAACTGAGCATTTAAATTGCACCCTAGTCAATACAATGCATTAAATAAAAAAAACTAAAAAAAAACTGATTGCATGTAGACCTGGTACGTCTAGTCTACACAAACATGTATTGTAGTACTTGTTATGCTGAAATCGAGCAGTGTCGAGTCACATTCACATGAAGGCAAGCTAGTTGTACCAGAAAGGGTGGCAGCTGCTGTTTGCTGGCTTACAATCGGATATCAGGCCAAACCAGGTACTAAAGCCCTTATTTACTGCCTGATCGTCTTAGCCACCGGTACACACCCATCTCACAAATGGAGCTTAGCAGGAGATTAAGGCATACAAGATCCTCTTTTCGATATTTAGCCAGTCTAATCGTTGCATTAAAACAGAGGAAGGGAGAAGCATCATAGTGCAGCTTCTACCCTTGTTAGGTTTGATCACTCTGGACGGGAGTTCGAGGGGGCGTTTTGCGGATGGGGGATACAGATATACGATTACATGGCTTCTTATGCACGTGTTGGTCGTGTGTTTTTTGGGAGGTGAACGGACAGCCACTGTTTCCTATAAGCTCTATGACAGGGGTCCTAAGGGGCTTAATTAAGGCTGTCTTTAATGTAGTAACGCAGGAGATTAGACAGGACAGAGAGCTTATGGCTATTATCCCTGCTTCAGAAGACACTTCGGCAGCATCCTTTAATTAAGAGAGCAATGCATTCCTCTCCTCGTCCATCTTTCTCCCTCATCCCTCACTCTTTCCATCCGTGTTTCATAAAGGAGTGTGTCCACGCAGCCGTGGGATTGGTGTGACAGATGAATGCGTCGCGGCTAAGCTTGCCGTTCTTTCCATCTCCGTCCTCGCTCCTCAGCAGGCAGCCTCTGTTTCCCCTGAGATACTCGTAAACACTCATCAAAAACGAGAAGGCAGAAAAAAGGACAAGAACAGAAGAGAGAGAGAGATGAGGGAGAAAAAATCCAGCAAAGCATTAAAGGAAATAATCATAGCCCAAAGAAAATTGAACCAACAGACAATTTAAATACCCCAACAACTTCAAAGTGTGAGTCATGTAGACTTCAAAACAGAAAATCTAATTTCCACAGAAAAATCTGGAGCTTTTCTTGTAAGCATTGTTTTTGCTATTCCGCGTTCTCTTTCTCTCTTTTTGGAGGGCAAGGGCAGAGGTCTGGGAACAAGAAGTGTGCCAGTCTGATTGCCTGACCCAAGAAATAAATGAAGAAATGAGTTCTGGCCTGGTTGCAATGTGGTTTATGGCCCGTTCACACATACACTGATTTTATTGCTGGAGTTCGCCAAGTTGCAGTATTGGTGGTCGTTGGTAGGTGTTCCCTAATGTTATTGGTGGTCAAGCAGAACTTTTCAAAGGGAATGTGGTGACAATAAAAAATGAAATGTCATTTGTATTTTTGCAGAGGAAAGTGTGTAGTACATAATACATAATACATAATATCTTGAACTATTATCAAAGGCATGAGTCAAAATCATGATTTTTGATATGGCTTGTGCACTATCGCTGGGTATCAGTACACATTTTCTGATTTAATAGATTCTGATTCACAAACTCTTGGTCCAGTTGATCCAAATTGTTTTAGATTTGATTCAGTTCCAGTTAATTTGTGTATATATTAGTTACAATATCCTATTTACTTACATATGAAAGAGGCATAACTATGTAGCATATATGTTTCCATACATAATATACATTGAAATGATTTAATCATGTAATACATTAAAATATGCAAGTAATGATAACTGGATGTTGAATCTGCAACTGCTCGATGGAATTAGCTAATTCATGAAAACTTTGTTACATTGTGTACTGTATTTTAAGATGTTAATTTATTCCTGTGATGGCAAATATTATTTTTTTAGCAACCATTACTCAAGTCTTTAGTGTCACATGATCCTTGAGAAATCATTATAATATGCTGATTTGGTGTTCAAGAAACATTCAAACATGCTAAATGTGCATGCCCATAGACTAAACACGTAATACACGTGCATGTCGTCACCGTTTTCACAGATTCACGTTTTTTGAAGTTTACACGGAGATTATAACAGTATCGTTTTCAAACACTTGCACTTTGAAACCTATTTCAAAGTTTGCATTCTCAGTCAACCAAAACGCTGTTGTTGTGTAAATGGCCCCTAAATGAATAACTAATGATTCATACAACGGAAATGAATCAACGCTTGAACTGGACAATGACTTTCTTCTAGCTGCTGAACAGCCAAATTATAAATAAATGACTTGACTTGATGACACAAACTTTTGAATGGTAGCATGTATGCATTCAGTTACAGACAGATCATAGAAAAGAGTACAGTTAACATCCTATCTACATTCCATCACTATATCTCTAAGGAGATCATGTGAGCATTAATTTCTTCTCTCTCATTGTAAGCCGTTAAATTCGACTTCCGGATCAATGCATGTGCGAACGCACCTTGAGACATTGAGAAGGAATGCAAGAGGTCAACATAAATGTATGTTTCTCAAAATATTCGCATCTCTCTTACTTTATCACCCTTGATCAGAATGTCTTCAATGACTAAAGGCTAATTAAATGTAGCCCCTGTTTGTCACATGCCAGAAGTCAATATATGAAATAACCAACAGGCCTTTATCTGCTGCATATAAATGAGCGAACGAGCAAGGAAAGTAGGATGACAGGGAGAAAGAACGAGAACATCTTTCCTTGAAAGAGGGTCGGCCTATTTGTATGAGTGACAGATTGACCTATTCCGCCTTTAAGGAGCTAATGGTGGAGTGTAAGGGGCATAAGTTTGATGTATTGAGCAGGGAAGGGAATTTTTTGAAGACTTCCACCCTTCCTACGAGGTTGTCATAGCATAATGAATTAGGCGAATTTGAAATTCAGTCCCCTAGCCATAAATATCAGACGTGTTTTTTTTTTTTTTTTTTTTTTTTTTAAAGCTATATTCATATTTGGCCCCTGAGCAAACAGCCTCATCATGATGACAGGTAGTGTCCTTGTGTTTATTATTTGTATCATTGTCGCTGCAAAATAAGCCTGGGATGTCAATACCCACATCTGTCTGCAAGACGTCGCCCTGTGAATATTTCCTTTTCCAGGAGTGTTTCTTTTCTTCTCCTGTCCATTGTTCTCGTGTTTATAAATAAGTTTGTCTGAGGCTTGTCGCCTCTGTTGGGGAAAGGCAGTCCATTATTCAAGTGACTCTTTCAAACCCCACAAAACTTCTGGAGTCAGAGTTATTCATGGCCAGCTTTTGTTTCCCCCCCACCCTTCTCTCGCTCTCTTTTCTCACAAACAGCCATTGACTTCCATCGATGTCTCGTGCTGCGGGGAAAAAGCACAGGGTCTTGGGGTGAAAGAGATGTAGATTTTGAAGTAGATGAGAGGTGTTAAGGGAAGAATGTGCACATACACACACTGTAAGGTCTCTTTTGGATGATCTAGTGAGAGGCACCTTTAGAGTGCTCCGAAGGCTCGATGAAATGCCGCTGTGTGTGACATTTATCCGCACTCTCAGTGAAGCACACTGCTTTTTATGCCTGTTAACTCTGGGCCCTCTGTTCTTTACTCTGTCTCACAGTATGTGTGTGCGTGAGAGAGAGGGAGAGAGACCGTATGTAAATGTGCTGGATATTCTCTGTTGGCCTGTGTGGGAGAGTCTCCGTCTTACCCCTAAATGATGATTTCCATGTCATTGGGCAAATTCCATTTCACAGTGATAAAGGGATAAGAGCAGACATTACACACATGATAAGATAAAACAGCCGGGTCACTTCTGTTTTCTGTTCTCTTTTTGCCACGTCTCATTTCTTTTCCACTGGCCTTGTCTCATCTTGTCTTGTCTTCTCTTCTCTACCCCTACTCTACTCACCTCTTTTCTACTCATCCCGCTTTCTTCTCTTTTCTTTAGTTAATTTTTCTACTTGTCTCATCTCTTCACTACTCATCTTCATTCTTGTCTACCTGTCTCCTTCCCTTTCTTCTCTAATCAACTCGTCTCTTATTCTCTATTCATCTCTTTTTTCTTCTCTACTTGTCTCTTCTCTGCTTGTCTTTTCTCAGTTCTTCTCTACTTGTCTCATCTCTTCTCTCTTCTCTGCTCGTCTTTTCTCTTTTCTTTTCTACTTGTCTTGTCTCTTCTCTTTTTATCTGTACTTGTCTCTTCTTTGTATGCTCTATGCTCCTCGTCTCTTTTTTTCTGTAGCGGTCTCTTCTCTGCTCATGTCAACATTTGGTAACACTTTATTTCAATGGTCCACTTTAGACATTCTACTAATTATACGTAACTTTGCAATTACCTGTTCCAAATGGCACACTTCATATGCACTTTTGGTCTTGCGGACTTACAATGGCTGCCACATGCGCATGTCTGTTAAGTCCATGAGACCGTAGGGTGTCCCATTTGTCATTTTAGGCCCTTTGAGGTCGATATGCGGCCTTGATGCGCACTTTTCCAGAGCACGCACTGGTGCAAGCTCCGCAGCAGACTTCTTCCCAACAGTCACAGCGGCGTTACGTCACGAAAGTGCGGACTCATTGGAAGACCACGAGTGTTTAGGGTGCCATTTGGGATAGGGCCTACAACTTAAACTTCAACTTATTCTACTAACCTGAACCCAAACAGTCTAGTAATACTTCAATGAGAGTTAGTTGACATGTAGTTGTAAAGTTACTTATTGTTAGTAGAGTGTCTAAAGTAGACCATCAAAATAAAGTGTAACCCAGCATTGTTTCTTTGCTTTTCTGTAATTATTTAATCGTTTAGTCTCTTAATTTTTTTTTTTGTCTTGTCATTTCAACTTGTCTCTTCTCAGATCATCTCTTCTATTCTTTTCATTTGTTCTCTTTTCATCTTTACATTCTTTTCTTCTTCTTGTTTAAATTTTTTCCTCTTCTTATTTCATCTCTTCTCTTTCCGTCACTTCTCTTCATTTTGTCTCATCTCTGCTCTTTTCTGTCACTCTCACTCTTCTCTGTCTCCTTTGCGCCTCCATTTCCAATCCTCTGCTTGACCTCCTCTGATCCTCATTTCTCGCTGCCCTCCTCCTCCTCTCCTCTTCTCCCCTCCTGCTCTGTCATTCCATCTCACTCTTCTCTCCCTCGCTCGCTGCCCTCCTCTCCACTGCGTTTGTAAATCCCATAAATTTGCCGTGGCCTGTGAACGAGAAAAAGACTTTGGGAAGTCATGCGTTGGTCTCCGCGGGCCTGTTGACTGGGTTGGGCTTCCTGTGACACTTGTTTCTAGCACATGTTTGTCAGCTACATGGCGACATACACCTCCAGTGTTTTAGCATTTCAGCTGGAAAAATATATTGATGTATTTTCTTTTGCAGTGTGACAGTACATAAAAACTATGACATAGTACCTGACAAGAATAAAGAGATGCGATCAGGAAGCAGAACTGTGCAGTAAGTAGTTAGTTAGCAGTTAACAAGGTGTTTTACCAAACGTGGAACTTGCATGCTGCAGGATTCCCACACTCGTGGAAAACCCTGAAAAAATATCAGGCGATTTTAAAATTCCATGTTTGTAAAGTTATTGGACACAAATATTTATAATTAAATGCTCAGTTCTAAAGTCAGCGTTCTCACTTCAGTTACATTCCCAACCCTAGTGGTTCAAGAGAGATATATATATATATATATTATATAAAAAAAATATATATATATATATATATATATATATATATATATATATATATATATATATATATATATATATATATATATATATATATATATATATATATATATATATATATATTATATATTTATAATAATTTGTAAAAATAAAAACAAATGAAGTGTAATATTTAGTCAAAAAATATAACACTTTTGGCAGCAACCACATATAGCACCGTTACGCTTTGGGCAACCCAAGTTCGAGTCCCGGTTCACAGACCTTCCCCGATCCTGTCCCCCTCTCTTTCTCCCACTTTGCTTCCTATCTGCTTACTGTCCTATCATAATAAAGGCAAAAACATCAAATATATAACTCTTTTGATTTTGATCCATTTACATTATGTATAGAATAATGTACCATCAATTTGTTGTTGCAAAAAACATATAAGTTATACTATTACATTTTATTGTATTATACTATTTTGCTTTAGCTGACTGTCATTATGCTGCTTAAACAAGTTTACCTTCATGATGGTAAAAATGAAAGATTTAGAAATATATTTGTATCTGTGATGTGGTCTGAAAGCTGTAAAAGGTTTCAGGAAAAGCTATGGAACTGCATGTACTTTTTCCCGAGCGGCGTCTTTTTCGTCTCAAATGACGACAGAGAAGTAGTGAGCTTCCTGGTCTTCACTCCACTAAATGCAAAGCAGGGTAAATCGGAGACACGATTATGACTCTCTCTTCCTCTCTCGCCCTACATCCTCTCCTCGCTCTCCTATGTGAAGGAACAGCAGCATATGCACTCTCCCAACTGAAAGTGATTTTTTTTTTTTTTTAACTTCTCATCAGATTTCCAATTTAGAGAGATTACTGGGTGAGGCCATCATTAATGGAACCCAAATAAGCCTTTGAGAGCAGATTCAGAACAGGCATATCTCAGCACAAATGTAGCATTAGCAGTGGCTCTCTCTCTCTTGCTCTCTCTCTCAAACACACACACACACACACACACACAGACACACACTCGTGTTCCCAAAACACATCAACAGACTCTAATCCAGGATCGCCAGAGAGCATGGATGTGTGTCAGTCCCAGCTTTGACTGTGACACACACACACACACACACACACACACACACACACACACACACACACACACACACACACACACACACACACACACACACTCACACTCTTTCTGGGTCCTGAATGACATGTTTGTGACGTATTCATGTAGGAGCGTTTTCCTAATCCCTATGTTCTCCAGCTGCATCTTCAGCCTCATATAACCCGATGGACAGAGAGAAACAGAAGGAGTAGAGGTGATATGCGCAAAGAAACAGGGGAAGAAAGCTGAAAAGAGAGCAGAAACAGAACAGGGAGGATGAAAAAGGTTGATGTTTTGATTTTCTTTCTCCTTAAAGTGCCAAAATCGAAACCTTGAAGTGATTTATACTAACTTCTACCCCAGCACCAGTCCCATACTGGTGCCTAATTCACAGCTCACAGCTGAAGATAAGACCAGAGTGGGATGTTTCTCATGTACATGTAAAAGCGATAACGGCAGTGTTTACTCTGACTGTCCTCCATAGTTTTTAAGGCAAGAGGACTGTGCTGAAGTTCCCCTTAGAGACACTTGTTCCCACAGTCTTGTCCTGAAAGCGCTGAACTTTAAAGTCAACATTGAGAAACACAGAGACATTTCCCAAAATATCTATTTTATGTTTCCACAGAAGAAAGTCTACAGGTGTGGAACTATATGAGGGTGACTAAATGATGACAGAGTTAGGGTTAGGTTTTTGGGTGAACACTTTAAATTGATTTGGATACTAAATTTTGACCTATATATATTTTGCATATTGAGCTTTTGAGGTTTTTTTTTTTAGTTTTTGTTTTTTTAACTAGTATTTAATCTAAAACATTAACTTTTATTAAAATGCAAATTTTGCTCCTCCTCTCCACTAACTTGTATTTTAGCTTTAAACTCTTAGTTCTGCTGTTATGGCCAAACTTGTGCCTTTCTTATTTAAATGAGGTGGCACAATCCAGTCAAGCGTGCACCTCATCTCAGTGTCCCTTGGACTAACTGTCACTAAGACCCCACAAATCATAGTATACTTCTTTTTGTTCTCTACATTTAAGTGTGGGAAACATTGTATGCAGTACAGTCGTGTGTGTAATCTTAGCATTGGGTTCACTTAAGGATGTATGCAAATAAGGAAATGGCAAAACATGCAAGAAAACCTATTAGAATGCCTATTTTGGTGAATCTGGTTAATAATACTATGCCTTTTTAGTGAATTCACCTCTAAATACAGTTCAAATATTTCTTTCTTTCTTGAAATCAATACTTTTATTTAGCAAAGACACCTCGAATTGATCAAAAGTGACAGTAAATAAATTTATTATGTTACAAAATACTTTCTATTCATCAAAACAAAAACAAAAAATATATATTTTTATCATCGGAAATACTAAAAATGTTTCTTGAGCAGCAAATCAGCATATTATAATGATTTCTGTAGTTACATTATTTACATTACATCTTTATATGTGACCCTGGACCACAAAACCAGTCATAAGTTGCACTGGCATATTTGTGGCAATAGCCAACAATTCATTGTTAAAATTATCGATTTTTCTTTAATGCCAAAAATCATTAGAATATTAAGTAAAGATCATGTCCCATGAAGATATTTTGTAAATTTCCTACCGTAAATATATTAAAAATATATATTATTAGTAGTAATATGCATTGCTAAGGACTTAATTTGAACAACTTTAAAGGTGATTTTCTCAATATTTAGATGTCTTTGCGCCCTCAGATTCCAGGTTTTCAAATATAGCAAACCATACATCAATGGAAAGCTTATTTATTTAGTTTTCAGATGATGTGTAATTCCAAATAAAAATCTGGTTTTGTGGTCCAGGGAGACACACACACACACACACACACACACACACACACACACGTTGGTGCACCTATCATTATGAGGACTCTCCATAGGCGCAATGGTTTTTATACTGTACAAACCGTATATTATATCCCCTTACACTAACCCTACCCCTAAACCTACCCATCACAGAAAACATTCTGCATTTTTACATTTTTAATAAAACATTGTTTAGTATGTTTTTAAAACTATTTGAAATATGAAGACATATGAAATGTCCTCATAAACCACGTTTACGTTGTAATACCAGTGTAATGGACACACACACACACACACACACACACACATTTATTTTTTTATTTTTTATTGTAATATTTCACAATATTATACGGAGCCCCACACGACATGCAGTAAAAACTAGTAGGCTAAATCATGCGCATATTTTGCTAATTCGTTCCCTCAAATTGCTAAATCGTGCGGACGATTTACTATTTCGTCCCCTCGATTTATAAATCGTGCGCATGTTTTACTGAGTCATTCCCTCGATTTGCGAAATCATGCGC
Source organism: Paracanthobrama guichenoti (assembly GCA_018749465.1). Classification (NCBI taxonomy): domain Eukaryota; kingdom Metazoa; phylum Chordata; class Actinopteri; order Cypriniformes; family Gobionidae; genus Paracanthobrama; species Paracanthobrama guichenoti. Next base: position 36,201,189 of record CM031956.1, on the reverse strand, counting down.
AGGATTTATAAGTCGAGGGAATGAATTTGTAAGACGTGCGAATGATTTACTTTTTTTTTCTTGCATGTCATGTGCAGGGCTCCGTAATATTACTGTTTTTTTCTTTTCTTTTTTTTTTTCTTTACTTGATCAAATTAATGCAGCCTTAGCCTTAGGTGTCCATTCAAATACATTGAGGAAATCATACTAATCCCAAGCTTAATAATTTTGTAGAATGATAGAAAAAAATACAAGAATAGTGTTTGGTAAACAGTTGCGATTGGCGTCCAATTACATCAATTGTTGTGCTATTGCTGGCTTAGTCTTTGAGTTTTTCATCTCAGCAGTGGAGACCTGTCAGCCTCTGTCAGAGAAGTTTAGTATTCTTAACAATATGATTCTCACTTCCTCTTGCCTTCGTAAGAACTGAATGACAGGATGACTCACTTTATTCTCCTAGTTTTCCTTTGCTCTCATGTTGAGATGGACATTTTGTTTCCTTCATAATAAAAAGTAGGTTTGTTTAACGTCAACCTGTTCCACATGAAATGGAATTTATTTTTTATTCAGTCTTCTGTTTTTCTTCTTTAATATCTAATGTTGCATACAGTAAGGGTAATTCATATTTATTTGCAAACCGTGGGCAGATGGGAATGTGTGATGATGAACATGTCATCGAACAGAAACAATCCCTGGTTGAACAAAAGAAATGTAGATGACAGTGTGAAATTCTGCAAGAGGTGCATTTGGCACCACAGCAAAAAAAAAAAAAAAAAAAAAAAAAAAGGATTCATAATCAACTTTTTATGGATTGTTGACTTATGATATGCTTTCTCCAAACTCTCGGGGAACATTATTAAGAATTTTTTAACTGATCTTGCTGACGTGTGGGCATAGTGGGCGCTGGATATCTGCTGTGTCAGGATGTTGAAAACTTGGTAACAATTGTGCGATTGCCCTGCAGGCCTGACAAAAAAAGTGCTTAAACCAGAAATATCCTACACGAGGAGGAAAATCCAGCGAGGGAAACTGGGATAGAGCAAATGATGCGATAAAGTGGAGATGGAGTGGACAGAGGTCAGAAAGGAAGCTGTAAGTGAGTTGGCGAGCAGCAGAGTTTGGGCTCATTTTTTTGCAGAACATAAAAACGCGGCAGTGGCACCTGTCAAGACATGGTGAAAAGAGAGGAGTGAAGACAGAGGGAGAAGCCGAGTACTGCATCTGACATTTAACTTCACGGAGAGGAGCTGCCAGTCTGTCACCACTTAAAGAGAGGGAGAGAGAGAGAGAAAGAGAGAGGGAGAGAGGGTGTGTGTGAAGTTGTTAAGTGCTTTTGTGGTGCTGCTCTATCAGCCTCCCACTCTCCTCTACGTCTTTGTCTTTTTCACACCCCTCATTTAGCCGTAAACCTCTGTCGATCACACTAAAACACACACACTCTGCAGCAGCAGGATGCATGGTGACAATGGCAGTGTACTGGTGAGATTCGGGGAGGGGAACTCCTCAACAACAGCTTTGCTTTGTGTGTGAGACAGAGAGAGAGGGAGGTAAATAAAAGGAAACGCGAGCTGTCTGGACAGGAGGATGGACGTTGGGACAAAGGCAGAGGCAGTTTCAGACGAAACCAATCTACATAGGCAGGGCATTTGTTTGTGTGGTGTGCACGTTTGTGTTTGGATGAGCTACTCTTAGCACTCTTAGTGCTGACATTGTCTTGGTAAGTGTTTGCCTACAGTAGGAGAGGAAGCCATCAACTTGTATAAAGATGTGTGGCTGCACTTCTTCCCTCTAGAAACACAATTATACTCTATCTTCCTGTCTATTATAGATGTTTGGTTTCACCCCATTTCACATATTCCTCCACTATTCTGTGAAATGTTGTGTTATGTGTAGTGTTCATTGTGAAATGCAATGAAACAGTAATATTTTTTAAATGTATTTCTGTGATAGCAAAGCTGAATTTTCACCAGCAGCCATTACTCTAGTCTTTAGTGTCACATTATCCTTCAAAAATTCTACTGACCCCAAACTTTTGAACAGTGATGTATAAATATGTTACTTCAATTATTTTACATTTCAGTATCTGTTCACGTGCCAGTGGTTTCTGACCTTTGCTGTATAGTGTGAGTACATAGTGAATAGTAGATCACATGTAACACAGACGCACACAGCCTTTTCTGTGCTTCATTAGCATCTGGCTTGTCCTCATTGTGAGGTCCTTGTTTCTCTGATGATGGAAACGCATTACCACCCCTCTGAATACCGTCCCACTGACGTGTGTCATTACTTGTATGTGTGTGCTGTGCACATTGTCCTTAGTTAGATTGTTGGGACGCCCAAATTAATGTCTTAATGGCACTCGTACCTATTTGCAGAGCTGATGAGTAAGAGCACTTGTCTGATCAGGTCAGGCCCAGGTCAGTGTTTACTGTGCAACAGCCCATCAAGAGAATGGATCCTTCCCTCCAGCCCTGTTCATTTAGACCCAGTTAACGGCTTCAGTGAACACCTGCTGACTTGTGTCCGCAGATAACAGCCATTTAGCATGAGGCAGTGATCGTGCATTAAATGCACCAAAAGGCGAGAAATTTACATCACGCCCATTTGCCAGCTAAAATAAATGCACAAAACCTATTACCGTTCAGTTTGGTTTGTTTATGCGTCTGACAAGGGGGAAAATAACTGTTATATTGGATAAAATCATCTCCGAATGGGAGATTTAATTTAGCAAAAAATCTTTGTTGGTGATGTGCAAACTCCTTCACCCACATATACACACACTCACAGATACACATGCATCTACAACATAATCTTTGTCTTCCTTGATTGGGTGTAGAAACAACATCCTGTTTCCATCATTCTGACAGACTGTGAATCAAGCCTTGGCAAACAGACTCCCCTAACACCTCCCTGCCAATTAGACTAAAACACGTCAATATGGAGATCTTATGACGCCCATGCCCAGGGATCAAACTCACAAAGCATGTAGAATATTGATTATTGTTTGATTTTGTTTTTCGGGTCTACTAGAATAGGTTATAATGCTTGAATGTTCAAAAAACAAACTTGTTCACATCTTTTACATTGTTGCAGCACCTTTCTTCCTAGTCTATCAGTAACACTCTGTTTAGCTCTAAGAAGCTCCCCCAAAAAGCGCAATGTGCTCTAATTGGTCAGCCGGACCAGTATGTTGTGATTGGACAATTGCTTTGAGGTGTAAGCACTAGCAAATCAACCAGGCCTCATATCAAACCAACCCCCACCCCGGCCCCCCATTTTTTTGGCACATGCCTTGGGCGAGAATTATGTAAATGAGGAATATTTAGACGTGAACATTCCCTGAAGAAAACTCAAGACAACAATGGACTTTGTGCTTTGTAACTTTGCAGACCTTTATTTATTTTTTTATTTTATTTTTTTTTTAATTCAAACTGCAACATTACACACAAAATGTTAAAAATTATATTACATTATATTATATCATATTTAGATATTATACTCTGTCAGCTGGACTCTGGGTTGTTAATGAATACATTGAAAAAGAAATCATACGTAAGTTGTACAACTAAGTGAATTTCCCCCGAGTGTCCTTTCATTAAAATTACCACAAACCAAAACCGCCCCAGGAACGGGCCGCTAAACACAAATCCTCCTCAAATTCAGCTTGAGCCAGATGTGTCAAGCTCTGTGTCCCCTGCCATCCACCTGCCATTGAAATATTCTCAGTGTTTTAGATCAAAAACACAACACAGTCCCTCATACACAGGGGTGAAAAAAAAATGCAGGGCTAGGCTTTATTCACACCAGAGTCATGGCGTCAGGGACACACCACGTTCCCCAGCAAAGCCTCACAATACCGGCTCTCTCTTGAGTTATAACCATGAAATTCATTCCTGTCCACGCTCTTTCCTTTCACTCAGCCCTCTTTCACACTTTAATGTCACGTCTGAAGAGAGAACGAGAGGGAGCGGGGTGTGAAAGGACCCCAGTGTGTGTGTGGCTAACTGTGCTCTTACATTCACATTTGATGATAATGTGCCTTAATAAGGAAAATACACAGACTTCTTGTACTTAGCTAACAGAGCGTTAATGGCCATGTAAGATGCATGAGTGACTTGAGTGGAACTTTTTCAAAATTATTTCCTTGTTTTTTAATGAGATTCTACTTGCGTGTACGGTCGTGATGCGTGTAGTTGAATCCTAATGAGTTTGCATTTGCCGCGGTGTACGAGGTGCCACTGTAAATTGGTTGGTTAACGTGTGATCGCCCTGAGGCAGATTGGCTGTCTGTTTTTGCAAAGTGTGGCATGGAATACTTCAGCGGTAGCTTCAGGAAATGTGTGTGTATCTGCGTGTGTATGTGTGTATGTGAGAGAGAGGGTGTGTCATCTTATGTGTGTTGGTTAAAGTCAGCCACATTCAATCACATTCAATCACTCCAGATTACAGTCTGACAGCCCATGAGTCGCTATGGGGACTTGGCTAAATCGTTTGTACGCTGAAGGGACACACTGCAAAGAAGATGAGGAGTAATACAAATCAGTGGTCATTCTTTACAAAATAGTGTATTACTCAGTCAGTTAAATATTTTGGCTTTCATCATTATTTGTGACCTTGGACCACAAAACTAGTCATAAATAAGCTTTCCATTGATGTATGGATTGTTAGGATAGGACTATATTTGGCAGAGATATGACTATTTGAAAATCTGGAATCTGAGGGTGCAAAAAATCTAAATATTAAGAAAATTGCCTTTAAAGTTGTCCAGATGAAGTCCTTAGCAATATTACTACTAATAATAAATTGTTTGATATATTTACGGTAGGAAATATATAAAATATCTTGAAAAAAAAAAAAAAAAATTGGCATAAAAAAAAAAGCAATAATTTTGACCCATACAATGTATTGTTGGCTATTGCCACAAATATACCCGTGTGACTTATGACTGGTTTTGTGGTCCAGGGTCACATTTATGTTTCTCTTAGATTGATTTATGTAGAAAAAATGTAAACAAATTTAAAAAAATTGACTTGGGAAGTTTCTGAAATTTTCTACATGGAATAACCCAAAAGTTATACAACAGTAATTTTTTTTAAACATTACTAAAACGTTTAAGCAGCTTCTTAAATATCATAAATCGCAAGTATTTCACTGATTATGAATTCATGAAACGGTATTATAGTTTTCCTTGCTTTTCAGATCACTTCTGTTGTCACATTATTATACATAATATTTACATTTCCCTCACACATTTGAAAACAAACACCCATCAACACCCACACTGAGTAACAAATGTCCTCGCCAGGAAAATTTCTTCCAACCCCTACACTTCAACTCCAGTTTACACACCCTCACACCTTCATATGATTAATTCCGTAGATTACCTGACCTTAATATTATTGTTCCCAATGAAGTTGTCTTGGGTTTGTCAGTTGTCAGTATGTCACATACTGGTTGCACCTGTTTCTTGTCACTAGTAACACGATACGTGTGTCCTGACACACCTTAGTGACTTCACATTGCCAAACAAATGGTCTCGCTGCTATTTATCCTGAAGCCTTGGGCAATATTCCTACTTCCTACTGTCTACTAAAACACATTACTCTTTGTCTCTGTCACACAGATGGCGTTAGCGCTCAACACAGTCCTGAGGGTAGCACAAAAGTGCTAATGAGAAACAATTCACATTTAGCTATTGTGCAGCAGCTTAAACAATGAATGTTATGAAATGAGTTATAAATGATAATACTGTTTAAAGGATGCTGTATTATTTCCCTCATCCCATTACTCTTAATTTGTTTTATTTCCTGCAAAAATTCCCTTTTCCGCCCATCTATGGGGGCTGAGGCGTTTATTGACCGATGTTGTGTAAAGTGGGAAAGAGCGAATTGCGTAACCCTTCTCTCTAAGTGGCTGGATGGCCTCAGTTAACATCTTAAGTAATTATGCTCTTTGCTCTTTTTTATTGAACCACTGCAAGTCATACATGCACTACACTCAGATCCGGAGTACTATAGTGAATATTGAATGGTGCAGCAGTCAACTGCTTGTCTTGTGTAAACTCGGTTGCCCCCATGGCTCATTACGCTCAATAACTCGAACAAACTCTCTGTCTCACAGATGAATATGAAATATGAGAATAAACCATGGTAGTTTTGCAAATATCCACACTCTGTGATCAGCAGTTTAATGCGTGTCTCGGTTAACCGTACCCGCGATCAATCACTCTCTGTTGCCGAATTCACATCCTGACAAAATGAAGGGGTGCATGTCTGGCAAATGAGTGTAAGTAGTAACCGTGTTTTAAATTGATTCTACCTTCCCTTTTGGATCCCATCACACACATTTATTAAAGATGTCAACTTTAAACACTGATAAAATGAATGGTTAGATCGAATGACTTTTCCTCTTATTAAAAAAAAAGCAGTTCCTTTAGAGAGTGATAGAAAGAGACAGAGATACAGAGACAGAAAGATAGAGGTGAGTCATAAGCCATTTTCATTTACCCAGAGGTCTCCTCTCCTTCTACCCTCCATCTCTTTATTTGATCGACACGGTTGTCTGAGGCATAATTTGACTGCTAGGCAACTGGTGCGGACTTTGAAACCCAGATCCCAGTGTAATTGCATGGTGTAATGAGAAGGGTGATATTTAATGATATTTAATTCTCCAGTCCCTCCATTTATGACAGTAAGAGGGGATGGTGCTCTATGAAAATATAACTCTTGACATCAGTAAGTACTTTTATTCTGAGGGCCGATCTATTTCAGTGAAAACTCTTTACCCACCGGTGACATTTAATGACATCACAGTGACTTTGTGCATGGATACAAAAAAATGTATTAGAGACGGAGATCATTTTAATCAGAAGAGAATATGGTAATGGTCGCTTTGAACCCGGTCTTTTGCAGTTTAATGCCATATGTATTTCAAAAGATATCTGACAAATATCCCCTATCATCCGTGTGCGTAGCCGCTCTATTGTCCTGTGCAAACCCTACGCCAAACTAATTTCACTGCCTTGGCTGGGCAAATCTCATTGTTATGCTAACTGCTTGGCCAGTTTAATTTCTAGCTAACTATTTGCCAAAGTAATCATATCCAGACTAGCCTTTTAAACCACATTACAACGTCAAGGATGCGGCAAAACAAATAGGCTTAGCTTGCATACTTGTTTGCTGTTTTTGCTGTTTGCTCTATCATCTATCTATCTATTTTCTATCTGTCTGTCTGTCTATATTATATTTTATATATTGGCTATTTAGCATTGTCCCGTTAGCCTCTGTTGGTAGATGTCGCAAGTACACCTTTCTGTTGCAACAAGCATCTTTCAAATGTCCAAGTGTGCATTGGTGAATGACATCTGCCTCTGGTGTGGTGTGGCCATCTCTCTGGCTTGTGGTTTTGAGAGCCCAGCAGGTGCAGTAATTGAGTCCTGATAGAGTCTGGCGGGGTTTTGAGAAACCTGCTTTACCCTTTACCGCCCGTCTCTCTCTCTCTCTCTCTCTCTCTCTCTCTCTCTCTCTCTCTCTCTCTCTCTCTCTCTCAATGTTGTCTTCGTCCTCTGTGGTCACACTCCATTTGCTGTCATACATCACTCTTTCTCTCTCTCTCTCTCTCTCTCTCTCTCTCTCTCTCTGCTTCCTCTCAAACACAATCCTAGTCTACTGGAAGCACAGGTGTCACTGCTGCTTCAGAAAGAAAGCTCTCGCTATTAAACCCGGGCCGTTCGACCACACTCAATCTCCCTGCTGACCCAGAGAACATCTTTCTTCATTCTGTATTTTCAAACACCCTAGCTTCCGTTCTCTCCACTTGTTGGGGCTTAGGTGTGTCCTTCCAGGCAATCAGGGCACAACATTTTGATAGTGTTGTATAGTGACTCACTGTGCTCGGGTCTCCTAGTATACTAGTCTCCCTGGTTCTCCTACTTTCTTGCTGATGGTGGTCACAGTAGGGTTTTTGTGCACTGGTCCATTCCCCAGGGCCTCCCCAGAGTCTCTGCCCAGGGCTGGGACCCAAGGCCCCTCCAGGCTCTCTGATGACTGACAGACAAGTCCCCAATTCAGATTTGCCTGAGTCCAACTCCCCGCTCGGCTTACAAGCCCCACAGCTGATCATTTCCTCAGATTAAGAAATGAATCATTCACAGTGTTTAAATAGTCACATGATTTTCCTCAAGACTGTCAGCGAAGTTTGAACAAGAAGTTGTGATGTTGACACAAGAAAATGGAGAAATAATACTTTTTTAATTTCAATCTCATCTAAACCTCAAGGAAAATGCTTCCTGAAAGCCACAGCTGGAACAGGAACTAGGTCATTCCTCCAGGCCGTCAAGTTATAGTCATTTTGAGAGCTGTCGGTCATGAAATCAATGGCTTTTTGTTTCCACTCTTAAGTGAAGTCATATGTCAAACATGTATTGTCTGTCAACAGAGTTTATCAGTCCATATAGGGTGAATAACATGAATTTTAAACTTTTAAGCCTATTCAGTTTTGACATTATCAATCTCATGGTGTCCGACTCTTTCTTGTAATCACAAAGGATAGATTTCACAATAATGCCTTTCATAACAGATATAGGTATATTGATATAGGTATTTATTATCAGCAAAATTTCTGAACAAGCATAAGACCAAGACAGACAAAGAAAAACACAGGTAAAAAACAATAGCAAGAACAATACAAGACACCCGTCCTCTAAACTATCCTATTTTTGGACTTCCTCTAGCATCTTCCTGAATGAAACAATGGATAATGCGGACGCTCAGCTGTTTTAATGTATGATTGCTCTTCATTAAGTTTCCTTTAGCTTCTGATCTGAGCCAATCCATTTCCCAATAATCTCCTGCGTCTGTGCTTGTATTCCTCATCGATCCCTTTGTTCTTGGGCTGTAATTACTTTCTTTTGGCCGTAGCTGCGCATGATTAGACGATGTTTATGGAGGAGAACACTTCGGGTAACACGCCAGCCGTCTCCGCAGACGATCAATGGCAGCGCATGCAAAAATTATCAATCAGTGCCTACTTGGGTTAGAGGGACGAATGTGTCTGAGTGGACAGACCTTAGAGAGACAGCGCTATAGGGCTTCAGGGTGAAGCACACCCTGTTGAAAAGAACAACAGGCTTTTTTTTATGCAACCCCAAAATGGGTGACCATCATGTTTTGCTTGATAACACAGCAGCAACAAATCTGATAACTGAAATCGGATCATTTATGAGTAAGTGTGTTTTTGTAGGTGTAGATGATAGCTCTTGTCTAAAACCTAGTGATCTGCATATCTAGACAGTGATTTAAGGCAGGTTCCTTAAGTGAAGTCTGCTCCAACTTGAAGATGCTTCTTAATATATCAGGTTTTGGCCAAACAAAACAGCATTTCATGTGTCCTTCACAAGAAGGTGATCCCAGAATGCACCACAGTAAACACACCACGGGAACAAATGAGTAACACAATATTAATATTCTAGAAACTACTATTAACCAACAAGAAATTGTGATTAAATAAGTAGTAAGTAATAGCACTCAGTTGAATGTACTTCACTATTAACTAATCAGTAGCTACTATTTTTTCATACCTCCCTAGTATAGTGCTACTAACTACTAACTAGTATAGTACTATTATTATTACTAATGTGAGTAATGCACAATGTATTATTAATTCCAAAGTAAAGATCATGGTAATCTACTAGCTCAAGGATTATCAAATCCTTCAGAAGGAATTATTAATTATTTAGAACAGTATTCTAAAGTGAAAAGCATGATAACTCACTAATAAAGTCATTGCAAGCATTTGAAGTTTTTGTAAGGTTTTGGATTAGAATTCCTTTTGACAGATTTGATTGCATTTTAATCATTACTAGTGCATTACCATGATGTTCACTTTAGAATACTGATCCAAATAATTAGTAATTCCATTAGAAGGGTATAGTAACACTTGAGTCATTACTATCCAAAACATTATAAAAACCTCAAAAGCTTGCTAGGGAGCTTACATTACTAGGGAGTAAATATAACTATGCATACATACTTGTTTTGTGTTGCCTACTCTATGGTAGTAAGCACATTCGGATGCAGCTTAAAGCTGCAATATGTAACATTTTTGCAATAAAATATCAAAAAACCACTAGGACAGTGATATATATTTTGATCAGTTGAGTACTTACAATATCCCAAATGTTTCCAACTATTTGTAAATCGTGAGAAAATTGCTATTTTAACCAATGAACCAGGACGTGTGAGGGAGTCGCCTGTCAATTGCATCATATCTGCGTTACCCTCGGTTTCCGGTTTTAATTAGCAGAAACGCTTTACTCTTACTGCAGTGTGCAAAAAGTGTCACAGTAGCCAGCGAGTGAACGCACAGAGTAACATCATAACATCATTTTCAACACACTCAAATGTATCTAATATGAAGACCACATGTCCCAAGATTCTGCGCTCAAACCTGGCGTCATCAAACTACGCCTTTGTTTTGAATGGGCGACCTCTAGCGGACGGAAAAGTTACATCATCTTACAATATCTTTAGTCAGTTAGACAGTCATCTTGGTAATGATTCCAGTAGCTATTTTAAGTACAACTCTGTAGCAAAGTTCTTAGCTCAGGGAAGAAGGAGGCGGGAACTGGCGAACATTTAAAAGACTTTAATAAATAAATAAACAAAACGAAAGTAACGCGGGCAGCCCCTCACGGACGACTGCCAAGCACACACAATAAAATGTAAATAAAACACATATCCTTATATGCCTCCGGGCTCCATCATGAGAGGACTCGAGACTGGTGTGCCTCACAGGTGACGCTCATTCTCAATCACGCACCGGTCTCGCTTGCTCCTCCCAAATCTCTCACTCGCTTGCCCACCATCTATCTTAATGTAAAACGACCAACATCTCCAAAACTGTTTCTCATGATTATATTTCAATAACATCAACAATTCAAATCACACTAAACAACTGTAAAAGTGGCGGGACTGGCGGGAATACAGCTGCCATATTGAGAATTAGGGTTTCTACCATACATTTTTATACAAGTGGTCATTATAAGGCTATTTTTTTATTTATTTTTTTATTTTTTATATATATATATGTAAGCAACTAATTAAGAGACATGCAAACTGGGTGCCATTGTGGTAAGACATATATGCTCGGCCAGATTTGTCTCAAAGTCGTGCATCTTCGGAACCGGAGCCAGGTAGAAAGTTACAAAAAATACCATGCACACCACCACACAAAATGGGTTCACACACACTCAACTCGTACTTTCGCCAACACCACAATGACTTGCTACGCGCATCGAAACGAACTTGCAGACAAATCGAGTATAAATCAGCCTTCAGAAGGCATCTCTCTTTGTAGACAGCTAGGAAGTTTACTAGATTTTAGAGCACAGCTGTTGAGAACGGTGGACTGTTCATTGGTGGTGCAGTTACTAATGACCTTTTTGTGTTAACCTAGTGCCGGCTGGTAAGCATGTTTACACTGTTGGGTTGTTGGCGTGTGTTTGTGTGCCCTTTGTGGGCAGTGTTATTGGTATGCATGCTCACACGCCTCAGGCACACACACACACACATATATGCTTCCACCTGAATAGCTGTGTGTACAGAGTGGAGCATTGATCCTTCTGTGTGATAACCTGTCCTCTCTTACAGCCATGGCATGTCTGCGAATACAGAGGAAAGAGAATCTTTATCCAAACATTCCTCCTGTCGTCCCCCTCGTCAGTTCATCATTCCCTGTCTTCTGCGCTTTTCCTTCCTCTCCCTCTCTTGTCCCCCCAGCCCTCCGCCGTTCTTCTTATCAGATGTGTGCACGCGAAAGAAAACAAAGAGTGTGGCGCTTTCATTTTTGCTTCATTATTTTGTAATTTCACAATCCAATAACTTTGCCTTTCCCTAAAGAGAGATACACGGCGCCGCGCTTCATATGCCGGGCCACGCAGAACAGAAAGAAAAAGAAAGAGAATAACTGGAGGAAGGTAGGGAAGACGGCTGCAGGTCGGAGTGCTCAGGGAGGAAGAGAGCTTTTTGTGGCGGCGGGGGAGAGAGTCAAATCACAACCGTTACGGAGGAAATGAGTGCTGAATGAAAGGAGGCAGAACGAAAGCCGTGTTTGTGTCACATTGTGATGTACACATGCTTTTTTAGTATTCTTCTGTACACGTTAGGGGTTTGCAAGTTGTTTCATGTGTGTGTATGATAACTTACCGTGTCAGTGTCCTTAAAAGCCACAATAAACCTGTTGCCTTCATTTGTGCTTACATACTAGTGTTTTTTAGTCTTCTTGTGATAGTTGTCCACCCCTTTCTTATACTTTGCACCTGGGTAGTTGTTTGGATTTTGTTTATTTATTTATTTACCTACTTATTTGTGTCTCTGTGTGTGTTGTTTCATGTCTTCAGTTCCTGAGGGTAACCCAGAGGCTACCACAGCCCTTCTCACACTACCTGTAGGTATCCCAGGCAGATTCCACCTGTATGACTTCTGCCCTCCCAATATGGTGTCAGTCAAGAAATCTGCTAGACGTATCAATAAAATACGATAGATCCAACCTGAACTGAAAACAAATTTGACTCAGTTTCTCAAAAACAGACTCAGACCTGTGCACGTTCCATATACGAAAAATATTAGCTTTTAGCTAACGCGAATCTCTGCATTAAGTCCAAATTTACTTTAAGTTTCACCCATCGAATATGTTTTCTCTGCTCTTTTGATGGTGAAATTGATTTTGTTTGGTGCCCCGAGGCAGAAATCACACTGTGTGAATCTGTCTGGATTTTGTGAGTCTGGGGCGTAAGAAATAAAAATGTAAATTGGCTCATTGGAGTGCTTGTGTTAACACTGCAAGGCCTATATAGCACTAGTTTTCTAGCAGAGAAGACCGCTATTGTATGTGTGTGTGTGTTGAGGAGGGTGGGAGTTTTCATATGCACGTGTGTCTAAGCACCTGTCCCATTAGTGTATATGTTTAGGACAGTCATATTTAATTTGAATAGCGTAGCGCACTTTCCTAAGCCAAACAGAACAGACTGCCGCACGGCTGTGCTACCAAGTGGAGTTTATTGAACCATGGCTGCCTGCCAAATCTCTGTCTTTCTCTTCATCTTTAACGAGCAAGAAAAAGGAAGGGAGGAGAGAGAGAGAGATAGATAGAGAGAGAGAGAGAGAGAGAGAGAGAGAGAGAGAGAGAGAGAGAATAGCTTATTCATTATCCCCTGTGTTTGAATTAATATTATGATGATAATAATAGAATAACAGTAATAAAGATTACAGCATCCATTTTGTATACACAGAGCGTTGCTTTGTGTTGTCATTTGTATTATTTAATGATGGGCTTTATCGCACATGCTAACTGCTGTGACGAACCTCACTATCATCAAGTCTAAGGAGAAGAGATCTACGAACGCCCACATTCAATTTCCCATTTTATTTCTCTTAAACTCAGGATCTCAAAATCTAATTTAATTTGTGTGCTCTGTAAATATATGTTTTTAATTAACTATGTTACAGAGCATTTGGAGTAATTATATCGCTTGTTATTGTATCAGAAGTGCTTAAAGCTCTTCTGATGGAAAAATGGTGTGGGAAATGAGGAGGTGAAAATGCACACAGGGTTGCGCCACTTTAGCACAATGTGCTGAAATATCACTACACAGTGCATAAATTGATTCAGTGTCTTCTTTGTTTTCAAATTACTAGCAATCAACATTGTGCTAGCACCTGCAAGAAATCAGGAGGTAAACAGAATTTTCTTTGAAAAAAATGTCTATCAGGCCTTGTCCACACGCATCTTTTTCTTTCCGTTTTGGCCGCATTGAGACTGTGTTTTTGTCCTGAAAACGCCGTTTTCGTGTTGTAAACTGTGAAAACGGAGGCATTTGAAAAAGATGACATATGTTTAGTCATGTGATGCATATTCAACCAATAGATATATATATATGTTTGTACCGCTATTGTGCCTGTGCTATTCCCTTTAACACTGCATATCGCAGTCCTGCAAAGATGACTTTTCTCAAATTTACTCGCAACTGCTGTACTGCGGCAAAACATATATAGATATTTTGCTAAATAAAATGACTCTGCCGGAAGAATAGCATTATAATTTTATGATGTCTGTTCCGTATCATCTCAGTGAGCTCATTTTACACATGCACAGTAAGGTGAATTTAGTGTTTTCCAACATTTCAGTGTGGATGAGAAACTTTTGGAAAACGCTTGAAAACACTAGTGTGGATGGAGAGCATTTTGAAATGAAAACACCTTTTTTCACATGTATCCGGATTAATGTAGAGCCTCAAATGATGGCACTATAACAGGAATATATCCAGGTATAAGGTGAAGTTGAGCATACTTTCTGCAGTTTAAAGAGCAGTTTGTGTGCTTTTGGTTTGAGAAATGGTGCACAATCCCAGTATGCCAAATTGCGGTATAAGAGTGAAGCTCTTAGAACTGTCCTGCAAGATGGAACATTGTTGTGAGAATTGCATTCAGAACAGATTTTGTTGCTGTGTTCGGATTGATACATGATTTGCATAAGTCATTTAGTGTATTTGGTGCTAAAACCATGCAGACATCATGTGCACATAAACAACAATTCATTCTTTTTACTGCCAAATATATGTATACGTAGCTAGTCACATTTTCTGCTTTCAAAATTACCAAAGGAAGGAGAAAAGAAGACAACGAAAGGAAAAGTGGTTTGTGTCGAAGAGATTCATGGGGGAATGGATAAAGAGGCAATCTCCCCTAGACCAAAAGAATAGCATGATGCCGTTGGCAAAGACATTCACAGGCAGATGGGTTTATGCATATGTGTTTCTCTTTTGCATATAGGAATGAGTGTGTTTTGGGTCAGTATCAATGACCTACAAAGGTAGATGCGTATTGATGTTTTTTTGATTCAAGATTCAAGATTCAAGAGTTTTATTTGTCACATACACAGTTATATACAGAGTATACAACCGGCAGTGAAATGTAAACAGGTCCGCTCCATGGACAGTGCAAATTCACAGTTAAAAACACAAGGAGGAAATTAAAATAGAAGTAAAATAAAAAACTATATATACTATATATATATATATATATATATATATATATATATATATATATATATATATATATATATATATATATATATAATTATAAATAAATCAAGTCAAGTAGAAAAAATAAAAATAAAAATAAAGAAGTGGAATAAAATAATTGAAGTAAACTGTGCAGTGAGTAAACTGTAGACTTATAAATATGTGGTTAACAAATGTATAAAGAGTATAATGTGCAAACAGGTTTATAACAGGTTGTTACACAGTAACAACGAGAACAGAAAGTGCAGTGCAATGTCAGTATATCGATGGTCACGTGATGTTAAGTGACTGAGTTCAGGAGTCTGATGGCCTGGGGGAAGAAGCTCCTCCTGAGTCTCTCAGTTTTGCCCATCAGGCTTCGGAAGCGCTTACCAGATGGCAGCAGCGTGAAATGAGGGTTTGCAGGGTGATTAGAGTCCTTGATGATCTTAGTAGCTCTACCTTTGCAGCGTTTGGTGTAGACGTCCTGCAGAGACGGGAGAGCTGACCCTGAGATACGCTCAGATAAGCGCACAACTCTTTGCAGGGCTTTGCGGTCATGACTGGTGCTGTTCCCATACCACGCTGTGATGTCCACAATCATTTCTTTGGTCTTGCCAACATTCAGAGAGAGACGGTTGTCCTGGCACCATGATGTTAGATGCTCCACCTCGTCCTAGTATGCCGTCTCATTGTTGTTGGAAATGAGGCCCAGGACAACAGTATCATCAGCAAATTTGATGATAGAGGTGGAGCTGTGTGTGGACAAACAGTCATGCGTGTTGGGCACATTGAGGGAAATATATTATTTGTTATGGATATGCCCACACACAAAATATTCATCGTTGTATACTCACAGATTCAGGTTAACAGGTATTTTTGTTATTTAGAAAAATGCTTGTGTGCATGTGATTGTGTGTGTGTGTGTGTGTGTGTGTGTGTGTGTGTGTGTGTGTGTGTGTGTGTGTGTGTGTGTGTGTGTGTGTGTGTGTGCGTGTGTGTGTATTGTGTTTGTCTTGACTACTGATGCTATTCCCACCCACAAACTGTGTATTGCATAGCTGTGCATGCCTTAGAGATTTCACAAGCAAGTCTCAGGTATTTTTGCTGAAGGTATAGGTGATATTTTTCTATAAACAGATGTGGAAAAGGACTGTAAAGGAGACAGAGGAGAAGGAAGCACTGTACTTACGTGCAAGAGGCAAGCACAGCTGACAGTGACAAATGCGTAATCCTCCGTTTTTCCCCAACCATGACCATCTCTCTTTCTTACACACACTGCATTGTGATAACCTTATTCTGTGTGGAGGTCTTTAGGGTAATATCTGAGCTCAACCTGTCCAACTATCTAGGTTACAGTCCCTGCCCTAGAGATAATGAGAGTACCTCTAAGGTTCTTCAAGAGCAACCTCTGCACCACCAGCCTCATGCTACATTGCATCATCAACAAATCAAGCCCTTAATCAATAGTTTTCATTACAAACATCATCAAAACACAATAACACTTATTTAAATAAAAAAAAAAAAATAAAAAGAAAAGAAATTCAAGATATCTACCAAAACAATTCAAATTCTTTCAATATCTCAAGATTTACTTCTCAAGCAAATGTGTCACATTTAAGGATGATTTACTTTTCTTTTCTTTTTTTTTTTTCTTTTACTGGAAAACAAGATAAAATGCTAATAAAGAACACCTTTAGCAGTGTAAGTGAATTTATGCTAACTTAGATCTGTCTTTTCTGCAATACCTGCAGGATTATATACAGTATGTTTATGTCTTCAAATCATATATATCCTCATACAAATACGCATGTTAAAGTTAACTGATTAAAAAAAAAAAAAAAAAAAAAAAAAAAAATTGTATTCATGACATTATTTTTGAAAGGATCCTCACTTTCCAGCACTTTAACACAAGTGACTACAACACGTGTGTGTGTGTGTGTGTGTGTGTGTGTGTGTGTGTGTGTGTGTGTGTGTGTGTGTGTGTGTGTGTGCACGTCCTGGTAAACCCTACATTATGGGGACAAAATGTCCCGACAAAGATGGCAATATCCGAAATCCTTGACCTTGTGGGGACATTTTTTGGTCCCCATGAGGAAAACATCTTATAAATCATACTAAGTGATGTTTTTTGAAAATGTAAAAATGCAGAATGTTTCCTGTGATGGGTAGGTTTAGGGGTAGGGGTAGTGTAAGGGGATAGAATATATAGTTTGTACAGTATAAAAACCATTACGCCTATGGAATGTCCCCATAAAACATGAAAACACAACAAGAGCATGTGTGTGTGTGTGTGTGTGTATCTATGTCTGTATGTGTAAAACAATTAACTTTTTTTTTTTTGTTAAAATATGTAATGGTTTTTGTTAATATATATATATGTTGAAGAAAAACTTTTATTTTTTGAACCCAAACAATAATATGTTAATGTATTTAACATTTAATAGAATGATTCAGAAGGATCATGCGACACTAAAGATTGGAGTAATTGCTGCTAAAAATTCAGCTTTGACATTTTTACAATTTATTAAAATAGAAAACAAATTTTAAATTGTAATAATATTCACAATATTACTGTTTTACTGCATTTTTGATTAAATAAATTAAGCCTTGGTAAACATAAGGAACTTTCAGAAACAATTATTTATTTATTTATTTATTCAAAATTGTACACTATACCTGCAGCCATATTCAGTACATTCATATAGCACATTGGCAGTATACTATTAAGTATACCTGATTGACAAATTGTCAAAATCTTAACCAATCATCCATCCCTCCTTGTTTATCCCTCCATTCACCCCTCCATCTGGACTTCGGCAAGCTAGTATGTGTCCCTATGACATCTCCGCGTGTATCACCAGACTCTGCGAATCTTCTCCCACACCAGTGCTTTGAAGAGAATGGTGATTTATTGCCCGCTCAGTGATTGATTGATTAGGACTGACAGAGCCTTAGAGTGAACGTAAACAGCTTCTTTCCCCCCTCCCACATGCATCCCGTGGATATTGACAACCCTGGGTGGCCATCCATCCGACTATCCATTTCTTCATCCATCCATCCATCCATCCGCCAGTCGGTCTCCCCATCCATCCATCAGTCTGCAAAAGCCTTGTGTTTTCACTCTAGTGTCTGTTTAGCGCAGGCTAGTTGGTGAGAGATAGACAGGGCCTTTGTTTGAAGGTCTTGATGATGTTGTCTGGACGTTGCGCTACTGAATGTGTTGATTGTGGCATGTAAGGTGTAAGGTATCATGCCTGACCCTAAGGACGTGCTGAAGTGGAAATGCTAACACAGTGAGCTGTATAACTTGATCTGTGACATGTCTCCGTTTTCACACTGGGAACTGTGAGAATTCTGAATACACTGAATGTCAACATGGCTTTGCTCATGCGAATTTCAGGTCAAGTATTTTGGTACTTGAACTTTAAGATATGAGTGTATATTATCGGCTTTCACTAAATTAAATTGCCTGTGCCTGATTGTAATAATAGCTTGTTGTGGTCTTGTAAATGAAAATCAGCCACATATTTGTGCATGAAAGAAGTCCTTAGGGGTTTTTTTTTGGCATGTGTGTGGTATTTTTTTTTTTTTTTTTGAGAAAACTCTGATTGATGACTGGCTCTCAGCTCTTAATTGACAGGAAATGGCTACCAGTGGCCTTTGACCTCATCAGGCTCTAAAACCCTCTCCTTTTAATATGTGTGTCCATGCAGTGATGACAAATCTGGACTTTGTTCAGTAGTTCATGCACTTCTTCCCATAGCATACTCTTTGTTATAAAGACCCACTGACCAATATTGCAGATATAAATATCTGCGTGTGAATACTAAGGGCTGTTTAGTCAAGCCCTTAAGCGCTTTAAACAAATACAAATATGCACTTTTAAGTCCAGTGACCTAACAAGAAAATTCTGTGTATATATGAAATTATACACACATATAATTATGATCTAGACAGATTTTTTTTTTAAATGGTTTCGCATGGAGAAATTAAAGTTTAAATTAGTTTATTTATATATGTTTTTGAAGTAGTTGTTAGCAATATGTGAGTGAGTATTTTATGGCTGTTCAGTAGGGAACATCTGGACTTCAGGTCTGAGGTGTTCAATAGCACATTTCCCACAGTTTACCCTTTGTTATAAAGACCCACAGTTCACCATTGCAGATATGAATAGGCTTTACTGTGCCTCCATCTCAGCAGGTGGTTTTAGGTCAACAAGTCTGTCATTGCTAATATTCAGAAATTGTGTTGGATACAATTATTTTTATTTTAGTTTGAATATAATTTGTTAACTGTCAGTATGACACGGCCTTTAGTTGGTTTGATCATACAACATATGCTTGGCTGAATTATCTGTCACTCATATCGTAACCAATCACTCGAGACTGATTACGCTAATGCTGTGGGTGGACCCTGGACTCAATTGCTTTTAACTTCCACTTGTGATATTAATTACCTCAAGTCAAGTAAACAAGTTAGGTACTTGTTCCAGTGTTCCCCCACGATGCTTTGTCTTAATTATCCCATATCTTCTGATTAGATTGAAACTTGAACCCCTCAAATGAATTCATTAGTCGGTGGAGTCCCCAGAAAGCAAGCGAGAAGTGTGACCAGTTGTTTCTCAATTGTTTTCCTTGTTAAATAGCTTCAAATTGGGTCTCATTGATTAATATTTCATGCTTTTGTTCATTCATTTTTCACAAACCACATCATCTCTATGTCAATCAAAGGACATTCATGACGACCAACATGCTAAATGTCAAGAACGTCCTTTGATTGTATCCCACAGATTGATCTATTGATCTAAAACTGCCATAGAAGCACATATGGACGCTTAATGGTGCCATAATATTTCTGCGATATACCTGTGTTCAATGACGCAGACTGAGAGAACACAGTGAGAGGTCAGAGGTCAAATTGAGGTTATAATGTCAGCACAGTACTTCAACTAAACCCCTGTGATTGGTTCAGCCCTGCTTATATAAGGTGAGAGCGCAGCAAGCTGACAACCCTACCGCCCGAGAGAAAAATATCACTCCATAAATCTGCATTCCCTCCATTTTTCACTCCTTTCTCATCTCTCTTTTCCTCTACCTCACCTCTCCCCCCCTTCCAGCCGCTTGTTCTCTTCTTGTTCCTCTAACCATCGCTCTGCGGTTCTTCCTCCCAACCACTCTCAGCTCTCCTAATCAATCTGGCCTGTACTTTCTCTTTTCTCTTTTTTTCCACTCTCACTTCCTCATTTATAGAGCATGTAAGACTGTGTTTTTCTTAATTAAATGCTGAGCTTGCGTTTCCACGCTCACGAGAGTCACTTCTACAACACGGACCATTGTTTAAGGCGGTCCCCTGCGGGGAAACCGAACACTGGGGAACGGATGACAGGACGGATCTGTTGCTTTATTGGGCGAGCGTATGACAGGACGGATCTGTTCTTATCAGAGAGACTTGTGCTTCAGTTTAATTACTCTCTTGTTTCGGTAATGGACTTTTGGAGCATCAGAGCCCAAATAAGATGTGAGAAGCAAGAGACAATTGATTGCGTTTTCTCCTCCCCCACCACACACAGAGAGACACAAACACTCGAGGATCCAGCGAGAAATTAGGGGTTTCTCGTTTTTATGTAACGCTTAAAGGGCAGATAAAAGACTGGGTGAATTGCTGAGAGAAAGCGAGAGCGAGAGCGAGAGAGTGCTCTGGTATTGAATGTGGTTAGGGCTGCACGTGCAGCTTTCCTCTCATCCATACTAATATCTCACTGCAGTGTGGAACGTTGCTAGTTTGTGTGTGTTCGTGTATGCACATAGACTTTGAATTTTTTGCATAAAGATTACAAAGGGAATACAAATTGCATACAACCATTTAATTTCATTAATTTAGAAAGATACAACAACTTCACACAAATCCTAAATGACAAGCCATGGGCGTGGGACATCTGTAATTCTCACTGAAGAGGACTTGAACAGGTTTTTTTCCCCAGTTAAGTCGGTGGGCTCTTGCTGTGGATATTTGTTTAAAGGGCTTGTCTTTGATTGAAGAGTCGCCACACACACACACACACACACACACACACACACACACACACACACACACACACACACACACACACACACACACACACACACAGACAGCCCTCTTCAAAAGGTCGGACAATTGTAGATGGCTTGATTTGCTTGTGAAAGGCCTTTAAAATCGAGATCAGGGGCCAGGTAAACACACCCTCCCCCTCCCTCCCTCTTTTCCAAAACTCCCCGCTTCCCTCGATCCTCTCTGTCGTCCTCGTGCCCTCTCTTTCCAGCCCACTCCTGAAGTGCCATCATCTGCATCTCATTAGCCATTATGCCGGGAGATAAAAGAGGCAGAGAAACAACAGACGAAAGGAAGCCATGGTGATCTGTTTCCCCATCTTTATTTATCCTTATTTGATTAATCAAAGACAATAAATGGACATTTGGATGAGTAAACTCATGTATAATGCCTTTACCACTCTCTGAGTGTATGTGTGTGTGTGGTTTTCTGGATTCAGCACTAATGAGGCATTTATCTGACGGGACTGAACTGCGCATTTAGAGGGTGATGGATGATGTTCTTACTGTTTTTGTCTGTGTGTGGATACATGGAAATGTGTGTATGTATGGGCATATGTGTGCATACAGTAGATGCTTTTAGGTATTTTTAAAGGCACACTCAGTATTTTTTTCCTCATTAAAAAGTTCTACCTGTAAATAAATCAGTAGTACTTTAGGTGAATTTGTTTAAAATGAAAGTGGATTTGCTTAATAAAAGTGGATTTATTTATGGAGCAGGTCAGATCACATGATCAGCCACTGCTTATTTTACCTTATGCTGCTTTCCAGGCAACCCGGAACTCATGTTTTTCCAACCCTCTACCCGTGAAAGTGCACTGGAAAGGCAGTCAAACCCGTGACTTCCCACCTATGAACTCGTACTAGATCAATGTACTCTCAGTTACGCGCTCTGACGTCACATAGTCCACGAAACAACAATGGCAGCCCTTACGGGGGTTGAGTACAAAAATAAGTGAATACCAAATACATTTCCAAATATACAAATAATATGAAATAAAAGGTATAACAGCTTCTCTTGCCTTATGCGCCGGAGTAAGCACCTTTGGCGACAGAAATTATTGTAAATGAGCATAGGCCCTGTATGGTCTGCTATGCTTTGTTTACATCTAGCTAACGTTACCACAATTCCTTGCGCTCAGGCAGTTTGGCTTGACTTTGCCTGGAATGCTACAAAGTCATGAGTCGTGGTTTGAAGTGGTAATTTACGGGGCTCAAAACAGCATTAGTAACATTAGTAATTTTGCTTGTGCAATAATTGGTTTCGAAAACTCTCTTTAAAGCATCTTCCTCATCTTACCTGCTTATCCATTGAAACGCGTTTGCAGTACCTACATCAGTAAACGGCTCAGAGCCTGTCCAGGTTAAATTGTACAGACCAAAAGTGTAAGTACAGTATATGAGCAAAGACAGTAGGATTCTATACTTAGCCTCAGCAGGAAGCCTTTCTGCAGTAGTTATAAGCCACCCGGTAGTCCTTCACTTTTGTCATTTCACAGCTATATTTAGATCTTCCTATTGATCCGTGGAACCCTAAATTAAACACCCACGTTAAGGCAATATAAACAAATCAGGTCATGTGACTGGACAAGGCCATAAATAAACACAGAATAAAACACAGGGATATTTAAGATAGATGGGTAGTTAACGTGAAATACATTTGGGAATATTAAACAGCTGTTTTTATAATTTATTTATGTAATAGCTGTGCATGTGTTTTTTAATGGTCTATTATGAAATAGCCTTATATCTATATATTATTTTTATCCTAACATCCTTATGTGGGCGTAGACCTGCAATGCTTCGACTACCCATTTACACATTTGCAGTATCCCATCTCCTTTTACATGCTGTAACATGTTTCATTTTGATCAATCTCTTCGACCTTGTTTACATCAGCCTATTCTTCAGGAGAAGTTGGCAACAAGCATTCTGACATCTTGTTGTCTGTGTCTCTTTCAGACAAAAAATGTTCTTCCGTCAGAGCTGGCTTGTTTCAATATTCCAGTCTGTTGAAATGTTAATGCTATTCAGATTCCGGTAGACGTCGGAGGCTTTTAAGATGTAAAGCTGAGACATGCGGGGGACCTCGTCTGCAGAATCAGCTGTTGATAGTCAACAATGTCTCTGCTTAGAATGATAAAGGCTTTGCTCCAGACCATTGCTTGTATGTGCAAGGAGGGGATTGAGACAGCTTTGTGTCTTAAGAGGGCCCATCCCAGCAGGAAGCCTGGTTGAATGCTAGCGATCTGTGGGGGACTTGCAGCTCCGTCAGTGGGCTGTGAACTGCAAACCGCCCCCTGTGGTTCCTCTGAAGACCCAAACCTGCTTTTGGCCTGACTTAATGGCTGCCATTTAAAAACAGCAAGGACAAACAATAAGAGGCCAGTCGGCAGGGATAAAAAGATACTAGGCTGACTGTATCTGCCTCAACCACAGTGTCTTTGATGGTCTGATATGGTTAGAGGTAATTCTATTCATCGCATTCATTCTAAACAAACAAAAATGTAACGGGAGATAAATGAGGTTGGCTTCAGTAAAGCCACAGAAAGGCAATGAGATTTATAGTTTAGCAGAGGATGAAAGCCAGACCCAGCCTATCTCTGCCTATTGGGAATGGGTCACTACGTAGAACCGGTGGGAATTGTTGCATCTTGCTCTATAGCTCCCTCCATTTTTCTTTCTCCTCTCTTTCTCTCGCTCTCTCTTTCCATCCCTTGAGATCCCTTAGTTACTGCTGGGCTTGTTGACAGGAAAAGGTGTTACCTTTGGGTCCCCTTTCCAAACATAACCTAATTAAATTAATTCTGCTTTATTGCACTGGTGCCAAAAATAAACTAGTGCTTGATTTAAATTTTCTGATGCTTATAGGAATAAAATATAATACATGTATATAAATATGCATTCATTTATTATTATTTATTAATTAATTTACTTACTTGAAGCTTTATCATCATACCTAAGCTAACGACCTTGAATCATTACAATCAAAATTGATACCATCTGCTAGTGCTAAGCTTAGCTCCATTCATTAGCGCTGGTGTTGATGCTATGCCTAAATATACATTAAAAGCTCTTTGGGATGTTTGGGGTCATGACAAGGGTAGCACTGAAATCGGGTGATGGATATTCCCATCTCTCCAACACAGCAGTAGTCTTGTCCGTGCATTGTGTTCCCTTCCCTTCACCCTCGACCCTGTGACATCCCACCTAAGGGGATTAAACTTCACGGCTAGTGGCCAACGAAAGCATATATTGTCTGTTTTGGACAATGGATATGTAGTATGCTGTAGTATGCTGAGGTCGACACCTCTTGCTTCTATAAGCCAAGATATATATATATATATATATATATATATATATATATATATATATAGGTACTGATTAAAACATGAGAATTTAAATCAACATCAACACTGTGTCATAGTGTTCACTTTAAAGCATGTCTATAACAACGACAACAACAACAAAAAGAGACAAGGATGAAGCATCCAGGCTAAAAATCATGCATAATTGAACAGGATGTGAGTGATTGGTGTAAATATCCTGACAGCAGATAATTGCACAGTTGCTCTAGGCTAATGGGCAGCCATTGGACATATGCTTCAAATAAGCTTCACGAGTGACGTTGAGATAAGCACAGCAAGATATAGAAGATGTAAGAAGATAAAATGTTGCAAGCAAGTTTGTGGCGTAAATACTGTATTCGGATAAATATGAATGAGGGATATTTTAAGTCAGGTAACGTGGTGTGCTTTGAAGGGGAGTGCTATATTACACATCGATATTCTCCACACACACGTTCACACAGGCGTACATCCTCTCCTGCTGCTGCCTGGTTTGTTGCTCACACACACCCCCTCTTGAGTAATTAATTTTCACCCTGGCTGTCGACGCGTTGTGCGTGTGTGAAAGGGAAAAGGGGCTGCTGCCTGTCTGCCTACTTGCCCGCCTGCCTCCTTGCCTGCGTCAATACTCATTTCTTGAGGAAGAAAACAAATGTATTTAATGCCAACTTGTCTTGTCCGCTTTTTGTATCCCATTTCTTCCTGTTCAAATCCCCCCAACTGGGAAGCTCAGAATTTAGCGCAGAAGCCTGGGTGATTGAATCCTTGCTATGCCAAAGCGGCACACCGAAGTTCCCTGTGGCTTTTTTGGACCAAATGAATGAAATCTGTCACTGATTAATGAGGTAAAGTCTGAAGAAGCTGTTTGTTGTACTTGTTGGGGAAGTTTCGGTGATGTAAGGAAGAATTCAGGCACGGCTAAACACATACGGCAAATGTGCACAAGTCAAATAAATTGCAGAATAAATTGTGACAGAGCGGAGGGTGAAGGGAAGCGCTAGAGGGAGTTTATGGCATCAATAGGACCCTGTGATGTCAAGCAATTTATTTTGCTGCATTGTTCTGGTGGTTTTTTGTATGTTAGCAGAGGGTACGTCCCTGAGGTGGCACAATGAAGGTGAGGGAAACCTTCCTCTTTTAAGCTTGAAAACCTTTTAGTGAACGCTTTGCTGTCAGAATCCATTTCAAATCTCAGCACAGCCCATGACTTCTGTACTCCGTTTTCATTTAAGTAAAAAGAGTCAAAGGGGTGTCAACTGTTGCTCATTTTTCTGTTTGTTTTTTTCATTCTCCATGTGGCTGACTGCCTCTGTTTTGCTTTTTCCTCTCGCTCTCTCTTTCTCTCAATCTCTCTCTGTCGCTTTACAGGGAGGTAAACCCTCTGCAGTTTTTTTGTTGTTTGTTTTTGTGCCATACCTGTTCTCATTGCCACTGTGCCAGTCCAAAACAACACTATTTCACCTGAAAGGTGCAATATTTATTCTCTCTTTCTCTTTATTGTAGCATGTTTGGGCTCTGCACTGGCCTGAAGCCTCTCTGGTGAGTGGACAAGGAACAGAACAGAATATATAGAGGCACTTTTTTTTGGCTCAGCAGCTGTGAATCTTTTGTTTCCTTGGAGCAGAACAGTATTTTAGTCCCCTCAGTGCTTCTCCAGGAGATAGAGGCCCACAAGATGAACAGGATAGAGAAAGAGACAGGAAGTGTATCCTCCTCCTTCACACTCTTCTCTATATTTATAAATATTCAAAAGAAAATTGAGTTTAAGGTGAAAAGACCAGCTGCAGCGACTCACTGAACTGAGAGAGTTAGTCAGTGTCGTGAGAATTTATAAAGGTCATCCCTAAAACAAGCTTCAGCTTCGTTTTTCTGCAGATTTCTGCTCTTGTTTGCAGGTGTTTAGAAAAGTTTTGAGCACAGTCCAACACAACCAGCTTAGGCTGGTGTAGTTGGTTTTTGAGGGGTTGTGGGCACTTGTCAGTTTGGTCAAACTGGTCAAGCAAGACCACCTTAACTACTGGTCAAGCAAGACCAACTTAAACCAGCAAAGACCAGCTTAGGTTTTAGAAAGGTTTTGAGCACGCACTTGTTAAGTTGGAAGACCAACTCGACCTCAAACTAGGCTGTGTAAAATGATTCTCATCACAGTTTATGGCTTTATCTGGTCTCCCAGCCTCATTAGGCTGGTCTAGTTTGCTCATTTTAGGGTTGTGGACACTTGTCAGCTTTGCCAGGCTGGGAGACCAGATAGACCATCTTAAATCAACAAACCAAAAAAAGGTTTTGAGTAATTGTCAGGCTTGGACAGATCTTGAGCTGGTTTAAGATAATTCTTAGCCCAGTTTCTGGCCTTATCTGGTCTCCCAGCTTCATTAGGCTGTAGTTTGCATTATTATTATTTATTTTAACTTTTTTTGGTGGGTTGGCTGTGGGCACACATCAGGCCAGGCCAGGTCAGTGCACATGACGTTTGTTAAATTAGTGTGGTGGCAATTATCAGACCAAATCCATTCAGTATCTGTCATGCCAAAACATAAAACAGCCTTCAAATTGACAATTCACTCTACATGAGATTACAAAATGTGCAGGCTGAAAAAAAGACCAGTATGAAATAAATAAATCAACAGACCAAGAGAAAGCGGAAGAGAAGCAACCACCCTTCTAAATAAAGAATGAGGTGGGCTTCACACCGGTTCCCTCATTGCATAACAGTAAACAGTGGAAGAAAGACAACCCGGGTCATGCATAACTGCACTCAGGTGCATGTGCCTCTACCATGGTAAATGAAGCCGTTTTGGAACCATGATTGGGAAATCGGTGGCAATTTATTGTTGCCATTGAGCCATTGATTGGATAGTGCAGGCATGAGTGGTTGGGTCTTTGAACAGCGCATAAAAGGCCAAGGCAGAAGGTCCTTCAACATTCAATCCTTCGGTAGGATATTTAAAGTGTAATGTCCTCTGGAGGAAATCTACCACAGTGCACGGCTTTTAATATATAATCCAGACCTTGCTTGTGTATTATAGCACTCTCTTATTGTCAATAAGGGTCACTGAGTAACTGTCTGAGGGGGCACATCTTATTCCGGTTGTCATAGTGTCATACTTTTCATTTCCTCTGGAAGCCATTGGAATGTTTCAGGAAGAAGGTCGGAATTGTTGGCTTTATATGATGCTTTTGCTTCATACCATACGTTCAGTCTTATTTTAGTATTATTTATATAGTATTTTAGCATGCATATTTTTAATGAGTTTTTATTATATTTTATGTTATAATTTAACTTTTTCCCTGCCATTAATGGAATTTTCCATAATTTATGATACAACACTTCCCTGCCATTGAACAAATTTTCTGGCGATCCATGTTTTCACTGGATCTTCTGAAAGAGTACAGCATATCCAGATCAAAACACAGGTGAAAAGGAAGCAGAAACAAGCGATATAACTGCTTTTACAAATGTGTTAGTCTTTGAAACAAATGAATATATAAAAAAATAAAAATAAAAAGAATACATGAAGCTCGATTTTTGTCTTTGTTCTTTTTATATATATATATATATATAAACTGAAATAAACGTTCATGGCTCCAAGCATGAATATCTGGATGTAATTATATATATATATATATATATATATATATTACATGTCCAGCTATTCATGCTTGGGGCCATGAACGTTTATTTCAGTTTAAGTTTTGGTATTATAAACTTATTTCAGTTATTCAATTACTAACATTTACATTTTTTAAACTTTTCATTGAATATATATATATATATATATATATATATATATATATATATATATATATATATATATATATATATATATATACACTCACCTAAAGGATTATTAAGAACACCTGTTCAATTTCTCATTAATGCAATTATCTAATCAACCAATCACATGGCAGTTGCTTCAATGCATTTAGGGGTGTGGTCCTGGTCAAGACAATCTCCTGAACTCCAAACTGAATGTCAGAATGGGAAAGAAAGGTGATTTAAGCAATTTTGAGCGTGGCATGGTTGTTGGTGCCAGATGGGCCGGTCTGAGTATTTCACAATCTGCTCAGTTACTGGGATTTTCACGCACAACCATTTCTAGGGTATACAAAGAATGGTGTGAAAAGGGAAAAACATCCAGTATGCGGCAGTCCTGTGGACGAAAATGTCTTGTTGATGCTAGAGGTCAGAGGAGAATGGGCCAACTGATTCAAGCTGAAAGAAGAGCAACTTTGACTGAAATAACCACTCGTTACAACCGAGGTATGCAGCAAAGCATTTGTGAAGCCACAACACGCACAACCTTGAGGCGGATGGGCTACAACAGCAGAAGACCCCACCGTGACCACTCATCTCCACTACAAATAGGAAAAAGAGGCTACAATTTGCACGAGCTCACCAAAATTGGACAGTTGAAGACTGGAAAAATGTTGCCTGGTCTGATGAGTCTCGATTTCTGTTGAGACATTCAGATGGTAGAGTCAGAATTTGACGTAAAGAGAATGAGAACATGGATCCATCATGCCTTGTTACCACTGTGCAGGCTGCTGGTGGTGGTGTAATGGTGTGTGGGATGTTTTCTTGGCACACTTTAGGCCCCTTAGTGCCAATTGGGCATCGTTTAAATGCCATGGCCTACCTGAGCATTGTTTCTGACCATGTCCATCCCTTTATGACCACCATGTACCCATTCTCTGATGGCTACTTCCAGCAGAATAATGCACCATGTCACAAAGCTCGAATCATTTCAAATTGGTTTCTTGAACATGACAATGAGTTCACTGTACTAAAATGGCCCCCACAGTCACCAGATCTCAACCCAATAGAGCATCTTTGGGATGTGGTGGAACAGGAGCCTGTGCCCTGGATTTGCATCCCACAAATCTCCATCAACTGCAAGATGCTATCCTATCAATATGGGCCAACATTTCTAAAGAATGCTTTCAGCACCTTGTTGAATCAATGCCACGTAGAATTAAGGCAGTTCTGAAGGCGAAAGGGGTCAAACACAGTATTAGTATGGTGTTCCTAATAATCCTTTAGGTGAGTGTGTATATATATATTTATATATATATATATATATATATATATATATATATATATATATATATATATATATATATATATATATATATATATATATATATATATATATATATATTATATTATTCCTCTTATTATCTTTATTTCAGTCACACTTTCTTATTGTCAGGAAGGTTTGTTGAGTAATTGTCCGAGGAGCCTGTCTCACTCTGGTTATAGTGACATACTTTTCATTTCCTCTGCAAGTTTTCGGAATGTATCAGAAAAAAAAGGTTGGAATTGTTGGAATTCTGGAATGGATATTGCCAAATCTTGCAAAATACGGATTTTTTTTTTTTTTTTCTCACTCTTGTTGAGGAGAACATTACCATAAAACATGGTGGCAAATTAAGGTGCATATTTGCTTTATGTTTTTCATGGACAAATTAAACAGGCTCATTAAACGGCTGCTTTTTCCCTTCCACCTCTTCCAGTTATAGAAGAACTTTCATTGAGCCTTTACAGCCCACATAAAACATCATCTCCGTTCACAGCAGGATTTGCTGACTCTGAAATTTTCTATAACGGCCTGCGATATGAGGTGCCCTACATTCAAAATAAACTAGCAAGCAATACGCTCACAGTTCCCTCTCTTTCTCTCTGCGCTACTTATAGCGCACCACAGTTAACTGTATGCTCCTTATGGCCCTTCACTCACTTCACTTACCTGCTATTCCCTTTTTCAGCTTTAGGTGATTTCTTTTCGCACACCCTCTGTGTGAAATCAGACAAACACAAAGATTCACTCCCATCTATCCATCTCATTTTGCATGTGAGGAGTCTTCATATCTCTTGCAGAGACCCTGTTCAAAACATATATCTCTCTGTGTCAGGCACAGGGGACGGCGAGGTCCATTCAGCCCAAAAATGTTCTTTCTCGCCACACACACATGGGTGCACACAGATAATATTGCAACACACATTTACACACACACACAGTGTAAAAGTTCCACACACCTGTACTCACAAGCACACACACATGCACACTAATGTTCTCATGATTACAGCTGCTACAGCAGATACACTCTGTTCTCAGGCCTTTCATCTGTGCATTTTTAGAATAAAGAAAATCACTCTCTCTCATTCTCACACACACAAACGTAGAGAGGTCCTCGTGGGACATGAGTATGTGTATTTGTGCACTCACAGCTTTCATAGCACTTGGAAGAGTTTTTGTAGCTACAAGTCCCTCAGGCTAGACAAGTAGATCATCATGGAGGATGTGAGGGTGTCACCTTTTCTGTTTTTGCAAGAGCAAAATTATTATTTTAATGATTATTCAAATCACCTATATGAGTCAGATGTACAATTCTTTTGAATTCTTCCATATTATTTCCTCCCGTTTGTGTTTAGTTCCATTCATATGGCTGTCGTTAGGGGAGGTCAAACCGAGAATGCAAGATACTCTAATCTAGCCACACTCATTAGGATTAGTTCATTTAAAGGGATCACCCTAAATGTAAATTTTGTTACCATTTACTTATACTCTCATGTTATTCCAAACTCACTATTGAAAACTGTTTGCCGCGCAATTACAATGAATGGGGACTGAGGCTTTCAAGCTACAAAAGCAGATGCAAAGCAATCTGGAAATTATGATCAGGAAATGATCATAAACGTGGTCTACAGCTTTTGTCCCATATTGTCCCATGTCTTCTGAAATCATATGATAGCTTTGTGTGATGGACATAGTTTGAATGTGAGGTCATGAGTGGTGCATCCGAACAAATCATTAGATCTTTAGAGTCAGAAAGTTTTTATTATGCGGTTCACAGAACTGATCTGAATGATTCATTCATGAATCTGACTGATCCGTTACTCAGGTTCAACTCTCTGATTCAGTGATCCAGTCACCATTGTTAACAGCTAATTGATGGTGGTTATCAGTGAATTACAACATAGTTGTGGCCTGTTTCACACACAAATCTATTATATGGCTTCAGATTTAAACTACCATTCAAAAGGGTCTGTATTTTAACAGTATGTTGTGAAATATTACTACAATGTAAAATAATTAAAATAATAATTTTCAGCAGCTGTTACCTCAGTTGTCATTGTCACACACAAATGACATTTCTTATTACTATCAATTTTGAAAACGGTTGTGCTGCTTAATATTTTTAGTGTTATTTGATTTATAGAAAGTTAAAAAAATTGAAAAAACTCAGTAAAAAAATCTTTACTGTCACTTTTGATCAAATCAATGCATTAATTTCTTTAAAAAAAAAAATTAATAAAAAAAAAAATACTGACAAACACAATCGTGTTTCCTTTGTGTTCAGCAGATGAAAGAAATTCATACAGGTTTGGAACAACTTGAGGGTGAGTAAATGATGACAGAATTTCTGGTAATTTCTGGTGGAACTATCCCTTTAAGTGACAGCCCTCATTATTATGCTGAACTCCTCCCACAATTATAGATAAACAATAAAGGGCTCTTCCACATGCAAATAAAAACCTATATCAGTTCATCAGGAGCAAAACATACAAAGAAGCTGACTTCCACCTGCCTTGCATGAGGGGTCTTCTAGAACGTTCCACCACGTGATCTTTTGCACTGAAGCTGTAGGCTCATTTATAACTCTCCACATACAACTGTTATCAGTGACCTTGTAAAACAGGAAGTGGACTCTCCCCTTCTCTCCTCCCAACAATTCTTAACTTTATGCAGCTTTTTAAGGGAGGACTGTAAAGAGTCAATTACACACTGTCAGTCTCAGTGACCAGCCACCTCATAAAAACTTTATGCAGGACAGACGGCCGCTTCAGGCATTATTCATAGGATGTCCCTGATGCCTTCCTCTGATTGACACGAGCCATGATACCAGCTACAAGGCTCTAGAGCCTCTCAAACGCCTGTGAGCTTTTGTCTCCCAAATAGGACGCTGACCACTGGTCTGGTCTAAATTGGTTCAAAGGCAATCAGACATAAAATAAGACTTTGATTTATTGATCTTGTCTGCTGATGTTCTTGAAAGGCTCTGCCGGCTGTGTCATCATCACACTCAGGAGAATTTTTTTTTGCTTTTCTTTTTAAGGCAGACATGATCAGAGAAAATAGGTTGAAAATTAAAAGATGGAAATTAGCCAAAGAGGACAGATTTTTTCATTTGAGCACAAAAAAAAAAAAAAAAAAAAAAAAAAAAAAAAAAAAAAAAAAACGTGGCTTTTCCCATTAGAGATGAAGCTCTAAAATAAATGTTAATGTCCGGAGGATATAAGCACACCATTTCCGTTTTGTAATCTTCCCACAAATATGCCCACACAGGCTGGATTTGTGTCTCTGTGTTATTTAAAGTTTGGTAACTGAATCTGTGGGGAAGTATCTTGTGGATGGGTCTACTTTCCTGTCCGGTAAGGTGACTCTTTGCCTCTATCTTCTTTTACTGCTTTTTGTGGGTCTTTGAACAGCAAATGTTGAGTCATCTAATGCTATTCTAGAGATGTATTCCTTTCGGGCTTGGGTACGCGTATGTGTATGTTTGCTTGAAGAAACAACCAGAGCGTACCAAATATGACTCTGCTAGCCAAAAGCCCGTCAGCAGGCACTGGGATGGTGGCTATGAATGTGTGTGTGTGTGTGTGTGTGTATCCATCAAGGATTTGTGTGAAAGCTAAGACTGGTGAAACACAAGTGTGTTGTCCCTTCTTTGTGTGACGTCACCACAGGAAATGAGGTTGTGGCCTCATTACTGAGGGCTGCCCTGTAAGCAAAGTAGCATGCCGCTGCGCTAATTAGGCTAACAAGCGTTCAGAACGCTACCTGAAACAAAGACTCCCTGTTTCTTACCCAGCTGTACAATATCACACTCACTCACACCCCACCGGACTAAATGAACACTGGAGGGTTTCATTCGCTGGCCTCTCACCTCTCTTTCATGAATTCACACTGACACATGCAAAATGCTCTCTCTGTAAAATTAGATATGGTTCCTGATCTTTACTGATTATATCAAAATAGTTTTAAAGGGATAGTTTGCCCAAGAATGGATGTCACCATTTACTCTCCCTCATGTCATTTCAAACCTGTATGACTTTCTTTTTTTCTGTTGAACACAAAAGAAGATATTTTGAATGATGCATTTGGTTGCATCCATAGAATGGATAGAATTACAGTGAATGGGGATTGAAGCTTTCAAGCTTAAAAGAGAACCTATATTTTAATGATACTTTTATGATTCTTTTTTTTTTTTTTTTTTTTAGAGCTTGACCACCCCAGCCCTCATTCACTTCCATTGTATTAAACATATTCAGGAATATTCCATGTAAGTAGTAAAAAGAATTCAAATGGGTTTTGAACTACACTACCATTCAAAAGTTGGGGATTTTAATGCTTTTGAAAGAAGTCGCTTATGCTCACCAAGGCTGTATTTGTTTAATAAAAATGCAATATGTGTGGAATACTATTACAACTAAAATAACTTTTCTATTTTAATATATTGTAAAATGTCATTTCTTTCTGTGGCAAAGCTGGATTTTCATCAGTCTCCAATGTCACATGGTCCTTCAGAAATCAGTCTAATGCTGATTTGCTGCTCAAGAAACATTTCTTATTATAGTTGTTGTTGAAAAATGTTGTGCTGCGCAATATTTTTGTGGAAACCATGATATATTTTTTTCTGAATTCTTTGAAGAATAGAAATCTTTTATATTATAAATGTCATTTTAAATATTTTTACCGTCACTGGATCCTTGCTTTTTTTTTGCATTGCATTGCATGGTAGGATTTATATTTCGAGGATTTATAGTCAGAAGATTCAGTGTCTCAAAATTCTTAGAACAAGCTCAATAAACTAAAAGAACGATCTGATCAGAACCAATCCAAAGTTGGTGCTGATGATCCAATCCAAAGGGGTTTGATTTATAAATGCTGTATCTTTTCTTCTAAGTCCATGTGAAGCAGATGTAAGATCTGAGAAGGCTTTTGGCATCAAGTATAGGTCTAAAAGTAATATGTTATCTTGAGATCTGACCATTTATAGTTAGAGAAGAACACACATTAATAGTAGAAAAATATTTAGCAAGTTGTTCTTGGAGTTTGTGCAAATGGGAAAGTGGGCGGGTGTGTATATATTTAGTGGATGCAGACTGCACTTTACTTCTGTGTGAGATATGTGAACCATTACAGCCCAATTCACCCATGGCATGACTACATAACTAACAGACTGAAATGTGTGTGTGTGTGTGTGTGTGTGTGTGTGTGTGTGTGTGTGTGTGTGTGTGTGTGTGTGTGTGTGTGTGTGTGTGTGTGTGTGTGAGAGAGAGAGAGAGAGAGGCTGAAAATGTGGACCAGGTGTTTAATATCACCACTGTTTGCTCTCTTCATGTCCTCTCATACTGTTTTGCTTTTGTTGGAAGCTTATCAGCTTTTACATGTGCTTGAACAAACACACACTCTCACACAAAACCTGACACACCTGTCTATCATTTTACTCACTTGCGTTATCCCTTTCCTCTTCTCTTTTCCCCTCCGCCATCATTCCAGGCCCGTGAGCTCACAAGAGTGCCGTCACTGATGAATAATATTGATAAAGCAGGTTTGCTTAAACAAACAAAAACACACAGGCAGCCCACATACTTGGAAATATTGATTCTGGAATACGGCATAGTCTTGGACAGGGTTCATCTTTGTCCGTGAATCAAAGTTAAAACAGGGCCTTTAACAGACAGCGAGAAGACTGGCATGCTTTAAAGGGTTTCACACAATGGTGGTTGTTTACTTACAACTGCACCACTTTATTCTATATTTACAAACTATAGACAGATGTGAAAAGTTATGAATGCTACTATAATCACACATATTATTTATTTATTTATTTATTTATTTTTCTTGCTACACATATTTTCCCACCAGTGTTGGGGAAGCTGAAACTGTAGCTTTTTTTAAGCTACAACGCTAATCATAATTTAAAGTAGATAAACTACTTTTTGAAAAGGCAGTTAGAGTTTCAGGACACAACTATATTGATACTATTTAATGAGGCAATATCTTTTTGAATACAGGTCTAAATATCAGATTATGTCATTCATTCTTGAAAGTAATCTGACCCAAAGAGATCTCTTGCAACCTGTTAAGAAAAACCTAGGAATGATTTTAAGACCATTCTTATCTTCCTTACATTTGTTGCAACCAGCTGATGACATTTACACTGAATTATTTTGGTGAAAAAAGAAAACCGTGATAAACGATAACATTTAAATAGATTCATTTACATTAACCAATTTGAATCATACTTCCCAGTGCCTCATATCAATTACTGAATATTTTTATATAAATAATAAATATACAATAATATACTGAGCAAAAATTCATGAAAGATAGAGGACAGAGGCTGTGTTGTCATGTGCCTAATATATGCATATTTTAGTTTGTTACTCCCCAACACTAGTTCTCACAACAAAGTAAATGTGTAACTCCATAGTTTATCATTTATTTAATGATGTCCCAGCAGTGAAATGTTACAATTTTGTTTACGTCTGGAAGCCTCACTTCCTCCCACTGCATTTAGAAAGCGGGTCTAACGCAAAGTTAATGTCCTACCCTGCTAAACCTAGTGTTTAATCTCTACCAAACACACATCATTTTACAGCAGTACACACACACACACACACACACACACACACACCCCTGCTGGCTGTTTGTGTGGGCTTGTGCTGTAGTGCAGTCTCTCCCCTCTTTTGTTACAGAATTTAATTTCATCGATTTACAGATTGGAAACTTTAATTAAGGAGAATTCTTTGCCTCTTTGTATTTTCCTTCTTCGTCTTTGTTCCTAGTATAAAGGCAGCTGGAATGTGTGAGCGTAACTTTGTGAGGGAAAAAATCCCTTTGTGTCTGTGTTGGGATGTGTGTGGATTGGTGTGTGCATCGGCAATCATCAACCAGCTAAATTCCTGCTAAGTAATGATGCAATGCACTGCTATATAAAGTTAATTCAAGCTTGAACTACTTAAGTTGACCCATGCAAATGTGTCACACACATACTTTGCCCTTCAATATTCTGGTCTGGCATTATGATTGTAGATACATTCCTTTTTTATAAAAAGTTGGCCATCATGTATGTTTAATGCTGACGTTCTGATTAGTGTATCTGCTCCGTTTTTATTCCGCCACAGCACACAAGCAAAATGAAAGAGCGAGAAAGAGTGAGAGAGGCCACATCGCCACATTTCTGTCCTGAATAATGATTTCGACCTGCTCCTGGCGACTCTTGCACCAGAATGCTAAAGGCAGACATACTGAAGTGTCATCGAGAGCGAGAGAGAAAGACCGAGATAAAATGAAAATGAGAGGAAGAGAGAAGCAGATTGCTATTTTAGATTCAGAGCCACTCAGTGCAGTCTTGCATCTAAATCTAGGGAGTAAATGGGAGAAATCTAGAGGAGGCAATATGGTATAATTAAAAGTGTTTTTGATGAATAGGAGTGAGAATTCCCCAGTCTCTCTGTCCCTCAGTCCCTCTTTCGCTTCTTTCATGATCTCTCCTCTCTATCTCGCTCTCAGCTGAGAGCTGGAATGGGAGCTCTCCCTCTCCCTCTCCCTCTCCCTCTCCCTCTCCCTCTCTCCCTCCCTCTCCCTCTCCCCTCTCCCCTCCCCTCTCCTCTCTCTCTCTCTCCTCTCCTCTCCTCTCCTCTCCTCCTCCCCTCTCCTCTCCCTCTCCCTCTCTCCTCTCTCCTCTCCCTCTCCTCTCCCTCTCCTCTCCCCTCTCCTCTCCCCTCTCCCTCTCCTCTCCTCCTCTCCTCTCCTCTCCTCTCTCCTCTCTCTCCCTCTCTCCCTCTCCTCTCCCTCTCTCTCTCCTCTCCCTCTCTCCTCCCCTCTCTCCTCTCTCCCCCTCCTCTCTCTCTCCTCCCTCTCCTCTCTCTCCTCTCTCTCTCTCTCTCTCTCCCTCTCTCTCTCTCTCCTCTCTCTCTCTCTCTCCTCTCTCTCTCTCTCTCCTCTCTCCTCTCTCTCCTCTCTCCCTCTCCTCTCTCCTCTCTCTCTCCTCTCTCTCTCTCCTCTCCTCTCCCTCTCTCCCCTCTCCCTCTCTCCCCCCTCCCCTCTCTCCCCCCTCCCCCCCCTCCTCCCCCCCTCTCCCCCTCTCCCCCCTCTCTCTCTCCCCTCTCTCTCTCTCTCCCTCTCTCTCTCTCTATCTCCCTCTCACCTCTCCCTCTCTCCCCATCTCCCTCTCACCTCTCTCCCTCTCCCCTTTCCCTCTCTCCTCTCTCTCCTCTCCCCATCTCCCTCTCCCCTCTCTCCTCTCTCTCTCTCTCTCCCTCTCCCCATCTCCTCTCACCCTCTCCCTCTCCTCTCTCCCTCTCCTCTCCCTCTCTCTCTCTCTCTCTCTCTCTCTCTCTCCCCTCCCCCTCCCCCCCCGATTTCACTACAGAGTTATGTTTTTCACTTTAGAATACTGATCCAAATAATTAGTAATTCCTTTCAAAGGATGTAGTAACACTTGAGTCATTACTATTGCGTAACCATTACCTTCACTTTAGAATTAATTATATATTATTCATGTTAATTATGAACCTGTATATAGTAGTTCATGGTAGTCCTCTGGGAGTTATGATAAAAATAGCAGTTATTGATTAGCTAATAGTAAACTACCACATTCAACTAAGCACTATTACTTACTAATTCATTAAGCAGAGTTTTTTGTTAGTTACTATAATGTTAATATTGCATTACTCGTTTGTTCCTGTGTAGTTATTCATTCATGTCGGAACAGTATTCTAAAGTGTTACCACCTGCTGCTGTCTGTCATTAATGTTAATCAAAGAACAAAAGACAAAGAGAAAATCACTCATTGCTCTTGACTGAACTTTTGTAGCTTTAATGCAGATGGATCTATATTTAATTTATTATTTATGCAATGAAGACTGTGAAGTGTTTGATAACTTAATTCAATTTCTGTATATTCCCTACCTGATAGATCAAAATATTTAACATATACTGTCTTTGTGTTGTTTCTACATTAATTTGGAG
Organism: Paracanthobrama guichenoti; assembly: GCA_018749465.1. Classification (NCBI taxonomy): domain Eukaryota; kingdom Metazoa; phylum Chordata; class Actinopteri; order Cypriniformes; family Gobionidae; genus Paracanthobrama; species Paracanthobrama guichenoti. The sequence goes on along the minus strand of CM031956.1, from coordinate 36,162,671 downwards.
ATTAAATATGAAATTATTACAATATAAAATATTTTAAAAATGAATATACACTGATCAGGCGGCATAACATTGTGTTGATCCCCCTTTTGCTGCCAAAACAGCCTTGACCCATCAAGGCATGGACTTCACTAGACCCCTGAAGGTGTGCTGTGGGATCTGGCACTAAGACGTTAGCTGCATATCTTTAAGTCCTGTAAATTGTGAGGTGGGGATTTGGTGGGGATTGGACTTGTTTGTTCAGCACATCCCACAGATGCTCGATTGGATTGAGATCTGGGGAATTTAGAGGCCAAGTCAAGACCTCAAACTCGTTGTTGTGCTCCTCAAACCATTTTTACTTTGTGGCACGGTAAAAGAGGCCACAGCCACCAGGGAACACTGTTTCCATGAAAGGGTGTACATGGTCTGCAACAATGCTTAGGTAGGTGGTATGTGTCAAAGTAACATCCATATGGATGGCAGGTCCCAAGGTTTCCCAGCAGAACATTGCCCAAAGCATCACACTGCCTCCACCGGCTTCCATATACAACAAACTGCGATGCATTGTGTATTATGACACCTTTCTATCCGAACCAGCATTATAACTTTTTGAGCAATTTGAGCTACAGTAGCTCGTCTGCTTGATTGGACCACACAGCCTTCACTCCCCACATGCATCAATGAGCCTTGGCTGCCCATGACCCTGCAAGAGTTGCAGTTTTGGAGATGCTCTGACCCAGTCGTCTAGCCATCAGAATTTGGCCCTTGTCAAACTCGCACAAATCCTTACACTTGTCCATTTTTCCTGCTTCTAACAAATCAACTTTGAGAACAAAATGTTCAGTTGCTGCCTATAATATCCCACTAACAGAGGCCATGATAAAGAGATAATCAGTGTTATTTACTTTGTCATAATGTTATGCCTGATCATAACATGTATGTATATATATATATATATATATATATATATATATATATATATATATATATATATATATATATATATATATATATATATATATACTAAAAGTGTTTTACAAATACTGTAAAACAGTAAAAAATATTTATTTTTAAACATTAGAGAGAGGGGAGAGAGAGTGTGTGTGTCTCACAGCCACTGTGTCTCTGCCTAATATTATTATACGTGCAAAGCCTCCACCCTCATTCCTTCTTCTGCGTTTACTGGCATCAGAGATCCTTACTGAACATTGGGAGAGTTGATTTCTCCTTAAATGTTTTTTTCTCAGAAATATCTTTCACTTTAAGTGAGAATTAGGGCATATACTCCCAGCAAGCAATTTTGCTTTTTAAAAGACGTCTAATAGCAGTCCAAACACAGCCCTGATGTCTAGGCCAAGGCAATATTTGGGCTGTCAGTGAAAATTGAATGGACATCTAACCACAGCCCAAGAATAGACTAGTCATCTACAACATGAGCATGTCAAAAAAATTAAACCAAACAATTTGTAATCACTGTTGATTTTTCTTACAAGATGGAATATCATATATCTCACAATCTATAGTTAACCAAGACGGCGAAATGGTGGCTATTGCTTGCTTGGTGCTCAATTGAGATATGAAGATTTGAATCAAGTTTCTGTCGTGTCCTTAAAGCTGCAGTTCACTTTTTTTGGTAAATAATTATCCAAAATAAATTTGAGCAAGTACTTAATAAGTCAGTATTCAAAACAATCTCCTTACCTTGGTCCCATTCACAATGGTAAGCTTATAATAATGTGTTATAATTAGAGTGGTATGATGGATTTCTGCGAGAAAATCAAGCATGTCTTTACGTCATTACTGTCAGAAGCTTACGTCACGTCTGTATACATAAAGGAGGAGTCCAGCTAGTAGGCTATCGCATGTGAGGAGCGGACCGCATGTTCTGCAATGGATCATTTATAGCATTTTCTCAAAGCAGCTGGAGTAATTAAATGTATCATTTTGATGGCGGATTGTAATCCAGAAAGGCCCAAATGATATCATCAGTGTCAACTGGAGATTCACCCGTGGTCAAAAGCAAACGATTAGACTGTACGGAATCTACAGGTAACGCTAATACACACTAAATACACGTAGTCAAGCAATGCTAATGCTATTAACGTTAACAATTTGAGAACAAAGTATAACAATAAAAATAATTAGCAATTTGTTTGATGTGATATGAGCGATCGGTAGATTTATTCACTGTTGGTAGTGTGACATATTGTAATGTTTTGTTCCCAAAAGTGTCAGACATGTTACGTACTTGTTCAGATGACATTTTCCGGTGAAAATTCTTATTTAGGTTATACTCCAAGATGTAGAATCTGTGATTCTGAAGTACAGTATCCATACCGGTGTGGTGACTGACAGCAAGCCACATATCCTACTCCTCAAAACATTAGATCCATCCGTGCTGAGGTGCAACCGATGCACAACTCACGTACAGATGATAACTCTGCAAATAACTGCAATTGCAGGTTTCAAACAGAGATGGCGAAACAGAGGCAAAACTTACGGACTGCAGCTTTAACTCATTTCCATTCATCGTTTTACTTAGCTTTCAATGTCATTATCTTTAAAGAAATGCTTATATTCAGCTATAAAGACTAGTTTAGTTTACTGTTCACCAGTGAAGCTTAGCTAGTGAAGTTTTTCAGCCACTATAGTCTTTTACCCGGTGAAGCTAGGAAGCCCACCAGCATCCAAAACACAGTACATGACAACCCCATGTCAGTCTCTTCAGCAGGAAAATCTCTCATTCAACTATCTGATTTGCTGTGGAATTTTATGCAGAACATGTCTGGCTTCAGAAACCGAGCAGAATCCGTTCAGAAACAACGCGAGATGAAAGGTGGTGGAATCGAGCTCTACTATCTCTCTTTCACACACCGTCATCAATAACAGACACAGATTACAGATTGATCCACTGTCATCCAACGCCAAGGTAACCATCTCCGTCAGCAACAGGCCCTGTCTGAGCCAACAATACAACAGCCCCTGGAACAATTATGGGTGTGTGTTTGTCTCCTCTTTGGATGTCTCAAGAAGACACTGGGAAATAATGCCACACTATATGTGTGTGCCTGTTAGCATGTGTGAATTATGGTGCATACGTTATGGTAAAAGAAAGATCTCCCTGTAAACGATGCATGTGTGCGTGTTGAAAGGGGATAAACAGTGTTCACTGGACCTCAACCTGATCTATCTCCGGTAAGAGTGTGGTGGTGGTAGTGTTTGTGTGTGTGTATCTTTGCTGTGACTGATGGAACAGCTCTGTCAACTCTACTGCCCCCTGTCCAACTCATGATGAACGAGATGATGTCCGCAATGCATCCTCTCTCCCTGACCGCTGGCCGCTGGCGCCTGACAAAGTGTGTGTGTGCGCGTGTATGTATGGGAGAGAAAAAAACAAGGAGACAAAATATAAAAGTGAATTTAATCTAACAATGACAAATGTGAAAGTGCCCCAGGCATGTTTTAATCAAGCTGATATCCTTATTAACAATGCAACGCCGGTCACTTTGTACCGGCGTACAAATAACGTATGTGTGTGTGTGTGAGACTGTGCATGTGGAAAAACGGTACAAAATTACTAATCAGTGGTGTGAAAAAGTATGCAGGATAGCAATTTGAGATTGGATACAAAGAAATTTGAATTCAGATTCATTGAGAAAAAATCTTGACAATAAACACAATGTTTGAAACATATATATATATATATATATATATATATATATATATATATATATATATATATATATATATATATATATATATATATATATATATATATATATATATATATATATATATATATATATAAAAGATTTGTTGATAGATTTCAATTCATCTTCCTGTGGGGTGTGGCCGATTCAATTGCAATCCAATCCTGATTAGCGGGAGCAATTCATTAGCGAATTATCATTATTGTGTTCTTTCTCATCCAGCCTCTTCTCCCTTCTTATCCAATCCCAGCTATCAGAGCAAGCAGCGGGTGAGCTTAATGAAATATCCTCGACATTCCGACCTCAATCGAACGCATATTTACATTTCCACCTGCAAACCCTCCCTCTTATCTGACTCTCTTATTTCACACTTTACCTGATCGTTTTACAAAGCCCAAATGAAGGTAATTGGAGATAACATGTCTCGGCGTCCAAAGACATTACCATGTCTCTGTTAATAACGTATTAGCCACGTAATTATGCCTAAATTGTCACGCCACATTTAGGAGATGTATTGAGATTGAACGGAGTGTTTAGCGAAGGCCAGACTTCAACAAGAAAATATTCAGGCTGACAAGGGAATTGTTTTTGTTCCCTCAAGTCTGTTATTCTTATGTAAACACATTTGATATGCAAACCGAATAATAATGACAAGGTAAACGATTGATCCACCCAGACAGAATGATGTTTATCTCTCTCTCTTTATTTTGTCCTCTGATATGGAAAATACTGATTGTATTGTGAGTTGACTGTGCCAAAACGGCCACAGTGGAATAATCAGTGTCTGCTAATGTGCATTAAATACAAGTTTGACTATGCAGACTTCAATTATCCTACTCAGACAGAAAAGATACTCTAAAAAATTAGAACTGTAAGGGGCTTTTGTGGATAAATGCACTCTTAAATTGCTGCTTTGATATGGGGGAGCCCCTGGGTACTGTAATGTAGTGGTAGTCGAAATTTGCCAATACTTCTGAAAGCATCTTAAAGAGACTGTGGTCTCCACCTTGTTTGATTAAGTCTGAAACAAACAAATGGTTGCATCCAGCTTAAAGGTTTTTTCCTGATCTGGCAGTGGCTGAGATTGTGATTGTAAGTGAACCTGGGTCAGTCACCTCTCTTCATTCTCAGGCCCGTGAGGTCGCAAATTGTAGCACAAAAGGTTCTCCAGCAGGGTGCTTGTTAGCAGACAGATGCGCAGTGAACTCTGTCCCTTTAACGCTGACAAGTGAGTTCTTCATTTGGGTCATTTGTTTGGAGTTCCTGGTGTTTCGGTGTCTCTGCCCTTGCCGCTGTTTACACACAAACAAACAGGGACAAAGACAGGGGTTGCGCTTGTCAACACGCTCCTCTCCCACAGGCTGACAGGAGCCTGGGAGGGGAAGAAAGACACACCTACGCTGTCGATTTAGCTTGGTGGCTTCTTGCTGTGTGTTTGAACCAAGGTTGTGCAAAATTTTGAATTGAAGAACTGGCTCCCTTTCAGTTCGTGATAATGAATTTGAATTGAACTGGAATGACAGGAAGAGGAAGAATTTACTGATTTGCAATTCAAAGAAATGTCTGTCTGTGTTTATCTTTCTGTCTGTGTTTTTCTGCCCTATCACCCCTCTCAAAAACAAGTTTTGTGAATCTGTTTTAGGATTTCATTGACCCAATTTCCTTTCTACAGTACATGAATTTCTCTGAAGTTTAATTCTGTTTCTTTACATTTAAGTTTAATTCACTATTCTTCATTTTCTCACATTCCAAATTCTATTCAAGCTAATATAATAATATTATTATAAAACAATAAGCTTATACTTTTTCCCCCCAAAACTCAGACTTCAAGTCAAGATTAGTCTAGTTTATCTTGAAAATGTTTCCTTTTTTGGGGTTAAAAATAATTATATTAGTTTCAAATCATTTTAATTCTGCTTCCTCGCATTCAAACTCAAAAAGTGCACAAAACTGGTTTGAATGGATGATTTGATTGACATTTGTACAGTGGCATGTAAAAAAAAAAAAAAAAAAAAAAAAAAAAAAAAAAACAGTACAAAGCAAGAATAGGCCCACCCTCGCATTGTTAAACCCATTAACCCAATGTTTTCTTTCTGCCTATTGCCATTTAAAATCCATGACAACCTGTGTTGACAATGTCATTCTTTTCTGACACTAACCTCTCTCAAACCATCTCCGTGCATGTTCTAACACGCCCGCCACAGGGGTCACCCAAAGCCTGCACCGCAGGAAACAGACAAGGTATCTGTGCTGGCACGGGTCCAGAACTTGATTTCTCGTTCGACTTCACTCCCAGCATGCGTCGTGAAAAGAACGGCTGGTTGAACCTGTCTTGCGCAAGGCACGGCTGTTGTTTTACTTACTCGGAAAACATTCGAAGTGTAAATTTGTGGCTCTCCATCACAACCTGCTCCCCTCTGGGGCATCTCGCAGCAAATGGCAGCAGTTGCGCACATAGCGTCTTTATCTCCCCATATCTCATTTTGGCTCTTTAATTCCCCTCTTTCCAGAGGCTGTATCAGGCTGATAAATGCTGCGCTAGAGTTGTTTTATGATTGTAAAGAAATGCAGATGGGTTCTAGAGAGAAGCCAAGATGCCCCTGCCAGTTCTGCTTACTTTCCATTTCCTGCCTTCCTATTTGTTTGTCTTTATTTATTATGTTATTATTTTTGTGCATTTTTTTCTAGCCCTGCAACAGCATGATAATGGGCTTTCACTGCTGTTAAGTCTCCAATTTCCCCTGCCCCATCCCTCTTATGTTTCCATCTCTTCTGGCCTTTGTGCCAGGAACGTGATGCTTGCTTAGAGAGATAGAGCCGTTTTGATTGGCGGTCATCACTCTTTTTGTGTCCTTTCTCTCTTTCTATCTCTTTGGATGAGTTTTGTTTATACGGTACAGCCCTCAGCCCCTAGACTCCAGCCCGCTCTGCATGCCATGTGGTGTGACCATTAACATTGCTGTTGTAGTGCTCACACTCAAAATGGGCCAGTCGCCTAATGCAAACAAACACACTCACACAAACAGAAATGGATTGCTGTTATGATCTTGCTTATTTGTCCTCTATTGTCTTTGGCAGGCTGATCAGACTCCAATTATTGAAGGAATGTTTTAGCTGAATGTAAGAAAAGTGACCGTTCGACCTATTGTGTGCTGCGATCAACTGAAAGAGCCAAAATAAAGGCCCCTCCATCTGGGCTGACCACAGAGAACTAGGCCAAATGATGAGCCCAGGAGGGAGACTCACACCATATGTGATGTTGGGCTTGCTCGATAGCAACTACGGCCACTTTTACGCTTTAGCGTTTAGTCATAGTTATGGTAATTTCAGATACATATGCACAACTAGTCAAGTCCCTGTGGGCCGGTTGAGAACGTGCGCTAATGCACAAGCCTGATATGAGAAAGCAGGCTTTGAAGTGCACTACAATGCAGTCTTTCCATATCTTCAGTCTGCCAGAGCTACACAACTCAGAAGCCACACCTCGCTAAACTTCCTCTTATCAACAATAACATGCAAGCATGTAAATGCAAAAACACATATGCAAGCACACAAGTGCATGCATGCACGCACATACACACACGCACACACGCACACACGCACACACACACACACACACACATTTATGTCTTCCTTCCAGGATGCAAAGTGGTAGAACATCCATTGTTATGGGGCAAGTTCCTGGTTTTCTCTTTGAAGATGATGTTCCCCTTGGTGAACATTTGCATGCCGCAGACATTACCTGGCTACTGAAGTCAACTATAAACAATTGAAATTAGGGTTAATGACATGATGCTTATTTATTTTTTTATTTTTTTATCTGTTTATTTATTCATACAATTATTTGAATACATGAGAAATTAAATGATTATTATTATTATTATTATATAATGTGAATTATAATAAAAGTTGTTATAATAATTATGATTATTATAATAAAATTTATTATAAAAAGTTGCAAGTCACAATTCTTGAAAAGTAATTTAAGTAGTTTTAAAAATGTTTTTAAAAATTCTATTATATATAACGATTGATTATAGCTACTGTGTGTGTATATATATATATATATATATATATATATATATATATATATATATATATATATATATATATATAATATATAAACATGAATACAAAAAGTACATTTGTAAGAACTTGGCTATATAAGAAAAAAAATATATTTTTGACCTATTAATGTATTTGTGTGTATGTTTGTTATGATATCATTTGGAAATAAAAGCTCATGTGATGGGTTTGTTTGCATGGACACACTGTCCATTTGCATGATTATGTCTTTGCATGATGGAGTTCGCTGTGTGAACTCTGAGTCTTTGCGTGTGTGTAAATGTGATAGCCAGCGCACACAGGGTGTGTAAACACTGCAACTTTTGCACAAACCCATGAGCAAACACAAGACGTCACCTGTACAAGTTCAACCATTCGTGAACTGTTGTTCGGTTGACTCAAACTATTTATGTATAACAGCCTTCATGGATGGCAGAAAAATAGAGTCTGACAGTAAGACATGGAAATGACGAAGAGACTGTCATTTGTTTAAGTCGGAGAGCTTGCCTCACCACCACACTTGAATCCTAATGGGCAGTGCCGGTATGAAAGAGCTTGCTGTTCAATGAAAAAACGCCGAAAGGCTGGGAAGGAGGGTTGCAGGGAGAACAGAATGGGAAAAGAGGGGTATTGATCCACACCTCAGAGGTGTATAGACCTTTACTTGCATATTTCAGATCAAAGATCTCTCCAGCAGTACCAATAACTTGGCCATCTTTGATGGAACAAGATAAGCTTTTGGTTCTGGCAAGCACTCAAAAATGTGAATACATAGCTGGAATATTATTCTAGAAGCACTGAGCTTTAACTGTTGAAAATCCAAAAAGGTCACTTTAAAGGCAAAATGTAATGTCTTTTCAAGTGGTTTACTATTTAAGCATTAGTTGAAGTGTTGAAAAAGCTTTTCTGAATAAGTGTTTTCTTTTGTGAAATGTGGAACTTAGCCTACCTTTCCAAACAAAATGGATATATCAAACAAGTAACACTTGTGTGAGCTTCATTGCTAAATGACACATGGCATGCCATGCTACAAACAAAGAACGAGTGAATTAAACACGAATAAATAATAAATAAATAAACATATAGGGAGGAACACGGAACATGAACGTTTGCACAAACAGTCGTCATCACCGGCAGCTAATATCAAGGGTTCTTTACCAATTAACTGATTGCTATCGCTAATTAAGATAGCCATGAGAAGGTTGTGCCATTGTTTGTGCGAGGAAGGGGAAATTCAATCTGTCTAATTTGTATTCTCATGCTTTTCCTGTTGAGCCATACTGATTTATAAAACAGTGTCATTGCCCAAACAGACCAGACAATGGTCAATGTCCTGGCCAGCTGTGGCTATTGTTCTGACTAGCATTCCTTAGAGTTTATGTGTTGAACACAAAAAACCATAGACAAAGACTGATGATAATAATAATAATATACAGTTATTTCCTTATAGTTTGGTCATAAACATTCCCAACGGTGCCTCACCTCAGTTTGTGAATTCACACTATTGTTTTGTCTGTATACCATGAAGACATTTGTTTGTGTGTATATGGGCATAGTGTGTAAATGCATTTTAATGCTTATATTTGATGTCAATGTTATTTTGTGAGGGATGATTTGTGGATAATCCGCTCACTGTTGGTTGCATCAGATCAAATATTTGTTTGCTTGAAAGAATGCTGCTGTTTGATTTGATCACAAATGCTACCGTTCAAAATGTTGGGGTTAGTAAAAATACATTTTTAAGAAATTAAAACTTATTCAATTGATCAAAGGAGAAGGTAAAGACATTTATAATTTTATAAAAGATTTCTATTTCAAATAAATGCTGTTCTTTTGAATTTTCTATTAAACAGAGAATAATGCAAAAAAAAAAAAAAAAAAAAGTATACTTTCCACAAGAATATTAAGCAGCACAACTGCTTTTAACATTGATAATGAAATGTTTCTAGAGCACCAAATCAGCAAATTATAATTATTTATGAAGCATCATGTGACACTAAATACTGGAGTAATAATGCTTACAATTCGGCTTTGGCATCACAGTAATAAATAAAAATGTTAAATATTGTAATAGCATTTCAAAATATTACTGTTTTACTGTATTTTTGAACAGTAGTCTATACAAGGATGATCTGGTGGTGATATTTATCACAGTATTTTCTCCATCTTTGCAATTAAAACTATTCTTAATTATTGTCTAACACTCTGTACCCAGAGATGTGGTGCATTATATCTGCCTGTCAATCACTGTGATCAAAAATATCCCTCCTCCCCGATGAGGTGACCCTGTAACTTTTTGAAGTTCTGGTCTTGCCAGACTCTAGGAGGAAGTTTGAATGCTGGCAAGTGGATTTACCATCTGTACTTCAAATGACGGCTTTTTGTTTTCTAAAAAATGCTCTATAACGAGCCGGACTGAGTTCCATAATTTTGCTTTAGCAAATTACTACCTCTTCAAAATATGAAACCAATAACATCACTCCCTGCAACCCACTGGAGGCTTTGGAGACACTAGCCAATAAATCACACAGCTCATAATTTGCACATAAGCACGACTGTAAGACTCTGGCATATGAGAGCTGTTGGGAGTCCCTTCATAATTGTGCTAATTATCATTGAGGTTTCGCTGGTCACTTGTTTGTTCATTAATTTCAAGGCATTTCGGGAAATGAGCAAATGTGCCTAATCAGGAAGCAGACACTCTAATACACTTCCTAACGTGCACACACTTCATGTTTTCTGTGGAAACACGGTCTGGCTTGATTAACAAGAGCAGGTCGATATCTTTTGATTGTTGGGTTTGCTCTCTCTCTCTCTCTCTCTCTCTCTCTCTCTCTCTCTCTCTCTCTAATAGATGATATGATGCATCCTGTCATCATTTTAGAAGTATTTAAAAGGGGATTTTCATTACTGTGACATTGCTTTCACACGCACACACACAAACTGGTTGTGGGGACTCTCCATAGATGTAATGGTTTTTATATTGTAAAAACTATATATTCTATCCCCTTACACTAACCCTACCCCTAAATCTATCCAACACACAAAACTTTTAGCATTTTTACATTTTCAAAAAAAACTCATTCTGTATGATTTATAAGCTTGTTTCCTCATGGGACCTCAATTTAGGTCCCCACGGTGACATGAGTCCCCATGAGTCTGTGTGCATGTAGCCTGAAATCCCCACTAGGATAGAAAAACATGTACAGACACACACATTACGTTTTCATGTTTTATAGGGACTTTTCATAGACATAATGATATTTATACTGTATAAACTGAATATGCTATCCCCTAACCGTAAACCTACCTATCACAGAAAACTCTTCGCATTTTTACATTTTCAAAAAAACACAATTTAGTCATAATTAACATAATGTATAAGCTGTTTTCCTCATGGGGACTAAAAAGTGTCCCACACGGACAAAGATTTTGGATCTGCCATCTTTGTGGGGACATTTTGTCCTCATAATATAGGGTTAACTTGGACCACACACATACAGTTATTTCCGTGCCACCTTTTATTACCAGCAATGTGCTTCAATCTTCAATTCTTTTGATGTAAAAAGAAGTAAAAAACAATACACGTTCACTGAAAGCAGAAGTGGACACAACGAACATCAGTATCTCATACCAATGTGCTAAAATTGGAAAATATAGCACTTAATACAAACAAAAGGTGTACAAAGTGAGTGGAGGAGGCTTTGTGTGCACATGGAAGAGACGGCCGCTTTGTCTGAGGTGCATAAAAGAGTGCTTTGTATTCTGGGAAGAGGTCTTGAACTGTGGGTTCAAATCTGATGCTTGTCTAAGAACACAAAGAAGACTCTCTCTCTCTCTCTCTCTCTCTCTCTCTCTCTCTCTCTCTCTCTCTCTCTCTCTCTCTCTCTCTTTTTATTCCTTTGCAGCCTCATAGATCTACTTTTACCTTTGCTCACTATAGCCACAAAGGTGACATCTGGGAAGGAAAGTAAAAGTAAAGCAACCAAACAAAAACTTAATTTCTTTATGATCAGAGCAGTTTGTCATTGGGTTTACAGATTGTATAATCTTCCCGTTTCGAGAACACAAGTTCAGATCCAAAAAATGACATACACGCTGTTAAACGTATGTCATGTTTCACAGCAACACGTTCATGGATGCCTGAAGTTTACTTGATGCGTCTAAGCATCTCGTCATGAAACGTTTCTGTTTGTGGAAAAACTCAGCTTCACTCTATTCGGAACCGTAGAGACTTTAATCAGATTTATAGTTTTATATTGGTTGACATGATGTTTAGCTGAAAGCATTATGCTCCTGAAACTTTGTAGCAATCTAGATACAGATCTGAGATAGCGTTCAAAGATGACTGCTAAGGAATGACAAATATCTTGCTGTGTGTGTTCGTGCCATCAGGTTTAAAGAGGGCTGAGATAAGGCTTAACAGAAGGCCTTAGCACAGTGAAATAATAGTGCCAATGCTGATGAAGTGTTATGAATGGTGCCTGAAATGTTTTGAACTCTCTGTCTCCCATGAGGATGTTTATTTTTGTGCATTATGAGTGTGTGCATGTGGAGTTACAGCAGTAGCCCTGGTGAACAAACACAATATAGAGATGATAAGCAGCTTTCATACTTTGAATGTGAGAGAGACTGTGTTTACGTGTTTGTTTGTCGGTATGTTTGTTTGTCATCTCCTGTTTCTGTAGAATTCTCTAGTGTCTCTTAGTTTCAGTATCGTAGGCTAGCTGAGGAAGCCTTGCTGCATGCTAACGTTTGCATTTTAGCAAGAATTTCTCTACCCTGTGGCTGTCCAACATCAGGCATTCCGAAGAGTTGATTGTTTTGTGTTTTTGTCAGAATTCTTTTTGGGATCATTGCATCTGTCATCACCCAGAGTTTTCCATCCCATCACTTTATTTAGCAGTTTTCTCCATGTGTGTGGCATTAGCTAGACTACCGTTCAAAAGTTTGGGGTCAGGTTGTTTTTTGCTTTGTTTTGTTTGTTTTTTTATAAATGGATGAATTAAGTAAATATGACTAAATATCTGTATACTATTACAAAAGATTTACTATATTTCAAATACATGTACTGTCTTTTTGGATCAAATAAATGCAGCCTTGGTGAACATAAGAGATTTCTCTTAAAAACATTTATAAAACTCTTGACTCTAAACTTTCACACTAGCCTAAAGGCCGTTCACACCAAGAACGATAACTATAAAGATAACTATATTGGCGTCCAGCGGTATTTTAAGCACATACTTGTTTGCCATTTTAAATGAACGAGTTCGTTACAGCCAGATGGATTCTGATATTTAGTGTGCATCGTCTGGATTAAATCGTTCTGAAAATGATTCCAACGATATCGTTTCTCTTTATCGTTATCATTATATGTGAACTCTGCTATTCTTTAATATTGAGAATGATTTTTAGAACTATATCTTTATAGTTATCTTTATCGTTATTGTCCTTGGTGTGAATGGACCTTAAAGAGTGTTTTTTGTTTAATTTTTTTAATGCATATTTTGGCAATTTTAATTTTAATTTATTTATGGTTTTATGTATTATTGTTTCCATCCAGCATTTTTATGCAATATCCCAAAGTTTGCATAACAAATTTTGGTTGGAAAACTGGCTAATGACTTCTTGGCTTTGGATTCTTTTGACAGTAGCTTGTCATCCCTCAGTCCCTGCCAATGTCGCCCTCGCTCTCGTCGTCACCAAACCCTTGGCTCTGTTAGACATGTTGTGACGGGTACAGTATTCCAAAAATGAACCAGTTAACATTATGTAATAGTATGTGTGATCGTTAAGAAAACTTTTGTCCCCTCCGAGTCCTCACTCAATCTGTGATTCAGTATAAACACACCTTAGGCTACAGACACAAATTGCTGTTTAGTTTTCATTCCTTAAAAACCCTTCGAGCTTCATTTGTTTCGTGTCTATCGCTTTTGCATCTTTATGTGGCTATTTTGAAATGCAAACTAAAGTAGCCCTAGTTTGCATTCTGTCTGCTTAAATGCGTACACATTCATTATCAATGGTGACGTCTGCCGTGTATTTTGTAAGCATAAAAAAATCAAGATGTCAGCAGTGACTTGCCATGACCTCACCATCTCTCTCATTTGCCTATCCAGAAGAACATAGTCCTGTATTCATAATTCAGCTGAAGGGATAGAGAGTGGATGTCTGTAATTGTGTTGGGCTGCATTCGCCTGCCTATTGGCGTCCGTAACCTCTCCTCTGAGCGTAGAGCACCATCTGTTCCCCACTCTCTCTGACACCAGCACCATGTGTACAGATTCATCATTCTGCATGCAAGTGCACAGTGAGAGACTGAGCGAGAGAGAGACTTTGAGTCTCCACCGAAACCCACATCAGATATGTATGCAAAGTAACTGGGTCTTTAAGATCAGATATTCCCAGCCTTGGTCTGCTGAATTTCACAAACAGACTGAGAGATTTTGATGAGGCAGAATGAGAGGGCTGACCAACAGAGGGAGATATTAAGCATTCTGTTCCCTGGCGTTGCTTAGATGACTTAGATAAGCAGTTCTACTGCTCTCTTTGGGGTTTAAACTGTTCACTGTCACCCTCTTTATTAACTTGAATGGTTGTAATTCATGAATGTTTTGGAATAGAGACCTAAGGTAAGCATTCAGCAGATTACCGCAGCAGCTTCACAAAATGAAAGTGTAAGTAAATTATTGAAGTTTTTGTTTAATGTAAAGCAGATATTATGTACATTTTTATTTTATACAAAATATATGTGACCTGTGCAGGCAAAATTAGTCTGAATGTGCACGGGATAATTTTAGAGCTACAGGCCAATGAAGTGAAAAATGTCTATTTTGAAGTTTTCACAAAAATTAGTTCATTAGGCCCTCGACTAGCGATCCCAATGGTCCAAATAGCAATTAAACATCTAAAAGTATCTGTATTCATACGTTTTCGGAGAGGAGTACCTTTCCTTTAGTAATGACGTTACTTGAAGCGAGCGCAGAAAGATGTCTGACAGTGCACAATCTCGATATACACATATACACAGAATTGCAGTATTTCAAAATATCTGTCTTGGTGAGTATTCACGCAAACACCATCTGTTATGTCTTATGTGAACATTGGTTAACTGTTGAGGAAAAAACATCTGATGTGTAACATATAGGTCCGTGCGGTACAGTAGGTTTTAATGTATAGGCTGTCTGTTTCATTAATGTTAATAACAATTGTGCTATCATGGGAAAAAAAAGTTAAATAAATATTTTTCCTATAGAAATTTGGTGTAATTACCAGGAGTGTTAAGGTATGATTGCTAGGTTATTTTGTTTTGGAACCTTCAGAAAACTCAAAATTGACTTTGCTCACTCTATTGACTTTAAGCAGGTGTAGCTCAGTAATTTTTTGTCTGATTCCAACGTATCATACATCATTTATAACAACTCGTTTTTGAAAATGTACTCATTGTGACTCATTTTGCCAGCATGGGTCATATATATTTAAAATAAAATCAAAGCCTTGTGCAATAACCTAGCTGTGTTTCGAATTTGAAGTTAATAAAACATAATTTATTTACACTTTCATTTTCCACTCGCTCTTACGAGTCTACATCCCTACCAGAAGCCTACAATCGGTAAATGAGCGACGGCTCATGGTACCATCACAGAGAGGCACAAAATCACTTTCCAGAAAATTTTTGTTCACTGTTCCTTGATGGTGGAATGATCTCTCTGCCTTCATCTGAAATGCAGAATCGCTGACAATATTCAAAGACAGCTGAAAACCCATCTCTTCCGTGAGCACTTAACCTATGCTTTCACTTCCCTTTAATCCCTCCCTATTGTAGCTTATGCTATACTCTGAGCAACATCTGAAACTTTGTATTTTGAGCACTTCTTGTGTTTATTTGCCTCTTCACAATGAATTGCTTGCTGTATTCCTCATTTGTAAGTCACTTTAGATAAAAGCATCTGCTAAGTTAATAAATGTAAATGTGATATCACAAGAATTGAGCATGCAATGTCCAATTCCACGATGGTTTTCACAGGATGAATTGCGATGACTCTGACAGTTAACAGGCTAAGCGAGTTTGAATTTGAAAGTTGATTTGGAAAGGCCTTGTTTAAACTGGAGTCCCCAAACCCCCTCACACAAGCGCTCAACCCAGGCATCTGTTGTTGTTGCCATCTCCAGTAGTTTGTTGTTGTTGTCTCCTGTTTCTTTTTGACTGTAAAACAATAGCCCAGGGCCTTGTGGACAAACTAGTTTGAACAAATTTGAGGCGCATGTGTAAAAAAAAAATCACAGTTAGAAAATCCGATATGCGCAAGTACAGTATGTGTGATCTGTGCTGATGATGCAGTTTGCAGTGTTGCCACCTTGTGGACAAGCTAAATGTGGAAATGTGTGGAAAAATCGTGGTTTAAAAAGTGGATCTGCATGAGTACAGTATGCCTGTAATTTGCTGATGATGCAATTTGTGCCGCCTATTGTACGCATCCCGTAGCATATACCATACAAAAGTAGCTGCATACTCCAGTTTGAACTCAAAACTTCTGGATTTTGCAGATTTTAAATTTAATACTTCTAAGGGGGTCCTGCCCTAGCTGAGCAACTGTCTTTGAGATGAATGCTACTGCTAACCGTTAGCCCTCCCCAGGTTTTATAACCCTCCTTGATGCAAACATGCATGCACACACTAAATCATTTGTAGACGCTCGCTCCCCTCCGTCCCGCACGCACGAAGTGGGCTATATTTAGCGTGTACAGTGTGATAAAGACCAGCGCTGCAGGCGGCGATGGAGTAGTCGCCCGTCATCCTTCCTGCCGAGGCCACAAAGAGAGGCAACGGGGGAAAAAAATGAGGCCCCGGCAAGAAAGTGACAAAGAAGGAGAGCACCTTTAAAAAGACGCAGCAAGCATAAAATAATGAAAAGTGAAGTAGAGGGGAACACAAGGCGTACACACATGTGCTCCTTTTTCTGCTTCTTCACACGTACACATCGTCTCATCTGCCTTTCATTTCCTCCTTCCTTCAAACACCTTTCATCTTCCTCTCCATTTGTTTGATATCAGCACATTTGAAGGTATAAGAAAAATTGCACGGGGTGATGGGTAGGCAGTTGATTCTACTGATATATTGAAATTACAGTAAATTTAATATATATTCTGTCTGGTTTTTCCTTGATATATATATTTTTTACTGCTTTGGATTTCACAACAACCCTTGAATGTCCCAGCGATGGCACAGTTCCCATAACAAGTGGATGCTGAAGACCTGCCAATGTGTTTTGTGATGCCCATGAAGTCGTTCCACTGATTTACAGGCAGCAGAACACACACACAGCCCTCCACAGAACTGCCTGAAACCTATTGCCTCATTTCAGTAGAGGCCACACGAACAATTACTGATGTTCACCTGCATCTTCTCACCCTAGTGCCTTTCCTGACATGAGGTCTGTGTTGAGTCTATTTCAACCACTGAACCCTGAAACTCCTAGTGAAAGCATCAGTGTTTAGGTCTGCTTGAGTGACATCGCCAATTACCTCATAAATATAAAAGTAATTTGACTTTGATTGTCACCGTGTAATAATCAAAGCGAGCACTAAAGTTGAATCTGAAATGTTGAGGTTAACTTCAAAGCACACCTGTGTTAGATTAAGTTTACTTTTTAACTTAGCCTTGGATGTAACCTGATCTGTATAGAGCAGTTCTTTCTCACGAGAGTGTTGACGTTAACCACCATTGCAGTATGTGAAAATGATTAACCTTGCTTGGGTTTTTTTTTGCACTTCTTTGCAGATTCCTAATGAGTATAAGCTAATATTGCTCTTACAAAGCAAAATGCTCACGTAATGAACCGTTCACACACACACACACACACACACACACACACACACACACACACACACACACACACACACAAACCTTCATATACAAAATTAGAATTTTAACTGGAAATATTTTTATATAAAAAGGCAAAATAGGAACATTTTAACCGGTTTCAGACCTCACTGTCCATGAACCCAATCACATAGGAAGAAGACTCTTCATTAACCTCTAGATAAGCAGAGTACGGTGGTAATATCATTCGTATTATTATCCATTCTTGCTGCCATCTATTATGCTATATATCAAACAGCAGTCATTTAGCTTTAGATCTCATACTGTGTGTGTGTGTGTGTGTGAGAGAGAGAGAGAGAGAGAGGGAGAGAGAGAGTTAATCTGGTCTTATCTGTGTATTGCCAGCAGCTATCTGATAGCAGGATGTCTAGCTAACAGAGAGCACCACTCAGCTCTTTTACAAACACTTACCAACACACGCACATACACATACGCATCTCTAAAATGACCTCCCAATTTTCTTCAGAGAAATAAGAGGTTATAGTGTTGTTTGTGAGTAGAGATAGAGGGAGAAATAAAGAGAGAGAGAGAGAGAGAGAGAGAGAGAGAGAGAGATACTCAGAGTGTCCGGCTGATTAATGTCCTGCTCGGAGAGAGGGAAGGAAAAATGGAAGTGGGGAAGGATTCAGGGAATGAGAGGACCATAGGGAAAGGAAGACAGGAGCACCGGAGGAGGTGACCTGCCTCCCAGGTCTATGGCACATTCTGTGAAAGTCACACAGTAGTTATCACAGCAGTGGCCACTGTGAAGGTGAAGCCACCGAGTCTAACTAGCTAAAGCTAAAAACGCTTACAATTCCCACATGAGGTCTTTGTGAGAGAACAAAGCATTTAAGCACTAATGAACGATTTAAACCTATTATTCATCATTTAGTAACCCTTATAAAGACGTTACCATGGTTACAACAGATTCAAGCCAATGTTACTATGGTGAAACCATAAATTACAGTCATTTTGGGGGTTCAATAGAAGAAGCAGCATCTGTAGCCATTGTCAGATGGCAGTGAGGAGTATTGACCCATGATTCAACTTTTTCTGTATTGTAATTTTATGGTATTTTGGTGGAAACTATGGTTATCGTGGTAAATGTGCATTTTTAGTGTTACAATGTTGATTAACTGTTAGATCTTTGGAAGTTTTATATTGGTTAATATATTGGCTAACGGCTGTTTGTGTGATGCTAAAGTTAAACATGCTAATGCTAGTCAGATCCCTGTCAATTATGTTTTTATTTAATTTTTTATAGTGTTAATTTACTCAGCTTCTGAATCTTTCACATTTAAACACTGAATGTTATCTAATTTTCTATTTCTAGACCTCAGACCAAACCTGTTTTGGACATTTTATATTGGCTATATGGCTAATGACTGTTTGCGTGACACTAAACACTATAGAGGCCAGTCATTTGGTTGACTTTTCTCCACGACTCTGATGTCCTTCCATCAAGAATCTTTCTTTCCTCCCCCTCCAGAGATAAAAATCATTTACACGTACAAACACACACATACATACCCGCACCAAACCTGTCTGAAAATACTGAGGGCCGTATATACCGTTGGGAGTAGATGACTCAATCGATGTCCTTCAAAGAGACACAGTGACTGACTGCTGCTCATCACTTTATCTCTGTCTCTTTCACTCTTCTTCCATCTTTATTTTCCTCTCTTTCCATCAGAAGGAGAGATGGGCTAAAGGAATGACAGTGATAGAGAAAGAGAATGTAGCAATTACTGAAGACTGAAGGTTGACCATGTTGGTCTGCTGGTGTTCAGCTGGTTGGCCTAACCAGGTGATACCAAAAAAAAAAACAAAAAAAAAAAACACAGGATTATACCAAAAATGTGCCACTAGCTAACTAATGACCAATAGTGGCAGTAAATCAACTTTCAGACAATGATTACAGGGCAGATAATCGATTAATAAATACTTTTTTTGTGTGGTTTCTTACAAAATCTTATAACCTCTAAACACTTTTACCATTAGGGTTGCAAACTATACCCGTATATTGGCCCTAAATTATTTGTCCCATACGTGACCTCCCTTGTCCCGTTTATTGACTGCTGTGCTGATCTAACTGGGCCGTTCACATGTTGCATCTTTTGCGCACTCAAGTTCGTCATTTTAAATGTAGAAACATGACAAGCGTGCTCCAATAGAGAGCAACGGCGTTACGACGCTCATGCGCAACTTTTCAGAACGCCGCAAGCGCACCGCAGGTCATGTGACATCGGACCAACCAATCAGCTTCGGCCTTTCCGTAACAACATCGATAGCTCGGCCAAGATGGACGAACAGTTGATCATAGCTGTAAAGGGCAGGGTTTTTATTGCTCTTCTCCATAAATAAATCTAGCAGTAGAGCTGCAAGGGCTGCCAATCCATTTATCCTTTGCTGAAACTTCTGATTGCTTAGTTTGTCGGTTTAATTTGTTCTGCAAACTAGGTGTATGTGAGTAAAATTCCTTTAAACGTGTCAGGACCATCTGTTTGTGTATGCATTTGTAGATTATATTGCAGACAAATTATTATGATATTCACAGTGATACTGTAAAGAGAAATCCATGTTGAAAACAGTTGTGTACATTTTTTTCAGGATTCTTTGTTGAGTAGAAAGTTCAAAAGAACAGCATTAATCTGAAATGGAAAGCTTTTGTGGCATTAAAATGTCTTTACTGTCATTTTTGACAAATTTAATGCATTCTTGCTGAATAAAACTATTGATTTCTTTAAAACAAATTCTTACTGACCCCAAACTTTTGAATGGTATATATAATGGTACAAAGGCTTTCGATGGTTTGTGTGTAATAATTTACATTTATTTCTATGACATTAACATTATTTTTAGGATTAAATTGTGCATTAATAGGCTAAGCCAAACAAATGTGTTTATATCTGAGAACCTTTTATACCCATACTAAACTGCAGACACTGAAATTACATAGTGTGGTACAGTACAAATATTTTGAGTGTCCCTTTTTCCTATAAAGAACCATGATTGTTCCTTATTTTAAGTTGGCAACCCTACAATCGTGCTTGATTTGTAAACTAACACATTTTGACACATAGCCAGCTCCGTATAACTTAATACTTTGAAAGTGTCACAGTATGTGCAAGAAGCAAACATATAGGCACGTTTTACCAATGAGCCTGGTTTGGATATTGCCCTGAAACAAGAATACAATTAGACTATCTTAGGCTGACTTATCCTGTGTTTTAAGCAAGGTAGTATGCGTTTTCAAAGGAAAGAGGAGAATGAAGATGAATAAGTTTCAGTGCACAATTGTTCCACTTTTGTTGATATAACCATACATTTGCATCAGCCAGCATCGTTTCAATGGCATTAATCGCCGAAATCTGACAAAAGGCTATGTATAACTTTCGTATGCATCATTTCAATGTTTATATTACAGCCTCAAAGGGCCAATAGTCATTTAATGTAGCAATTGCTCAATTCCTTCAAACACAAAGAACATTGAGAGAGATTAACTACTGAGCCGTTACACTGTGGAATCGTAGTATCGTTTAAAGAGAGGGGGTATCAGGTTTTGTGAGTTTGTGTGTGTTTGTTTTCTGAAGTTTGCCTGAGGGAAAACATATATCTGAACAGCTTAAGAACTCACCCTCTCTTTGTAAGTGCATGCTTTTAAAAGAATTAACTTCAGTTGAACCTAGCGTATGCTAAAATATGTGCGTGTGTGGGTCAGGTTTGCTATCACACACACACACACACACACACACACACACACACACACACACACACACACACACACACACACAGTTGGTCCCTGCAAGGCTAGTAAAACCTGAAATCACCTACACTGTGGGGATCATAAACATGCTAAGTAACGTCTTAATGAATATCTAAAAATGCAGAAAGGTTTCTGTGAGGGTAGTTTAATGGCATACAAAATACTGTAGCATTATCTCACTATAGAAGACAATGGAAAGTCCCCAGCATGATAGAGTAGTATAGGTATAATAGTTCCCTCTTGAAGAAAAAAAAAAAAAAAAAAAAAAACAGCAAATGCTGGTTAGTATGCTGATTGAGCAGGTTTGAGCTGGCTTAAGCTGGTCCTTAGCTGGCTTAAGCTGGTCAAGTGTTGGTCCTAAAAAAAACTAGCTCCAGCTCAAGACCAGCTTAAACCAGCTCATGACCAACTAAGGACCAGCATAAACCAGCTCAAACCAGTTGCCATGCTTCAAAACATACCTAACCGACATATGCTGTTTTTTCAAAAGGGTTGTCTCTTTATGGGCCTATACAGTGGATTTTTTTCTTCCCCACCTGCCTTCAGCATTCCTTAGAGAGAGAGAGAGAGAGAGAGAGAGAGAGAGAGAGAGAGAGAGAGAGAAAGTACAAGAGATGGAAATATGCTTTTCTTTAATGTTTTTGCTCTTGTCTATATAATGAAAGTCAATGGAGATTTGAGCTGTCGAGGTATGAGAGATATAAGTGGATAATAATGACTTAAATTTAAGACTATTGAAAACATTGTTGTCATTTGGTATCCCCATTCACTTTCATTATTATGGAAAATGGCTCAATATTTTGCAAAATGTCCCTGTAAACATGTTTTTTGTTTGTTTTTTTGTTTTACTTGTTTTGCTACTTGTTGGTATCTTTAATTTTTTTGTGGATGATGATTGGGCGTTTGATTCTTAGGAGAAACGCACCAGTTGTCACACTCGCTGATCGGAAATACCCTTGACACTGTAACTTCCAGAGTAATCTAAACTGAGCTGATAAGTGTGTGATTGGCATGCTGCCGTTGTGTTGCCAGCGATATCTGAGCGCTTGAGAGCTGATATGTTTGGTGCATTGAGGCAGTAAATTGAAAATATATTCACAGACACTCTTGATGTTTTTAAAGTTGATTTGTTGTGTTGAAGCGAGATTTGGGGGGCTGTGTGCGTATGTGTGAAAATGCGAGCGTCGCTCTACCTCAGTCAGTACTGTAGTGTATCCATCACAGACCCCTGTTGCCATGGCAAACCTTCAGACCCGTCACTTTGTGTTGCATTTAGCTGCACCTCAGGTCATGTGAAAGGAATTCAAATGATAACGCAACTGAATATTGGCGAATATCGTGTGTGTATTTAACCATGTGGTCAAAACAAGGCATTGTTAGATATATATATATATATATATATATATATATATATATATATATATATATATATATATATATATATATATATATATATATATATATATATATATATATATATATATATATATATATATTTATTTATTTATTTATTTTTAATATGAAGTCTTTGTAATTCATTCTTAGTCATCTGTTTTGTCCTCCTCTTGTCTGACCAATCATTTCCATTTGAGTTATGTTTAGTAGGTCACACTTCATTTCCATCTTAAATTTACATAATGCCCATTTATTTAGCAAAACAGACGTACCCCATCCATGACAGTGACGAAAACATGCATTTGAAGGCATGATAAAAATGAAGTTCTGCACAAATTCTTGTAGCTTTTGATAGCTAATTTAACATGGAAAAATTACAATCTGGCCACCTATCACTAAGACACCAGCACCATCCGAAATTTGCCTTGGCGGAGAGTTTGCCGAGCATGTCTGTTCGAGTGCCTGTTAGAGGTTGTTAGTCTTAAGTCAGGTGATTGGGCAGCTGCTGTCTGCTCACATCTCATCTCTCTAATCCACAGGCAAAGTTTAGGCCTGGGCCTCTGGCTGCTAGCTGAATAAGACACACATGCTAATGTAGCATTAAGAGCCTGTGTCGGTAAGGCAGTGGATAGGATGAGAGGGAGGGAGAGAGAGAGAGGGAGGAGAGGAGAGAGGGAGAGGAGAGAGGAGAGAGAGAGAGAGAGGAGAGAGAGGGAGGGAGAGAGGGAGGGAGAGAGAGGAGGGAGAGAGGGAGGAGAGAGAGAGAGAGGAGAGAGGAGGGAGGGAGGGAGGGAGGGAGGAGTGTGTGTGTGACGAAGGTATAGAGAGTTGAGTGTTGTCTTTCTGCTCCTCGGGGGGGTGGGGGGTGTATCTGCTGAAAGCCTCCAAGAGTGCAAATGAGTTTTCACTCGATTAGCAATAATGGAGGGATATATATCTGTGAGTTCTGACTGCGCAATGCTGCCTTTCTGAAAAGAAACTATTCGCATTTGTATCTTGGATTTAAAACCACGTACCCTCTGGGTTTTTGGGTCAGTCCGGCAACCCATTTTATATTGTAATTTATAATTATAATGTATAATTGTTAGTGCTTTCAAACTGATATATACAGTTTTGCTTTGCATAATCTCTGAAAATGTGAATAATTGTAACAAGAGGAATCGTAATCATTTTATTATTATTATTATTATTAATTAATTTATGTATGTGTGTGTGTGTGTGTGTGTGTGTGTGTGTGTGTGTGTGTGTGTGTGTGTATGTATGTATGTATTTATTTATTTATTTATTTATTTATTTATTTATTTATTTATTTATTTATTTATTTATTTATTTTGTACTGTTCTGAATAAGAAAATTTAAAATAAGAGGAACATCCTTTTTTTTTTTTTTTTTTTTTTTTACTGTCCTGAAGATATTTTACATAAAATATGTTTACAGAAGGAAACAGGATGCATTAAGAGCCGGTGGGTGAAAACAGGATGTACATGTACTTTTACATCTACATCTACTTTTACATTTAGTACTCCCTTCAGAAGCAACAGTAGATTCATGTTTCCCGGGAAGAAAAATTAAGTACAATTTACCTCCACCTTCAAATTCAAAAAGTTGTCACCCCTGGCTCTTAATGCATCATGTTTTCTTCTGGAGCATCAGTGAATGTTTGAACTTTTGTTTAATAGTTGTGTTTGAGTCCTTCAGTTGTCCTAAGTGTGAAAAGATGGATCTCAAAATCATAAAGTCACAGCTGGAAAAGGGTTTAAATATGCAAAAGATGCTGGAAAACGGAAGAATTTGCAGGACCTGGAGGATTTTTCTGAAGAACTTTGGGCAGTTTAACTGCTCAGGACAAATAATGGACTCAGGTTTTTTTTTTTTTTTTTGTCCCTGTGGACTATATGTAAACATCTTTTATCTACAGGACAGTACTAAATACAAATAACATTTGTATGATCCCTCTTATTTGGTTAATTGTTGTGTAAATTGTTCACATTTTTTACAGATTCTGCAATGGGTGTAAACTTTAGAAAGACTATATCGATATATCAATCAAATTTGATGTGGTTAATTGATTCGACATCACTACTAATTATATAATTTTTTTGTATTATATGATAAATATAGATTAAAAAAATGAGAATGATCACAGATTGCTAGCCTTGCCCAGGTATTATAGACTTCCTTAGCAGGATGCAGCCTCAACATGTCAGATCGATTAGAGGAGAAAAAAAAATGTTACACGGACCAATATTTCTTTGGAATAGCATGCAGAGATGTGTATTAAGAAATGAAGTAGGTCAATTTTGACTTCATGTTGACTTTAAGAATAAGTTCAGTGTCAGTCCAACCCAATTGCATGAATCACTCTCTCTATTTTTTATTCTTCACCTTATCTGTTCATCTCACTCCTTCTCTCCTGTTTGGCTTGCCAGTCTCCATCTCCATCCCTCATAGTCACCGAATTCACTCCCACTTTCATCTCCCTGCACTCTTGTCTCTCTCTACACATCTTTCTGATGCTGTTAACAGGAATCAAAGCTTTTCTGCAGTTAGAGGACTGATGCAGGTACTTGAGTCCCACAGGTGCATTTTCCCAGCTAACCAATCCCGTCCTCAGGCATAGCTGTCATTCCTTACATAACTCAACCCTGGCACCTGCCCTCTAGCTTGGAACAGAGGGAGGGAGAGTAAGACCGACAGCACAAGGGAGGGAGAGGGGAGGTTAGTAGTGGGAGCTGGTTTTGTTTGTGAGTGAGTGCTGTCTTAGCTGTGGGCTAACATAGTAGAAGTACACCAAGAGGGGGAACAAAAGTAGCTTTTACAGAAAGTACAGAGAACGGAACTCTCTCTCTCTCTCTCTCTCTCTCTCTCTCTCTCTCTCTCTCTCTCTCGCACACACACACACACACACAGTTCTCTCTCTCTCACACACAGCTCTCAAAAACTTCTCTATATTCTGGTCCACTTTCTCTTTTATTCACCTCAGTTTGAGAATGAGATACAGGAATCTTATTATCATAGCAGTGCATCCACTCTATCATCTCTGCATATGTGTTTGTGTGAGAGTATGGATTATAGTCTGACAAAATAGCTCTTCACTGTCTTATCCTCACGGAGAGAGAAAACTAATAAGGAACAGAACACAATGAAACACACACAGAAAGCTACAGATGCACAGATCCAATAAGCTCAGAGCTGCTTGTCTGGTATTATTCACCTCCCCTCTTACTGAACAGGGAGGACAATAGACCAGTGTGTTCGTGTATCCATCTACACGCACCCACCAGAGACTCCGCACACTCCTGTTTATCAGCGTAAGGGGATGGCAGGCTTCGTAGCAGATACAGCTAGAGGCCTAAAATGAATCCCTCAGCAAAAACGATTCACCCCTCTGAATAGAAGTGTTGTGCTTTACACAAATGTGCACTGTGTGGCTTATCTTAATTTTATCTGGAGCGGGTGGAGGAGATGAGCCATGTGTTGGGAACACTAAAAAAGTCAGGCCAAAGTGTTACATGCAGCAGCCGAAGGTTTTGAAGCCTCCCTTGAACCTTTGCATGCATCAAGATGACGGAAAGCTCGACTAACGGCCATCTACCGTTACATCAGATGAATTTAAGGATTGGCTAATTATCCCCAGCTATTCCTTTTCCATTCATTAAAGTTAGCAACTGCAACACACATGCAATATAGGTGATGTGTCCTCCTCATTAATGGACTTATGGAATAATATTTCTTGTTTGTGTGGTGGAAATCTCCATTCACCCATGCTGAAATCCTATGCGCTATGTTGCAGCATATTCAATTGAAAACAAAAGTTAGCTTCATCTTTTTTTCTTAATAAAGCAACAAACCACCAGAGGCCAATTACTCTACTGTTAAATAGTCTGGGGTCAGTAAGATTTTTAAAGTAATTGATATATATATATATATATATATATATATATATATATATATATATATATATATATATATATATATATATATATATATATATATATATATATATATATATATAATTAATATCCAAATTATTTGAATGATATCCAAATGATCATGACTGGAGTAATGTCTGGAAATGCAGGTGTACCATCATAGGTCTAAATTATATTTTAAAATTGTAGTAGAATTCACAATATTACTGTTTTTACTGTATTTTTCAACAAATAAATGCAGCCTTGGTAAACATGATTGACTTTTTCAAAAGCATTAAAAACTCGTTTTTAATTACATTTTAGTTACATTTGAATGTAGTATAATAATTAGCCTCAGTCACATCAAACAATTATTCCGCTGAGTTATATAATTAATTAGCATAAATAGGTTTTTGTTTAGACTTAAATGAATGTGTAGTTACAGGTGTGCATACAAAAGTAGCTGATTCAATCAGATTATCAGTCAACTGTGATTTAAAAAGAGTCATGCTATTTACTTAAAGGTAAAAAAGTCATAAAATCATCTTGCAACAGCTAATATGGCTCAAAATTGTGTTGAACTTTGCACATCAATTACAAATGTGTAGAATTTACAGCACTTTAGAAAATTGCAATTACAGAAAAGCAGACCTAGAGTAATGACGCCCCGCTTAACAATAGTCATTTCTTTCAGCAAATGTAAAAGCATTACATTCACAGAGGTATAGTCATTATCTATCCTCTGAGCAACATTTATGAGATATGACAACAGCCAATGGGAAACACTTAC
Source organism: Paracanthobrama guichenoti (assembly GCA_018749465.1). Taxonomy (NCBI): domain Eukaryota; kingdom Metazoa; phylum Chordata; class Actinopteri; order Cypriniformes; family Gobionidae; genus Paracanthobrama; species Paracanthobrama guichenoti. The sequence goes on along the minus strand of CM031956.1, from coordinate 36,135,190 downwards.
GTTCTGAACGGCAGGGTCATCTGGCCTGTCTTGAGAAATGCCTTGTGTGCTCCAGGAGTCCTTCATTATCACCAGCAAATAGTGTGAGATTAAGAGAAGTTAGTTCAGTTATTTCTTTATGTGTTTCTTTAGGAGTTTCTCCTTTCACTCAGAAATAATTTTCGTGTGATGCAAGCAGCTTTGGGTATTCAGAGCGGACTGTTGCACAAGAAAATGTTTACCTTGTAAATCTAACCAAAACAAACATCACATCTTAGCTCTCAAACTGAATGTGTGGAGATGAAGAGGAGGCTGAAAAGTGGAAAGGGAGGGAGAAATAAAGTGGTTGTGTTTCCCTGTGGCAACTCCACAGCATGGCGCGAGAAAGAGAGACTCAGAAAATAAAAAGAGAGATGTGGTAGAGGAGCATCTCTGTATTATTGATAACAGCGAGAGGATGAGTAGAGTTCTTCTACTTGTTTTTACTTTCCCACTCCCTTTCTCTCGCTCTCTCTAAAGGTTTGTGATTGGTATGTGGAGGGGTGGATGTGCCTCGGAGAGCTGGGTGGCTGACAGTGGTCTCCGTCTAGCTCCAAATGCCAATTTGCGAGCTGTCTCATTCCATCTTGACGAAATGTCCTATTCTCTCATTGTTGCCGCTGAAGGGAGGGGTGGGGTGTGAAGTGGGCTTCTCCTGTGGGAGAGCTGTGGCTTCTATCAACCTTATCAAACCTGGCTTCTGCAGTCACACTGGATTTAGCTAACACTTGCTTAATACACTCCTCACTGAGCCTTGGGTGTGTGTGTGTGTGTGTGTGTGTGTGTGTGTGTGTGTGTGTGTGAGAGAGAGAGAGAGAGAGAGAGAGAGAGAGAGTATTTAGGTCTATGTGTGTATGACTCTAGGATGTACAGCTAGCTTGTGCTGAGGGATTTGCTCTTGTGAAGGATGCGAACATATGTAGATGTAAGGGAAATAACGTATATGTGCAATTGCTAATGGCTGTGGATCTTCATAAAGATGAAATTTGAGTTACTACAATTACTACATAGATCAATATTGCCTCTGCTGTTAGTGTATGTTGCTTTGGAGGTCTCTAACGCACACCAAGTCTGCATTTCGTATTATTATCAAGGATGAAAATAGTTGTGCACTTGAAGTTATTTATTCAGAGCAAATATTATATATGTTTTAATTTATTTTTAAATATTTTAATTGTGATAATAGAATTGAATTAATCATTTTTGATTTTCTGAAAAAAAAAAAAAAAAAAAAAATGGAATGTTTATTGATTGGAAGTTGCTTTCTTGCCAAAAAGCTCATGGCCAAGTCTCTATGATATTATGGTCTCTCAAAATATTATTTTGCCAGGTTAAAATTCAGATTGCTTAAAAAAAAAAACACCTAATTGTCTATAATTCACATAATTTATCAGTCATGTTTGTGGCACAAATGGTGGAGGTATTCAACTGTATATTCTCTAAGGTTAGCAGTGCTAAATATGTGAGCTAAAAACTGATCAATTCGATTTTTTTATTTTTTTTTATGTACATAATTGTTCTCTTGTCAATATGTGCACTGACCTTTGACCTCTCTCTCTGTCTCCGTCAAATCACAGCTCCCGCATCGCAGAGTGACCTTCTCCACAGCAAATCAGGCGCAAGATCTGCAGGATCCCTCTCAGCACAGTTACTATGACAGTGGTCTGGAAGAGTCAGAGACACCCAGCAGTAAGAGCTCTTCAGGGCCCCGTATCGGCCCCCTCGCCCTACCGGAAGACCACTATGAACGCACCACCCCGGACGGCAGCATCGGAGAGATGGAACACCCCGAGAACGGTAAGAAGAGGTGGAGTGTCCCCCTCCTTTTTATTATCACTCCTTCTACTTCTTTTTCAGAACAATCTTTTTAGATCTTCTTCATCTTAAAGCTTTTTTGTTGTTAAGTAACGGCTGGTAATGAGCTGCATTGAGCAGTTTACTTTTATACCCTTCACTCATGCTTGTTTTACTTTAAAAAAAAATATATATATATATAAAATAAGGCCAATCTGAATTCTTAGGCACTGTGACCTAATGTCAGGATTTAAGCAAATAAACTACTGATTTGAATATGTTTTCCGTTCAAACGGTATGGACTTTGTCAACACTCATATGCATGTATAAAAAACAAATTCTTGGCAAGATATTGCAATGACCCAGTCATATTAACACACACACACAGATAGAAAACCTGATATAATCCTCCTCAGTCGTAGCTGTATGGATCTACTTCTCCTAAAATGTGGGAGGGCCTCTCCTTTCTGCTCAGATGACCAAACAAACCAAGAATCCACAGCAACGGCCTCTGAAAGGGTTGAAGTCATGGCCAAAAGACAGGCTTGCATTTAAAGCATTTAGTGTTTCAATTAGAGTAGACTTATTCAGTGCTGTGAATGTGTACACACAACACACACTCTCAAACTCTTATTTGGGGTTCAATATAAGTTGAGTTCAGTGAACAGCACTTGTGTCATTATGTTATGTCCTTGGTTGGTATGTTTTTAGTGTGTGGACTTTAAGAAATTTGTATTTTTATTCAGCCAGGATGCATTAAATTTGACAGTAAAGGCTTTATTTAAAATAAATGTTGTTAGTTTGAACTTTTTATTCATAAAAATGTTTCACAGTTATATTAAAAAGCACTGTTTTATTGATGATAATACACAGGTTTTAAAGAGCCCCTATTATGGATTTTTGAAAATTACCTTTCATGTGGGTAACATAGTTCTAAGTGAACATCCTGACAACATCCTGCAAAGTTTTAAATCTGAAAGTGCAGCATATATAAAGTTATAGTCAATAAAACAAATAGTTTTTTAAACAAGTCCTAAGCACGCCGCACAGAGACCAGGGAAACATTGAACCCTGCAGTGGATACTGGATAGCATCATGTCGAGAAGATGCTGTGCTCTACAATGTGTTTATTGTGTTTCATATTGTGTAAGTATCTGGCTAACCGGCTAACCCACGTTATTACTGTCTTAGTGAAATACTACTGTAAATCAGCTGTGGGCTGCACTATTACCTAAAACTGTGTCTATCAATGCAGATTGTCTGCACACGTTAATGCCTATGGTGAGGAATTGCAGTTGAAGCATCTCATAATGTACCTTAAACTGAGTAGCATCACTGAGAAACGTCATGCTCAAGGTTTGGGTTGAACAACTAGTTCTTACATTGTTTCATCAATGGATTTCAATTCGGACTCGCGCTGGGATTGATGTAAAATCACGTCATCATTACTGTCTTTACAGTGTGTACTATCGCTGAACTTCAGGAATAGGAAACCTCCCGAACGGAGCTGACGATCAGTTGTGGTAATTGCCGTTTTTTTTTTCAAAATACTCGCTGTACACGGTTGACCAATCACAACAAACTGGGCAATCTGGCCAATCAGAGTAGAGTAGGCTTGCGGAAAGGAGGGATTTAGAGAGACTGATTCATCCATCGAGTCGTTTGAGAATCATTGAACACTGTGGTGATGTGCAATGTATATTATGAGAAAATTAAACTTTAAAATAGCATAATAGGGGCACTTTAAAGGGAAAAGTTTGAATAAAAAGTAAATAAATAAATAAAAAAGTTTAATTTCTTTAAAACACTCTAAAAATCCATTTACTTCCTCTGTAGGTGCTTCATAGAAGCTTGGTTCTGGCACAGAATAAAACATTTTAAAAGATAATGGCAACTTTTTATCTCACAATTGTGAGGTCCATCTCACAGTTCTGACTTTTTTTCTCAGAGTTGCAAGATATAAACGCGCAATTGCGAGTTATAAAGTCATAATTGTGTGATATAAAATAAGAATTGTGAGATTTAAAGTCAGAATTGCGAGATATAATGTCAGAATCACCAGTATGCCGCAAATGCTGTCATTTGAGCTCAACTTAAGTTAAACATGGAATATTCTGTGATAGAGGCAAGATGCATTGAAAGAGACTGAAAATACTGAGAATCAGCTGAATGAAGTAGAATTGAAGGGAGAAAAGGGAGAAGTATGACTAAGAAAGTGAGGTGGACTGAGGCCTAAATGTCATGGCTGTCTTCCCACATCAGTGCTTTTACTGCAGCTCCAGGACAGTGTGTGCGTGTCTGCAGGGAGGGTCATGCAGACAGGTCTCACTTATGGCATCTGTACACACACAGCTGCATGCAAAAAGCCCCTGGCAGGTGCCACCGACCACAGCTTCACCACACACGCTGAGAAGAAGGACAGTATGTGTTTCTGTGCATGCAGAAATGAGGTCAGGTGCAATGGGGGTTAGGCGGGATATTTAACCGATTTGCCCGGTGGTATTTCCTTAGGATGTGTATATATGGGTGTGTGTGTGTGTGTGTTTGCGTATGTTATCATTGTAGACAGAGTCTACTTGTGCCTGTTGACCCTGACTGTGGTGGTTTGTCCTCATGGATTGCTGCCAGCTTCCTAGGGTCGACATCACTGGCGCTGAGTTTTACTGTACTTCCTTACATCGCTATACACAATAGAGCTAATAAAAGAGGAGGGATCTTAAAATAAATAGTCCCAGCGCTCTAAATGACTTTAGCAGCTGCACAACGCAGCAGTGCTAGTCTATAAATAAAGCGCTGCTCTTCAAATGAGCTCTGCTTCATATAGCCACTATGGATAATGCATGGATGTAATGTGTGAAAGAGGGCAGGGTGAGTGTGGAATGATACTGCGAAGCATGAAGGTGACGGGGCAACTGAGTTTGCACAAACGCGCTGTGATGAGGCTGCCTGGCAACCCATTTGGCTCATGCACCTTTTTAAGAACATTGTCAAAACATAAGAAATGAGGTAACATACTAGACAATGACTAATGTTGTGAGATATTTATGGTACATGGAATAAAGCTGCTGCCTTCTGTTTCCTTAAAGGTAAGTGTGTAATTTATGCACCACTAGTGGCACCAAACAGACCTCTGAAAATATTGGTCAGGACCATCTGCTATCGGTCAGGACATTCTGTTCTAAAATCACCCCAGTCAGCAACTCAAACAAGCAGTTTGCAATTATTTGGTGCCATTAGAGACAGAAATTACTCACTTCATATTCAATTTAATTTAAAGTGTACTGCATTAGATATATTCAAGTAGATGCTGAGATGAAAACAGTACCCTTCATATCTCACAATTAAGATCAAGTCAAAAGTTTGGGGTTGATAAGATCGCTTAAATGGTTTTGAAAGAGGTATCTTATGCAAGACTGCATTTATTTGATCAAAAATACAGTAAAACAGTAATACTGTGAAATATTATTACAGTAGAATAAATTAACTGTTTTGCTGTTATAAAGCTATATTTTCAGCAGTCTTCAGCCTCACATGATTCTTTAAAAATCATTATAAAATGTTATTTTGTTGCCCAATAAACATTTCTTGTGTTAGTGTTATAAACAGTTGTGCTGCCTAATATTTTTGTGGAGTCAGGATTCTTTGGTGATAGAAATATTGTGGAACATCATAAATATCTTTACTGTCATTGTTTAGAATGCTTAATGGTAAAATTTAATTGTATAATAACTGTTTCCAAGCAGGTTTCCTAAATGCTTCCTCCATCAGCCATTTGCACAAACAGGTAGCCCCGCCCCTGAGCTCAGACCATTGGTTGAGAGGCGCCACAAGCCAGACTTCTCAAACAAAAACATTTCTTTATGAAAATGCTATAAAACTACAATGTTTACACTCTTTGGGGAAATCAACCTGCAAATGGCTTACTTATAGTTGTCTCTGCACATTAAAAAGTATTTTAACGCTGCAAAAACTGCACATATCAAATTTAATTAGCTTCAGTGTGTCACTTCACAACAATGTAGGTATGAATAATTTAAAGATGATGTGTGTATTTTTTTCCCATGTTGAAATATTTTCTCCAATCCCACTTTAATGTGCAAAGACAACTATAAATAGGTTATTCGTATTGATTTCCCCAAATATGTTAAACACTGCGACTCTGTGTTGATAGACCAAAATATTGTCCTGTTTGTTTGACCTTCTTGACCAGTCCAGTCCAGTTCATTCGTTCATTCGTTCATTCGTTCATTCATTCATTCATTCATTCGTTCATTCATTCATTCATTCATTCATTCATTCATTCATTCATTCATTCATTCATTCGTTCATTCGTTCATTCATTCATTCGTTTGTTCGTTCATTCATTCATTCATTGAGTATATATACAGCAGTTATGCATTCATTCAGTTCTGTTTGGTGCCACCAGTGGCACATAAATTACACACTTCACCTTTCAATAATTCATTATAAGAATATTTGCAGATTAAACCATGGTGAATTGTGCAAATATTCTTGTGAAACAAGATGGGATATTTCGTTTCCTAAATTTTCCAGATCCATTTTAGAAATTCACCTTTATTGTACCTGAGGAAGAGAATAAAAAGAGAAATCTCAGATATATTCACGTTTCCGAAGATAATCTTTTGCATTAGACCAACACGAGTCAGAACAGGCTGTGCCTGGTTCCTCTCTCTCCCAGAGACCCCTTCCAGCAAGACAAAGACTCATCTCACTTTCAATCTCTTTCTCTCTTTATCCATTCTGTTCATTGCTCTGAGAAGAGAAAGAACCGAAGTATATCCAGTGGGGGTGACTTAGCATAACTATCTAAAAAATATCCAGTCACTGTAGAAGACATGGGCCAGGTTGTTAATCAACCAACAATACTTTTTTTTTTTTTTTTTTTACAATACTATTTCACAAGTTCGTCTGCTCATATAATCTTTAAGCTATTAAGGTTAAATGTATTTGGCTTGCTGTCCACAGTGAAGGGGCTCGAGGAAACTAAATATATACCCCCCACCTCTAATATGAAATTACCTTTAGGAACTTCGCTTAAGTTTTTCACATAATATTTATATTTTTTATTATTTCAGTTACAGCAAACAATTGGGTTTTGTTTTACTTTGAGTTTTAGTTAACAATAACAACACAGGTCAAAAAATCTGTGTCCAATCAAACTAGGTAAAATATTAAGGATATTTTTGTTGCCTTTGTATTTCTAAACCATTTTGGTACCATTTTGAGTCACCATTATGTGTAAATCCTGTGCCCTGAAACGAAACCACTGCATCGGTAGGCCGTGGAGCTCAGTGAGCCCTTGGAAGTTTGGCCCTGGAGAAATGGTGTGATAGCCAACACACAGTGGCTGTTGTTTAGCTAAGATTAGCTTAGATGAAGCAAAATGGACTGAACTCGCTCTCTTCCCCTCTCCATCCCTCTCTCTTACTCCATCTCTCCGCCGTAGCTCGCTCCTCTCCAGCTAAATGGAATCATCTCCGTCTGATAATGGAGCGTAATTCCATTACCCCTGCTCAGCGTCCCAAGGGGGGGCATTTCCGCCCGACACCCCCTTCTCTTCCCTAATGTGCTCATTTCCCCTGCCTAATAGAAATGGATGGGTCTGTGGGTCTTCTCTGAGAAGAGTGGGCGAAAGCGGGAGAGACAATGGAGAGAAAGAGATATGGAGGAATAGGGGATGGAGGTGAAATGTTTTGGAGAATAATTTGACGGAATGAGCCGAGATGGAAAAGATGAGACGAGCTCAAAGCAGAAAGTGATTATGCTGTAAAAGCCAGGAACGGCAGGCGTGTGGTTTGATGTCGCTTGTCTGAGTGAGATGCTGCCTGAGCATTTATGAGCAGTTATGGATCTATTTGAATTTCTGTCTCTCATCTCTCCTCTAAAGACAGACCTAGTGTTCGTATCAGCCGACTGGTAATGGCTTCCTCAAACAAGCAAACAAACAAAAAAACAAACGAACGGTCTACGCATCTAAACAGAAGAAAGGCCTTTTGAACATCTGTGCAGTTGTCAGGGTTCATTTCTCAAGAGCCTCTCAAAGGCAGTCTCGGAGCGCTCTAACGTTGCACAAAGCGTCCATTACGCCCTCGTTTAGGAGAGCAAATAGGCTGCCGTTTTCCCGCCATCACGCCCATATCAGGGGAAATGAAGGCAATCATTCGTCTCAAATGAGCAAACAAGCCATCTCCATAACGGCAACATCCAATCTGTCCCGTACCATTCAATCAGGCCATTTCTTTTAGCTAGAAAACAGGAAAATTGTTTTGACGTTCCAATGCTCTGAACAGGATGTACACACATAGAGGGAAATAGAGGGAGTTGTTTTTAATGCTTCTAACTAACCACAGACAGCATTTTACCGCTGACAATTTGCCCAGAGATTCCGTGATGGTAAACATAAATTACACAGAAATGCAGCCATTTTAGATTCTTGAGGCAGGGTATTCAATCTCCTTCCCACGTTTCAACAAGAGTCTTTAAAGAGAATTGCGCGATAATGTCTAGAACATTTATATTAAATCCAAACCTTAAATTGTGTAGACTGGGGTAATGCATTTATGATTATGTCTGTCATGCTCATCCTTTAATTACAGACTTTATGCGGCTTTCCTTTAACGATCATGTAGACACCAGAGATTCTGAATCACTCCTCCCTCAGCCCACAATTCCACTCATATTTATTTAAACTATCACATCAAACCATAAAAAATGAACATAACTATACACAGAAAGGCTAACTTAATCCTGCTCCACGATGACTAATTGATCAGATCCTTTTATGATGCCAGAAATATGCACCTTGCCACTTTCTCTTGAAGTGTTAAAATGCTTTGTTCGTATGCCGAGGGCACCATGGTAACCCTAATTAAAAGGCTAAAGCTGGAGTTAAGGGAGCGGCTGGAAAGGATATAGACAAAGAGGAAGAGAATTCATGGTTTGGTCAGGAAGTATGCTTGAGTGTTTACCACTGTATCTTCGAATCCTCTCAGGATGGCCTGCGAAAGTCTCGGAGGTTTAATCCTCTGACCGCCCCCTGAATGTTGAACCTTTAGATGGATGGGAGAACAGAGTGAAAGAGAACTGACATTGGGTGTGTGTAAGCTAATCAAAAGCAGATGCGCTTGGATGTTCTGGAAGTGTTTCCCACACACACAGTCTCTGTTACTTCCTGTCCCCACTCACTAGTTGTCCCACTGTGGCATTCTTCCTAAATACAAAACCACATAAAAAATTTACTTGACCTCCTCCTCAGCACTCTCTTTCTCTCTCTCTCTCTCTCTCTCTCTCTCTCTCTCTCTCTCTCTCTCTCTCTCTCTCTCTCTCTCTCTCTCTCTCTAACATTTCCCCTTCATCGTGATGAGTGTGACTGTGATTATCAGTCATGGCTCAAATCTGACAGGCGCTTGTGGGGCAGCTTGGGGTCTTCACTAAAATGAGCAACCATGATGCATGCAGGCAATGGGTCATATCATCCTGCTCAACCTCAATGGAGAGTGCACATATGCAACTGTGTTTTTCTGTCATGATGGACACTTCCCATTGACTTCTATGGTTTTATACTAAGAAAATAATATTTTGATCTGTATTTTTAAAATAAAAACTATACATATGAAATGGTTACATTGCGAGATTAGATCTACAAGATTGATCGTTAAAAGACATAATCTTTGAAATGATTCAAACAGCCACACAATCTCAATATAGTTTAAAATGACAGCGCTTTGCCTGTGTCTTTAATACTGTTAAAAAGTGCATGGTCATTGATTCATTCATTCAAGAGATTATTCAAAAATGCTGATTCATCCAGTAATGAAATAAGTGAAGTCTTTATGAGTGAGTAATTTATATATATATATATATATATCAATAATTCAGATTAATTACATCTGCAATTCACATTTTGTCAGAACCTCTAGTAAATTGTTGTCTGTTCAAAATCATGATCTCTGTTTGAAACAAACAAACAAACAAGCAATAATGTGGTTTGCAATTTACACAGAATCATGCTGCTCTATGTGAGACATAAAATCACAATTGTGCAATTTGAAGTGAGATATGAACTTGCAATTGTGAGATACAGTAAGGTAAAATAAGGTCACACTTTGCTTACAATTGTGACTTGATAATTCATAATTTTACTGTATATCACAATTGCATAGGTGGCCTTAACTACTATGTACTTACATCAAATAAATGAATGAATGAATGAATGAATAAATAAATAAATAAATAAATAAATAAATAAATAAGTGCAATGTACTTATTGTGTTCATATTGTTTTGCAAAACACTTTTGCTGATATTGAGGTGGGATACGGGTAAAGTTATGGACAGGTGTGGTGGTATGGGTACGTTTAAGGGTAAGGGAAGTGTCAACAGTGTAATTATGAATGTAACTACAGAAATTAATTACAGATGTAATTGCATTCAGGTCATTTTTAAATGCAAATACAATATAAAAACATGTATGTACACAATAAGTGCATTGTATCAAATTATTAATGTGTTAATTAAGGCCACCTAATATAAAGTGGGTCCATTGTGAGATATAAAGTCACATTTTGATATATGAAGCGGCAATTATGAGACATAAAGTCAAAATTAACTTGTTATCTAAGGATGAAATGGACACGGACATGGACACACACACACACACACACACACACACACACACACACACACACACACACACACACACACACACACACACACACACACACTAACTTAATTGTAATTGTGGGATGCTTGTATAAGCCCAGTGGACTATGGAAGTAGATCTAATGCCTCCACAAATTATATAATAAAGTAGCAGTGGACCACAGCTGGGACTCTCTCTCTCTCTCTCTCTCTCTCTCTCTCTCTCTCTCTCTCTCTCTCTCTCTCTCTCTCTCTCTCTCTAACATTTCCCTTCATCGTGATGAGTGTGACTGTGATTATCAGTCATGGCTCAAATCTGACAGGCGCTTAGGGGGCAGCTTGGGGTCTTCACTAAAATGAGCAACCATGATGCATGCAGGCAATGGGTCATATCATCCTGCTCAACCTCAATGGAGAGTGCACATATGCAACTGTGTTTTTCTGTCATGATGGACACTTCCCATTGACTTCTATGGTTTTATACTAAGAAAATAATATTTTGATCTGTATTTTTAAAATAAAAACTATACATATGAAATGGTTACATTGCGAGATTAGATCTACAAGATTGATCGTTAAAAGACCGCAATCTTTGAAATGATTCAAACAGCCACACAATCTCAATATAGTTTAAATGACAGCGCTTTGCCTGTGTCTTTAATACTGTTAAAAAGTGCATGGTCATTGATTCATTCATTCAAGAGATTATTCAAAAATGCTGATTCATCCAGTAATGAAATAAGTGAAGTCTTTATGAGTGAGTAATTTATATATATATATATATATATCAATAATTCAGATTAATTACATCTGCAATTCACATTTTGTCAGAACCTCTAGTAAATTGTTGTCTGTTCAAAATCATGATCTCTGTTTGAAACAAACAAACAAACAAGCAATAATGTGGTTTGCAATTTACACAGAATCATGCTGCTCTATGTGAGACATAAAATCACAATTGTGCAATTTGAAGTGAGATATGAACTTGCAATTGTGAGATACAGTAAGGTAAAATAAGGTCACACTTTGCTTACAATTGTGACTTGATAATTCATAATTTTACTGTATATCACAATTGCATAGGTGGCCTTAACTACTATGTACTTACATCAAATAAATGAATGAATGAATGAATGAATAAATAAATAAATAAATAAATAAATAAATAAATAAGTGCAATGTACTTATTGTGTTCATATTGTTTTGCAAAACACTTTTGCTGATATTGAGGTGGGATACGGGTAAAGTTATGGACAGGTGTGGTGGTATGGGTACGTTTAAGGGTAAGGGAAGTGTCAACAGTGTAATTATGAATGTAACTACAGAAATTAATTACAGATGTAATTGCATTCAGGTCATTTTTAAAATGCAAATACAATATAAAAACATGTATGTACACAATAAGTGCATTGTATCAAATTATTAATGTGTTAATTAAGGCCACCTAATATAAAGTAAAGTGGGTCCATTGTGAGATATAAAGTCACATTTTGATATATGAAGCGGCAATTATGAGACATAAAGTCAAAATTAACTTGTTATCTAAGGAAATGGACAACATGGACACACACACACACACACACACACACACACACACACACACACACACACACACACACACACACACACACACACACACACACTTAACTTAATTGTAATTGTGGGATGCTTGTATAAGCCCAGTGGACTATGGAAGTAGATCTAATGCCTCCACAAATTATATAATAAAGTGAGTAGCAGTGGACCACAGCTGGGTCTCTCTCTCTCTCTCTCTCTCTCTCTCTCTCTCTCTCTCTCTCTCTCTCTCTCTCCTCTCACTCACACACACACACACACACACACACACACACACACACACACACACACACACACACACACACACAGAGAGCTATCCTTAGATTTTTTTAAGTAATGCTGAGCACTTGTTTCCAAGCTGAATTTATCCTCCTGTCCCCATGAGGAAGGAAAAGTAGGGAGTGATGCATGTGTGTGTGTGTCTGTTTTGGACATTCCTTAGTTCTTCCTAATTAGCTGTGCTTTTTTGCTATAGCTGCTAGATGAAAGGCTTGCGCGTATAGGGAAAGTGGGTGATCTCCCCCACAGAGCCCTGCTCTCTTTCTCTCCTCACAGCCACTGTAGTGGTCCCTGTTCTCAGAGCTAACAATGGATGTCGACAAGATTCTTAGTGCCTTCGCTAGAGACACTCTCAAAGCTTTTCACTAAAAAACAGTCCATCAAGACTGCAGGGGCAGAGCAGGATATTATCAATTATGAACAATAAATGCCAGTCCATTATACAGCAGTTATGCAGCAGAATTTTAGTTATTCCAGGTTCCTTTTAAAGGTGAAGTGTGTCATTTCTGTGCTAAATATAACTGCAACGTTTATTTAATGAAGGAATGTCAATGGTGATCAACTTTTGATTATGTCATGTATGACAAAGAAAGTCATACAGGTTTGGAACAACATGACGTTGAGTGAACGATGACAGAATGCTCATTTTTGGGTGAACTATCCCTTTGAAGTAAAATAAAATAAAATAAAAAAATAATAAAAAAACATCACACTGTTACATTTATAATGCTATAATGCCAAACTTTACTTGAAGCATTTTAAATTATTTATCATTCTCTCTTTTTTAATGTTGTATTTGTTTATTTATTTAGGTGAACTATTCCTTTGTAGTAAAAATTACACATAAATTAAGAACCCTTCACACCATTTTATACTTTCCATTTATAATGCTGTGATGTCAAATTTTACTGGAAGTATTTAAAATGATTTATTCTCATTTTTTTATGTTGTATTTTTTATTTATTTTGATGAACTATCCATTTGAAATAAATAAGTAAATAAATAAATAAATAAATAATAATAATAATAATAATAATAATAATAATAATAATAAAAAAACCTTCACATGGTTTTATACTTTACATTTATAATGCTATGATGGCAAACTTTTACTTTTTGTTTTATTTTTATATTAGGCAAAACAATGTAAAGATTTGATTCTAATATTCTCATATATATATATATATATATATATATATATATATATATATATATATATATATATAAATAAATAACAACAAAAAAAAAAATATATATTTTTTTTTTTTTTGTGTGTGTGTGTGTGTGTGTGTGTGAAGAACATTGTAATAATCTAAAGAACCTTTTTTCCACTATGAAGAACTTTTTGTGCAATGTGAAGGTTCCATAAATGTTAAAGTTTCTTATTGTTATTATTAAACTTTTTTATTTTTAAGAGTATATGTTATTGGCAACAACATGAAAATAATCACCTCATTGTTAGTGACCAGGGCTGCATTTCCTGATAACGTTGTCTCTTAGCGCGCTATGAAGACTCTAAAGGTTTAACTTAACTAAAGGTATACCATTTCCAGGCGTGTTCCCAGAACTATATCTTAGGAGGTTACTTAAGGTGTATCTTCTTAAGTGCGAGCGTTAGTAGGTGCTGTCTGTGGCGGTGGTTCTGAATTGGTTTATCAATGGCTCAAAAATCGATTATTCATTTTATGCAGGGGCTGTTTAACTGCGTTATGTGAGAAAGCAGTGTTCTTTATAATAGAAGCACTTCAGAAATAGTTGAAATTTGTGACTCGTGAGATCTAAAATCTAAAGTGCGAACTAAATTCAAAACCGTGGATATTTTATATAATTTTGAAATGATTGTGCAAACCTGCAACCTCTTATGCCCAAACGCATCATGCATCAACCCACACACTGGCAGTATGCCATTTATAGTATCATTATATATTTTGCCATAGTCTTCATTTACTCCACAAGCAGGGTTAATTGCCCGCATCACATTATTGGTGTAAATCACTAATTTCTGTTATTGGATGACCTACTCAATAAAGCCGGAAAACATAATCAACAGCATAGTGGAGAAAAAAGAAAGAAAGAGGAGAGCCTCAGCAGCTGAATTTCGGGGCGCTCCATCGGGTTTGTCTTAACAAAGTCAGACCAACAAGATATAAAAGCTGCTGAATTTGCTGCCGTGGCAGGCAAAATTTATTTTGAATTGCAGCTTCTGACATGGTAGCCAGGGGACTAAAGTTTTCACGGATCAAGTGCACATAGAAATGGCTCCGTGGATGGCTCCATCTTTGATTTGAGCACAACTATTCGCTGTGTCGCTGCCATAGTTTGACCAAACTCCCCTCCACAATCATTCCCTTTAAATAGACTCCATAATGGTTTGCCAGCTGATGCACCTTTGGATAATATAATTAAAAAAGCTAACAGCCATCAGTGTAATGACAGTTGTATTCTTTGCATGAAAAGACTTCAGCAGTGTTTATTAGCAGAGTTATATTTGTATAGACTGAGATGTAAAGAAACAGTGGTGGCCACATACTGGAATGAATTGTCAATAGAGACAAGGTATAGCTAAGAGTGGTCCAGACCAACCTTACAAACGAATGACTTACAGAAGAGAAAAACCTAACTAAGATCGTTTCAGGAAACACGTATTAACGTTAAGGTACAACTTAAGAATGACGTAGCATTAAGAAGGTTTCGGGAAATCCAGCCCAGACTTTTAATAAAGGTGCATCCCCATATGAAAATTTTAAAAAGTCACCTTTTCCAATGTTAAACTTAAGTCCTCTACCATTGCTTTGTTCCTTTGAGTCAGCAAACACACTTTTTAATGCTGGGTGGAACCGTCTGCAGAGTTGTGTACTGCTCATGGATTAGATGACAGCTATAGAGAAGGAGGAGAAGCAGTAGACAGCGAGAGAAGATTCATGGAGGGGTTTACTTCAGGAGTGCAGCTTGTTTATTTGTGCTTATTTGATGGTGGTCTGCTGTTCTACAGTAGTGAGCGAGAGATTGAGTCCTGAGAAGAGAGAGAGAGGTGTGATTGTATTCTTGGTTCGCACAGAGCAGTGCATTGTGGGCTGCTGTTGTAAATTGGAGCAGAGCAACAATGACTAGAGTGCTGAGCACTGCAGTTCTCCTGCAATGAGAGAATGACAGGGAGAAAGAGAGCGAGAGAGTGAGAGAGAGAGAGAGAGAGAGAGAGAGAGAGAGAGAGAGAGAGAGAGAGAGAGAGAGAGAGAGAGAGAGGAGGCCGTGGAAAATGGGACCGTGAATGTGGAAGTAAAAAAGGCACAGGAGTATGTACAAGCTGTGTGTGTGTGTTTGTGCGTGTGTTTGTGCGTGTGTTTGTGCGTGTGTGTGTGTGCGTGTGTGTGTGTGTGTGCATTTGTGCGTGTGTGTGTGACCACCCGTACCTCTTCATCATCTAAGGATCCCTGGGTCGTCCCTTGCCAGGCTGCCTGACAGGTGCAGTACAGTGAACGCAGTGTCACGCAGTAATTGTACATCCCTGTTATGTCAGCGTGTAATTGAGCACACAGCCTACAAAGGGCCTGCCAACCCCTCCCCCCACACACACAGTCAGTGTGTGAGCAGGACATCACTAACATCCCATACTATGCCTTTATCGACACTGACAAAACACTGAGGCTACACAATTCACAATCCCAGATAACTAGATAGGGGGTTTATTAAGAGCAAAGGATTCTGGGAACACTGCCATTGTGTTTAATGGCTACTGACATTAAGATGTAACTCATCTAATTAGCAAATGTGATGTGGAGTCATGTAAGGACAGATTGAATTCACTCTTTCTTCCTCTCGTTCGCTTCTTTCCTTCCTTAATTATCTCTCCATTCTCTGCATGCATTGATTTTACTGTGGCATTTATGTCTCTCTCTCTCTCTCTCTCTCTCTCTCTCTCTCACTTTCCAACCCCATATACTCTTTCTCCCTTCTGCAGACCTGTAACCACACTCGCCTCCTTTCCTCCCTGCTTCCGTGCCTCTCTGTCATTCCGGTTTAGAAGCCGATGGCAGGTTTCCCCACAGAGAGAATAACTGCCGTAATCATATTTGATCAGGGAAAACTTAGTATCACATATCCGTGGCCTAGCTTAAGTAACCAGAAGCACTGTGGCTTCAATATATGGGACTGAACCTTTAAAAGGCTCTCTGGGTTTTGAGTTCCTGCAGTCCAAATGAAGGAATCTGAGATGTAACTGGATAAGTAGTGTATGTATTATGATGGTGTGGCAAATACCGTCCTCACATAGGAACAGACATTTTAAATGTTCCTCTTCCCATGTGTTTGAATTGGAAAATAGAAGTCTTTTTATCTAATTTGTTTGATTAACCAAATACGAGGTATGAATTATTTATTGGTTTCGCAGGATCTGAGAGATTCTCACAGTGAAAGAATACAGTGGATTTCTTCCCCTCTCTCACACATGCTGAGGTTATTTATGGAAGCCTGTTTCTGCCTCAGAGTAAAAAAAAAAACAAAAAAAAACATTACAAAATATAAGTCATATTGTGAAATATAAAGTCACAGTTCTGAGAAAGAAAAAAAAAAACCTTCACGATTTCAGAAACACAATCATCTTCATTAAAACTAATGACACTAAATGATCTTAACAGTGCTTAGCTCGCTCTTTCTCCTATTGCAGTCCTTGATCTTGAAATGAGCTGATGATAAATAAAACGCAGCTCATATCTGTTGCTTTCGTTGATGTAAACTCCGTTAAGTTTGCATATAGCGTGTAAATTGAAGATCGGATTAGTAAACGTTTAAACTAACATTGTGATATGCTTGAAGTGTTTTATATCTATGGATTTTATTATAGGCAAGACATGTCAAGTGATGATTTGAGAGGCTAAATTGATCAAACTTTAATTTAACAAACCAAAAATGCTCCAAACATTATTTATTATTACTAATGTGTGGGGTGTGAGGGCACCATGGCTTGTCGGACATAGCAACAGTAACTAAAGGGGACGGGTCTTTGTGAACGGTCAATTGTGACTTCATATCTCATAAGTGCCACTCTATACATTTATACCTCAATCCATAATCATTGGAATCCAATTCTGAAAAACCTGCATATTGCACAATGCATGGATGGACACTCAGCAACCGGCTGAAATTTGCAGAGTTTGTGTTTGTAACAGTTCACCCCTCAGGGCCGGTTTGCTACTTTACATTTTTCATCCCTAGGGCTCGGTGCTGGCCCCCACTAGTCCAGAGGGAGGTTTTTTTTTTTTTTGCCAGCTTTACACCTCGATCAGGGAGTTAGCTTCTACTGTGATCGCCACCTTTGTGCCTAGTCCACAGAGTTAGCCGCTGTTGCTAGGTTCGTGGCCAGTGTGGGGAATTAGCCACTACAGCCATTGCCAGTTCGGAGAGAAGCTTAGGGAGTTAGCCACTATCTCACATGCCACTATTGCCAGGCCTGCTGTTCCCACAAGGGACTGACGGCTGCTTCTAATCTAAAGGATATTGTTGTTGTTGTCCATCAACTTCAGAGGATAAAGCCAGCTAGGTGGATCTCAAAGGACTAGCCTGACGCACAAGCGCGCTCACCTCCTATCCCAGTGGTAGGGATATGGCTTCTTGTTTATCTCCTGTCCTGCTGGGGCTCTCAGCTAGCGTTGTCATGGAAACGGGGCCCTGGTTGGTGGTGGGGGGTTGTTGAGCTGTGGGGGTATGCCTGGAGCTTCGCTGCCCACTTACCTATCCAAGTGTCTCACACATACACCGGTAATGATAGGTGTACTCATAGAACAGCTTGTGCTGTCTATACTTAATGTGGTAGTGTCTCAGTAGGCAGTTAAGCTGTTTCCACATATGAAGAGCTCTTAAGTTTGAACCCATGTCACCTCACCTCACCTCACCTCACCTCACCCAGGCACTATAGATTCAAGATCAATACTGACTCTTGGTGTGAAGCCTGACTCGCTCTCTCTCTATCTTTATTTTCACTCTGCAAGAAAAGTGAGGTTCAGTCCCGCTACAGTCTGTATGTTTTCCTTCCACTCTAGCAGTAAATTGGGCTTGATTGAGCAGGTAATTGAATACTGCTTTAAGTCTCCAGTAGAAAGACTTAACACGTGCAGAAGTGGGTTTCCCTTAATCAAATTACTCTCTCACTTCATCTTGAAGCGGACTCAGGGTGTTTCCCCTCCATACCGAGTCCTAAAAAAGCTCGCCCTATCATTTACATTAAAGTTAATACAACTCTCTGTTAATCAGCAGATTAGTAGTTAAATTAGCTAGCTTCTTGACTCACGCTGTCTGTGTTCTAGAATCGGAAATGAATGAGGCAGTTGATTAAACGTGGGATGATGTTTGTAAGTCTCTAAACGGGAGGCTAATTGTCATCGGAAATGCTAAAGTAGTGATGCAAAACCGTGCCAAAATAGGCATAGTGCGGTAAGTTTGAGATGCGTTTTTTTTTTTTTTTTCTGCCTGTGCAATCTTTGAATGTTCTCAGGATGTTTTATCTGCGATCATTGTGCTGTGCAGTTATAAAAGCCACATGTGGATGGATGAAGCATACATTTTTAACTGCATCCACACTATGTGATGGGTTGATTTTTATCAAAACAGATTCAACTCTTTTTCTTTTTGCTATGTGAAGGTAATATTAAAACTTTTCTACCAAGCATTTACATTCATTTACATTTATGCATTTAGCAGATGCTTTTATCCAAAGTAATTTACATTCCACTCAAGATATACATTTAATCAGCGCAAGCATTTTCTGGCAATCAAACCTATGGCCTTCATGTTTCAGTACTTTTAATATTCAAATATGAAAATCCATCATAAAAGTATAATTTACAATTACACTATTATATAGCCTGCTATCCAAAGAGAACAAAAGAGAGGTAATCTTCAACCATTTTAATATTTACTGTGAAGTGAATAATTTTAATAGTAATTTTTATAGTAATTTTATAAAAATAAATCCTGTCCCTAGGGCATCATTTCCATCACAACCAACATTTTTGGTTAAAAGTGAGTGTACTTAGTTACCAAGGAAAAGAGTGTGCTTGGGATGAAATATGAGACATATGATTTGTAAAAAAAGTAAAAAAAAAAAAAAAAATTAAATAAAGAAAATCTGTCTATTTCAGACATATAAATGCTAGCTATAAAATTAGAAGTTGCACACATTTATAGAGATTAGCGGATTAACTAAGACGTCGTCCAAATAAATAAATATATGGAAATAGCAGATTCTTACAAAGAGACAATAGATATAAGCAGTGATGGAAATGACATATTAGTGGAAATGTTTATGAAAATGTATTGGGTGAGAATACACAGTAGATATCATTCATATTACTGCATAGATTCATACATATAATTTGATCATGCCACTCCCTCCTGAAATCCGCCAATTCACTATAGAATTGAGTTTAAGATCCTGCTACTCTAAATAACTAAATAATCTAGCCTCCTTCCTATTTGACAAACTCACTCCACCCATACACTCCCGCAAGAGGTCTGAGATCAGAGGGCAAATTCCTCCTCCAGATCACTAAAACCCGCCTAAAAACCAGTGGAAATAGAGCTTTTGAAGTGACTGGCTCCGCTCTTTGGAATAACCTAATCACATTAGAACGGCTTCCACTTTATCTGAGTTCAAATCATGTCTTAAAACTCATATGTTTTCCTTGGCTTTTAATGTGTAGTTCTGTCTGGTTCTTATGGTGATTGAAATTGTATGTTTCTAATTTATTGTGGACCCTTATGCTTTTATTGTACAGCACTTAAGAGTACTTATATGTTCTAGAAGTCCTCAATGAAACACCATATAAGTGGTTCTTTGGTCACTGAATTGATGAAATGCAGGCAAATAAGCAATTTTAACCAGGGCACAGTGCTGGTGCGTCGCCTCTCAATGACATCATACCCACGTTACCCTCGATTTTGGTGTTGTTGTTTTTTGGAAACACCAAAGATGCTTTGATATATTATGTGTTTTATCAGATAGTTGAGCAACTGTTTGGATACTTTCATTGACAGATAACTACGTAAGTCTTATTATTTAAATCTTGTTTTGATGATTTACCGCGAGAAGTGTGTTTTACCATACTAATATCGATCTAGATTACTGTAATGTGCAGCAATTATAACGTAACTTTCAACACACTCAAATAATGTGTCTATTATGATAAAACAGTGCTGTGTACACATGACCAGACAAGGCGAAAGTGGTCATCTACGGCATAATAAAAGCTCTGCGAAATCCAGGCGTCATCAAACTACGCCTTTGTTCTGAATAAGCGACCTCTAGCGGTGAAAAATGACATATTATGGGTTTAAAGTAAGTCACCTAGGTGCCGTAAAATGTTTAGTTCACTAAAGTAAAAAAGAAAATGAGTTAAAGAGTCATGAAACCCCCTGTTTCAATAGCAGTCAGTTCTCACCACAGTTATGAAAAATGCTTTAAAAGTGGGTGTGGTGAAGCTGCGGAGTGGAGTGAGATGAGGGGAGACTGACAACACACCAACTGCTTCTGATTCAGTTTTATTTCACTCTCATTAAAAGCATCAAATCGTCCCACAAATGCATGCTGCAAATTATCATTACACGCAACACAATGGTTTTGTAAGCTCACCGGTTACACTCACAGTGTGGATGAATTGCATTTGTGTCGAAGACTCAGGATCTTTTGAAGAGAGCTTATGCGACGCAGAAACTCTTACAAAGCAAAAACAAACACTCATTTTTGATCATTAATGCATCTCTCACAGTTTGAAGCGCCAGTCAGAGGAAAATAGCTATATATGTATAATAATTAAGCGCTTCACCTTATAGGATAAGGACACGTAGTCTAATGAATAATTATGAGACACAGATGAGTCATCGCCGTACTATAATACGAGAAAACGCCACAACCTATGACGTTGACAAAGACAAATTTAAACCCGGAAGTTGAAAATAGAGTAAAAAGGTTTAAAATGAACTAGTTTTCTCTCACATTCAAAACTAACACATGGTAACACACATCATTCTGTTAAAAATTTTTTTAATTTGGTTTAGTGTTTCATGACCCTTTAATACAATGAAGGGGATTGGTTTCATAAATAGAAAAACTCAAAATATTGTTATCTGAACCACATTATCTGTCTTGATTTGACGAAAGATAAAATATTGTGATAACAAGTCATGAACATCATTTTTTACAGTGCATTTGTATTTGTAAGCGATCCTCTGTTATCACGTTATTGATGCAGCCTGCTGTTGTTGCGTTCCACAGAGATCAGGCTTTATCATGCCCAAAGCTTGACTGTTTGACCAGCCCACTGCCAAAATACATACGCACACCAGCAATCGCACACTTCTCACGCAAGGTCCTTGTGACCGCTGGGGCCAGAATCAATTTCCTGTGTAGGACTGAGAATGTGTTCCACTGCTACACCCTCAGTTTTCCTGCTTTTAAGTTCCTCATTTTTCAGTCGACATGAAGACCTATGAATTCTCTCTAGCAGTGATATTACTCCTGTCCTGGCTCATCGCAGATAATAATGAACCAATGGCAGCTTTTTCTTTTTCTGTTTTTTTTTTTTTTTGTGACTCTTATGCTTTTTTTTTTTTTACTCAAAAAGACTGAGATGAACGGCATCAGTTTACACACCTGCGTTAGGAAGTAACTGACTACAACTAATTCAATTCATTTCACTATATCCCTCGGTACTGTGATATAGATTAGCTATGTTCAAAAAGACTTATGAAATGCAGCTGTTCTCTTTTCGACACAGCATTGAAAGTAATGCTGTTTAATGAGTTCATTCATTAAGTCTAAACAGAAAGTTGAATTGCTCATTCATTCAAAAACATTCATTTTTTTTGTCTAAAGTTTAATTACATGTTATATATTAGGGGTGTAAATCAGACAGTTCATCACGATACGGTCTGATATTGATTTTCATAGCCAGCGATGTGAGATTTGCAGATACCTAAAATAAAAATAAACAAAAAACCTTAAATAAGATTACGATTCGATTCAGAGGTATATATATAATGTATATATTCAGAGGTATATATTCAGAGGTATGCGAAAAGTGCATATTATATGCTCAAACACGTGCATACAAACCCGATTCCAAAGTTGGGACACTGTACAAATTGTGAATAAAAACAGAATGCAATGATGTGGAAGTTTCAAATTTCAATATTTTATTCAGAATACAATATAGATGACATATCAAATGTTTGAACTGAGAAAATGTTTAAGGGAAAAATAAGTTGATTTTAAATTTCATGGCATCAAGACATCTCAAAAAAGTTGGAACATGGCCATGTTTCCCACTGTGTGGCATCCCCTCTTCTTTTTATAACAGTCTGCAAACGTCTGGGGACTGAGGAGACAAGTTGCTCAAGTTTAGGAATAGGAATGTTGTCCCATTCTTGTCTAATACAGGCTTCTAGTTGCTCAACTGTCTTAGGTCTTCTTTGTCGCATCTTCCTCTTTATGATGCACCAAATGTTTTCTATGGGTGAAAGATCTGGACTGCAGACTGGCCATTTCAATACCCGAATCCTTCTTCTACGCAGCCATGATGTTGTAATTGATGCAGTATGTGGTCTGGCATTGTCATGTTGGAAAATGCAAGGTCTTCCCTGAAAGAGACGACGTCTGGATGGGAGCATATGTTGTTCTAGAACTTGGATATACCTTTCAGCATTGATGGTGCCTTTCCAGATGTGTAAGCTGCCCATGCCACACGCACTCATGCAACCCCATACCATCAGAGATGCAGGCTTCTGAACTGAGCGCTGAGAACAACTTGGGTTGTCCTTGTCCTCTTTAGTCCGGATGACATGGCGTCCCAGTTTTCCAAAAAGAACTTCAAATTTTGATTGGTCATTTTGATTTACATTTCACTGCCGGTTATATATTCTGTATATAACTGTGTATGTGACAAATAAAACTCTTGAATCTTGGTATGACCACAGAACAGTTTTACACTTTGCCACAGTCCATTTTAAATGAGCCTTGGCCCAGAGAAAACGCCTGCGCTTCTGGATCATGTTTAGATATGGCTTCTTTTTGGCCCTATAGAGTTTTAGCCGGCAACGGCGAATGGCACGGTGGATTGTGTTCACCGACAATGTTTTCTGGAAGTATTCCTGAGCCCATGTTGTGATTTCCATTACAGTAGCATTCCTGTATGTGATGCAGTGCCGTCTAAGGGCCCGAAGATCACGGGCATCCAGTATGGTTTTCCGGCCTTGACCTTACGCACAGAGATTGTTCCAGATTCTCTGAATCTTTGGATGATATTATGCACTGTAGATGATGATAACTTCAAACTCTTTGCAATTTTTCTCTGAGAAACTCCTTTCTGATATTGCTCCACTATTTTTGGCCGCAGCATTGGGGAATTGGTGATCCTCTGCCCATCTTGACTTCTGAGAGACACTGCCACTCTGAGAGGCTCTTTTTATACCCAATCATGTTGCCAATTGACCTAATAAGTTGCAAATTGGTCCTCCAGCTGTTCCTTGTATGTACATTTAACTTTTCCGGCCTCTTATTGTTACCTGTCCCAACTTTTTTGGAATGTGTAGCTCTCGTGAAATCCAAAATGAGCCAATATTTGGCATGACATTTCAAAATGTCTCACTTTCAACATTTGATATGTGATCTATATTCTATTGTGAATAAAATATAAGTTTATGAGATTTGTAAATTATTGCATTCGTTTTTATTCACAATTTGTACAGTGTCCCAACTTTTTGGAATTGGGTTTGTAGTTAAATTAATTAATTAATTAATTAATTAATTAATTAATTAATTAATTTATTTATTTATTTATTTATTTATTTATTTATTTATTTATTTATTTATTTATTTATTTATTTATTTATTTATTTCTCAAAATTGTACATCCTGTACCCCAATTAGGACATCCATAACAACAAAAATACACTTTAGTTTTTATTTTATTTTTATTTTTTTTAAATAAAGAAAAATACATAATCTAACTATACACTACAAATTTAAAGTTTGAGGTCTATGCGATTTTCTTAATGTCCTAATGAAAGAAGTCTCTTATGCTCACCAATGCTGTATTTATTTGGTTAAAAATGCAATAAAACAGTATTTTTTGAGGAATATTACTATTTAAAATAACGGTTTTCTGTTTTAATATATTTTCAAATGTTATTAATTCATGTGATGGCAAAGCTGAATTTTCCAGTCTTTAGTGCCACATGATCCTTCAGAAATCATTATAATATGCTGATTACCATCAATGTTGAAAACAGTGCTACTTAATATTTTTGTGGGACCCACAACACACTTTTTCTTCAGTATTCTTTGATGAAAAGTTCAAAAGAACAGCATTTGTTTGAAATGAAAATCTTTTGTAACATTCTAAATGTATTTGTCACATTCGCTCAATTGTATTCATCCTTGCTGAATAAAAGTATTACAATTTTTGGAAACATAGTGCATTAAACAGAGGTGGTCCATCCATTCCTTGGCAAATCAGACATATTCCTCAATCAATTGAGGCACTTACATTTTTAGAATTATCTTGAGGTCAAACTGCACTTAGTTTTACTTAGATTTTTTTCTAGATTTTAACTGGGTTTAACTGACTCACAGTCCATTGGTTCAGCAGGTTCAACAGTAACAATCCCTTCTATATTAAACCAGAGACCCTCTGCTGCAAGCTTAGTGAAGACTCGTGGGGTCAGCGTTTATCTAGAGCTAGTCTTTAGTAATTCATTGAGAGGTTGATAATAAGGGGGAGGAACACATTGATTAAGCATTGATTTAATGTTGATTTACAGTTCGCACTGGAGTGTCAGTATTATTAGCCTACTCAGCTTGACTTTTTGCTGTTTTCTTCTTTTTTCCCCTCTCTGCATTGATTAGTGCTTGATGTGTCTGTGTGTAAAAGTAACTAAAACAGGTAACTACACATTGAGAGCAAGCATTGCTGCAATGAAAGGAAATAGGTTTGCACTTTCAGATAAGACAGTTTATCTGGCAGATGAAACAGGTTTAAACATGACATCAAAAACAGCTAGTGGATCTGATCTGAGATAAGCATACTTAAAAATACACTGCTGTGCTTTTCCTCTTCTGATAAGATATTTCTAACTACATAAATGGACATATAGAAAAATTAATTAAATTAAATTAGATAGTTAAGATTCACATTGTCATGATTTTTTAGTCTTTACAGGACTGAATGGATGACTGGAATAGACTGAATGGATGGACAGACGGATGGTTGAGCAGCCATTTCAATAGCATTGTTCTGGAGACGATGTGTTTTACTCTTTACAGTGCATAAAACTGAGATTAATCATCAGAAATGCATCGCTGACTTTTTTACTTGTAATGGGACATATATCAGACTGAATAGTTGAATCTGTATAGGTTCATATTGTGCATGAAACAGATGCATAAAACAAGCTCAAATATGCATTCTCTGCTACTTCTGAGACATATATTACATGGATGGATGGATGTGTGCTCATTTTAATTGGTCCAAACCATTGTGGGCTTTGTTTTTTTACACTGCGTGAAACTGAAGGACCAAGAGAGGAGCTGATCGGTGATAGTATGACAGAACACACCTGTCAGTCAAACCGTATAGAGTTGTGAGAGATAGTGTGTGTGTGTGTGTGTGTGTGTGTGTGTGTGTGTGTGTGTGTGTGTGTGTGTGTGTGTGTGTGTGTGTGTGTGTGTGTGTGTGTGTGTGTGTGTGTGTGTGTGCATGGAGCTGTGGTTTCAGTTTGCCTCACCGGGAAGCTGTTATGCATGCTTTTAATCACACTTTAATCTATTCATCTTAAAAAGCAGTGTATTTTCCGTGTATTTCTTTCCTTCCTGTTAGCTTCATCTATTCTTTACGGTAAAGACTTTTGAACCACTGCTTCCTCTATGCAATCCATCATAGCTCACTCCTTCACTCTCTCGTTCTCCTCTGTCTTGTAACGTGTAATCCCAGTTTACATCTATAATGCATGCATGTGTGCTACTTTTCACCTGCTGCAATGCACTATAGGATCGCAAGCCTCTTGAAAAAGCTCTAGTAAGGTCATTCTCTGTCAAAACAATCAGAACCTGGTTTCTCAGGTAACATTGATTTGAGTTCAGTCCTTCCAAGTTGTCCTCTCATGTACCTGCTGAATGCTTAAAATGAAAAAGGTGAGGAACATAGTCAGGGGTTTGTAGCATAAGGTCTACCTATGGAGGTCAGCAGTGGCTTGTTGGTTTTTGAGCCATGTTGCGCTGATGGGATTAGGATGGAAGTGACCCCGAAAGGTAATCCCAGCATGCAACAGTCAGGGAGAGAGGGATAGAGCTCATTAAAATACATTCTACGGTGCAAGCGGCTTACGCACACAGGAGCTTTTATTGAGCAACTGTGCCGGCTGAGCAGAAAAACTTCCTGGAATATCTCCCAGCTCTTATTCCCTGAGATAGGCGCACACACACACACACTCCCACACACACCCACGCTACATGCTTTTTCGCTGAGGTTTTCGCATTTCTTTAGGTATAGGGTTTACTTGCAGGTTGTGGGGTTTTATATGTCACTGTGAAGCTGAAGGCTTGCTTAGCCCTTCCTGGGGCTTCAACCAATCAGAATCAAGCAAGGTCCATTGAGCTTTCCAATAGATCTCACTTTGCTAATTATGAGTATTTAAGGCGAGACACTACAGGTGAATAGGGATTTTTTTTTCTTCTAAATTACAAGATATCACTGTGAAACTTCTCCAGTTTATTACTGGCATAAACATAATAATACAAAAAAATTAATAAAAAAAAAAAAATATATATATATATATATATATATATATATATATATATTATTAAGTTTTGTGTAAATTAATGTTTTAATATGCTAATGAGGCCTTATATACTTAAATATATGCTCATTTGCATATATTTCCAAAACAAAATCTGGAAATTGGAAAGGACCAGGTTTAAAATTCTTGGTTCTATTTGTTGACATACGTATTAGATAAGAGGGCTTTTACGGAGGGGATTCTGGATATCTTATTTTGTGCTTTAGTAAATTAGAGAATACTGACAATAGCCTTAAAAATAAATTTCTGCCTGGCTTTTTGGAGTAAAATGATTTATAACTCAGGATAAGAATGATATATAAACAAATCCCTCTGTAAAAGCCTTCAGAATATAGTTAAGTATAAGACTGGAAAAGTTGGTGCTTGTAGGTGCTACTGAAGTGGCTATATCTGACTCTGAGTGTGAGAAAAACTCATTTTGAGAAAAACGGCCTTTAAAGTTTTAATTGTATACATTTCTATTGAAACCCCAACCTACAAACTAAATATATATATATATATATATATATTCAGTTCATTAATATCAGTAGTGTATAATACTTAAAACACATGAAAAATGATACATTAATACATTATTAATAGCAATAGCCTTAAGCTGAAGAGAACTACCTGAAACACACATAACAGTCACAAAAACTGCAAAAAAAAACGGTCCCTGCTTGTTTGTATGTCCACCTATAACTATTTGAATCTAATTCTGATGGTGTTTTGTCATCTAATCTGTTGTTGTTTACTTTCTTTTTATCAGCTCTTGCTACTTGGTCTTTTCTGTGAGCGTTTATGAGCTGATTTCAGCAAATACACAGGATACACAGAATACACAAGGAAGTGGCAGCGCGTATCACGTAGTGAGAAATTCACATCGACCAATCAGATGTGGTTTTCGACTGAAAACTTTTGCGGTTGGTTAGTTCTACAAAGGCCATATTTGGATTAGACAGTGCTGTGTATGAGACTGAGAGCTTTATAATGATCCCAGGCATGATATGTTTCAGTGAATGGAGACGGGATGGGAGCTCGCGTTAGAATGCTAACTTTTGATGATTTCGAGTAGAAATCTAAAGGCGCAAGTTGACAAAATATAATGAAATAACCACATTAATGTGTAATGTTGACATATATTTTTATTCTGACATGAAAGCTTACATGTTAAGGGAGCAAACTGGCCCAAAATCAAAAAATTGACCACTGCATGAAAAAAACAACGTTTTCACCTGCCGTGTCTCACCTTAAGTATCAGTTCTTCACCAAACTAGTGAAACTAGTCCTGTGTTTGTCCAGCATTCCAGCAACATTTTGTGAAAGTACACTCTAAAAAATGCTGGGTTAAAAACAACCCAAGTTGGATTGAAAATGGACTAACCCAGAAATCGGGTTGTTTTAACCCAGCGATTGGGTTGTTTTAAGCAAACATTTAACCCAACGCTGGGTTATAACAACCCATTTACTGGGTTAGTCCATTTTTAACCCAGCATTTTTGCTGTGTAGTGTTAGACAAACTGTTTATGTGTTTGTTTGTGTGTGTGTGTGTGTGTGTGTGTGTGTCCTGTCTTCTCTGTCTAAGCTCTGTAGCTCAGGGCACTTTAAGGTTTGGGAGAAAAATGTTGAGACAGAATCTTAAGAAGTAGGATATTTGATTCTGATGTAAGACCATCTGTGGCTATTGATTTCTGTTTTTTTGTTTCTTCCCTCCTCAGGGTGAGTGCTGTTTTTAAGCCATTTTTCACCTTGGGCGATGTCCCTTCTTCTTAATGCTATATGTTTCTTTGTCGAAGTGTTTGTTAATGTGTATGTGTGAGAGAGAGAGATGGGGAAAGAGAGTGTGTGGTGTGGTCTTACTCTGCCTATGGAATGTGAAATATTCATTAATAGTTAAATATTTTAGGTTTCTAATGCCTTAGGTTTCTTAGGTTTGTAATGAACACATACACACGTATACTAACATGCAAAAAATGCACAGCCCTAATCGAATACTATGCTTGAGTTACCGTATCACTTTAAAAGGTGAAGATCTAGTTCTTCCCAACTGTATCTTTAAGCTTGCCATTAGCTCGTTGTCAAACACTGTACTGTCTAATGCTCATCTTAACATTTGTTATGGCCATTTGCACAGTACTTACACTAGTGCCTGCGAGTTTCTAGTTCTGCGGTGTCCGCGCATGAAAATGCTGATGCTATGTAATGTGCTACATTGTGCAATCTTTAATATTTTATATAAAGCTATTTTTCAGCTGTTGGGTGTCATTGGATAATCATGGATTATTGTATTAACAACCAATCAAATGTCTGTGTAAGGGATCTATGTAAATTAATAATAATAATAATAATAATAATAAATAAATAAAACAAAATCTACATTGTAAAATGTTTAAATTAAAAGACTAATTAAAAGAACATAATCAACAAGGAATACCACCTGCTCTGGCAAACATAATAACTATTTTTATGAGTTTGTATTTTTCTTTGAATATGTACAACATGATTTGTATAGAAACAAGTTGTATTAAATTGTTTGGGGAAAAAGTAAGCATTAAAGGTGCAGTGTGTACAAACCCGATTCCAAAAAAGTTGGGACATTGTACAAATTGTGAATAAAAACAAAATGCAGTGATATGGAAGTTTCAAATTTCAATATTTTTGTCAGAATACAACATAGATGACATATCAAATGTTTGAACTGAGAAAATGTATCATTTTAAGGGAAAAATAAGTTGATTTTAAATTTCATGGCATCAACACATCTCAAAAAAGTTGGGACAAGGCCATGTTTACCACTGTGTGGCATCCCCTCTTCTTTTTATAACAGTCTGCAAACGTCTGGGGACTGAGGAGAGTTGTTCAAGTTTAGGAATAGGAATGTTGTCCCATTCTTGTCTAATACAGGCTTCTAGGTGCTCAACTGTCTTAGGTCTTCTTTGTCGCATCTTCCTCTTTATGATGTGCCAAATGTTTTCTATGGGTGAAAGATCTGGACTGCAGGCTGGCCATTTCAGTACCCGGATCCTTCTTCTACGCAGCCATGATGTTGTAATTGATGCAGTATGTGGTCTGGCATTGTCATGTTGGAAAATGCAAGGTCTTCCTGAAAAAAAAAAACGACGTCTGGATGGGAGCATATGTTGTTCTAGATCTTGGATATACCTTTCAGCATTGATGGTGCCTTTCCAGATGTGTAAGCTGCCCATGCCACACGCACTCATGCAACCCCATACCATCAGAGATGCAGGCTTCTGAACTGAGCGCTGATAACAACTTGGGTTGTCCTTGTCCTCTTTAGTCTGAGTGACATGGCGTCCCAGTTTTCCAAAAAGAACTTCAGATTTTGATTGGTCTGACCACAGAACAGTTTTCCACTTTGCCACAGTCCATTTTAAATGAGCCTTGGCCCAGAGAAAACGCCTGCGCTTCTGGATCATGTTTAGATATGGCTTCTTTTTTGCCCTATAGAGTTTTAGCCGGCAACGGCGAATGGCACGGTGGATTGTGTTCACCGACAATGTTTTCTGGAAGTATTCCTGAGCCCATGTTGTGATTTCCATTACAGTAGCATTCCTGTATGTGATGCAGTGCCGTCTAAGGGCCCGAAGATCACGGGTATCCAGTATGGTTTTCCGGCCTTGACCCTTACACACAGAGATTGTTCCAGATTCTCTGAATCTTTGGATGATATTATGCACTGTAGCTGATGATAACTTCAAACTCTTTGCAATTTTTCTCTGAGAAACTCCTTTCTGATATTGCTCCACTATTTTTGGCTGCAGCATTGGGGGAATTGGTGATCCTCTGCCCATCTTGACTTCTGAGAGACACTGCCACTCTGAGAGGCTCTTTTTATACCCAATCATGTTGCAATTTGCAACCTCACCACTAGATGCTGCTAAAATTTACACAGTGCACCTTTAAGGTCTACGCCTAAACCTAACCACCAGTGGGGCGTAAGCAGATCATATGAATTCATGTGAATTGGCCACCAATTCACCAAAACTTAAAACCGTTATGAATTGCCATGAGAATGTGTTGGATACAGCATATTCTCACTTGCTAGCATTTAGCTAAGGCGTAGCAGACATTGCTGAAGCAGCAGTGAGCATTGTTCAACACTGTCTGTAAAACAAAACAAGTGCAAGATCGCAAGCAAAACATGTCACCTATTGAGTAATTGCCTTTGGTGTAAATGCTAACATTCATTTATTACTGTTTATTCAAACATCTTTGTTCAAACTTAAGTCAGGATGGGTTTGGCCTTTGGAATTAGGGCATATGCCTCGGCACACCTTTGTGTATTTAGGTAAGAAATAAACGGTAAAAAATAAACAAACAGATTAAAGATCTTTTACTTGCCCCCAGTTATTGGCAACTTGTAAGAGCTCTGACATGAGGCTACAACTCTTTCAGGGAGTCTCTCTCACTAAACCAGTCAGTCTGGCGGGATAAAGTCACTGATACGGAACAATGTTTAGAGTGTCAATTGCACCTATGGCAATTCGTCGTCATTCTCCTTTATTGAAGCGAAGCATATGGAGAAAAGGACATGATGGTGCGATGGCCGCCCATCAAATCCACTTAGAGAATGAGCGGATAAGGGGACTTACGGGGCTCATCTTTTGTTTGCCCGCTCCTGTGTGTCTGGATCCTGCTGCGAGCGCTACATAATCCCATCAAAGGCAGAGCATAGCCACCCCTGTATCTAGCAGAAGGACCACTGATTATTGAACGAAAGATTAGGATTACGCTGGCAACAGATTGGGACCGATTGAAAGACTCGAACCCCTTTTAAATGAATAAATAAGTTATCATATAGATGAATAAGAATGAGTAAATAAATAAAAAGGTGCATTGAAGCATGAAAGCAGAAGCGGCGCATTAGAAACTTGATAAACTTTTTGAAAAATACAGAATGCTTTCTGATGCATTTCATTTTAAATGAAAGAACTTGGTTTCCACCAACTTGCTCAGAGTTTTAGACCGTCTGATCCGAGTCTAGCTGCTCAGATTCAGATTTGGGGCTAAGACTTCTAAAGTCCTGACAGCATGCGAGGGGCTTAGAGACCGACCCGTGCCCAAATCCTGAGGTCGGACTGAAAGAGATAAGGGGAGCTATTTTAAGTGCTTTTTTATGTTAGATTCATTCATGTTTATTCATGATGTATATTTTTATTTCGCATAACTATTTCCAATTTCTTTTAGCATTCATGTCCATCCTTCGGCCTTGTTTGATGTCATGAGTCCCTCATGAATTTGCATTTTGCTCAGCAAGCATGTTTACATTTTCATACAAGACCAGCACATTATGCCCTGGAGATTCTCTCTCGAGTGCAACATGCCGAACAGTCACTCATGTCACTCATGTTGTCATTCAAAACTGTCACTGAAGGCCTTATGAGAGGTCACACTGGAAGGCTTCATACTTCACCATTACAGCACTGCCTGTGGCTGCATGATACAGACAGGTCAGAATGGGCAAGAGCTTGCAGTCTCTCCTGTCCTCTCCAACATCACAGTGAGAACATCCAGAGCTTTAGACAATGTCAAACCTGCTGCTGCGACAGCAAAAAAAAAAAAAAAAAAAATGTTTGTCTTTCTCTCAAAATTTTAATGAACATTTAACTTTTACACCCTGTTAGCACTGGGAGTGAGCGATGAAACATGATGCAATACAAACACCTAGATGTCTCTCGTTAGAAACAATGCCCGTCTGCTCTGTAACCACATGACGACACCGTGATAGTCTTTTGACCACCTCTTCATTCTCACAGGATTTTCTGGTGGTCTTTCTTCTCTGCTCTTCTCTCTTTCTGCAATTTTGTCACCTCTGGCTGGTGGCAGAAATAGTTGTGGTCTTACATGCATCGTATTGTCTTTTTTGGTGCTAATTGGGCCGTTGAGACTAAAACACTGAGTAAAAACAGAGTAAATTCTCACATTAGCTATGAAGTCATTTGTGTTTTCTGTCTCCAGACAGATGAATGAATTCACCTTCTCTTGTTCATCTCTGTGCCAACTCAAACTAGTGTCACACTTCACATATGATAGGTAGTCTCTATTTCAGACAAATATGTAACTCTCAGACACAACTAAGAGAGATTAAGACGTGTTTGTGTCTTACAGTATTTAAGGTGCACTCATTTTCCTATTTTAGACCTGTACATCTCCAAAAAAAAAAAAAAAAAAAAAAAAAAAAAAAAAGAAAAGTGTGTTTGGTCCTGGTAAACCCTACAGGTTTAGGGGTAGGATTAGGGGATATAAAATATAGTTTGCACTGTATAAAAATCTTTGACTATGAAAAGTCCCCATAAAACATAGAAACCCAACATAAATATGCTTTCAGTTGCCTCAAGCAGCAATCTGTGCGTGAGTTTCGGGTGTTTGATCACAGACAACACTGTTCTTTTTTGGCATCCTTGCACTTTTTAATTGTTTTATTAGAATTTCATGATAGCATGATAATATACTTTAGCGCAGCCAAAGGATGACAGAAAATGGATGCTGTGTTAATTGCGTTAAATCTTTTTAACCAGTTTAACTGAAAATAATAATAACAAATAACCGCACAATTAACACAGTAATTTTGACAGCCCTATATATTAAAATAAGTTCTTGCTACAATGAATTGTATTTTTTTTTACAATAATAGCTACAGCCTCCCTCTACCAAATGCCTCCATTCAAGACACTACATCACTGCAGTGTCAACAATGTAGTAATACATTGTCTGGATAGATTTTCATTATGAAGTTTAAGCACAAAATTTCACTCATCCATTGCAGTAGGTGTCAGTATAAACCAAAACCAAACTAGAGGTGTTTGAGTGTACTTTTATTAGTAAATGAGAACAACAATGGGTTACCATAAACCTAAGTTGCCGTTCTCATTGAAAAAAAAAAAAAAAAAAAAATGTTGTCTTTGAGGTCTTCCACAGGGAGGTGATATGAACTCCCTCTCAACTTGTTTTAAACCGGGCGCAGGACTGAACCCCCATCCGTCTGTGAGGCATTGTGTTGGCTGCTTCCCAGTGGTCACTAGGGGCCATGCTGGGTGGCGTCTGGCTACCTAGAGTATTTCCCACTGGCACACCGGGCCTGTCTCGCACTATTCTCTTTCATTCCCTCCCTCCCTCCCTCTCTCTCCCTCCCTCCCTCTTTTTTTTTTATATGTCCCCATCTCTCTCTCTCTCTCTCTCTCTCTCTCTCTCTCTCTCTCTCTCTCTCTCTCTCTCTCTCTCTCTCTCTCTCTCTCTCTCTCTCTCTCTCTCTCTCTCTCTCTCTCTCTCTCTCTCTCTCTCTCTCTCTCTCTTTCTCTCTTTCTCTCTCTCACATACCAGTTGAACTTCACAGATAAATACAGCATAATTTATTGGAAATGACCTGCTAAATAACCAGAGACCTTCTCTCTTTTGGAGTTCAGGAAAAAAATCTATTCCTTTTCATCTCCATTTATTTTCCCAGATAATGATTACATGCCGCTGACCCAATACAAATCTGCAGTTATTATAGGCTTTTTTGTGAAACAAAGATAAAGCTTCAGAGAAACAAAGTAGTTACACACAAAGGATGGCTGAGTAACATTTATACACAAGCTTACAGCAGATTTCAGTCTCTATCATCTGTCTCCCTTTTTCCAGCTTTATACACACGCTCACACACTTGGAGGACCAGTGGGGTCTGATCTTGCCCAGGGCACAGGGAGTCGTGCTCACACTGTGGAAAGGAGCCAGTGATTGTAGAGAGGTCCCATAGTGCTCGGAGGCTGCACAGTGCATTCGCGCATGTGTATATAGCCGCACTAGCACTCCTTAGGGGAAGGAAATACACATCACGGGTCAGCTGCTGTCACTAGAGCACATCCACTCATTTGGAGGAATAGAGAATATCTGAGCTAGTAGTAGATGGGAGAGAGATACTCGACACTGAAAGCATGTCAGTGTGCTGTTGAAAGAGCAAAACCCTTGTATAAGTAGTTTACGACATTGATTCATATACAAAAAGATGGCTGAATATATGAAACACTCAGTTTCTGTCAATCTCATATCAATCTTGAGTAACTATAGAGTAGTATTGTATCCTTCATATCTCCGAAAAGTCTTTAGTTTTATTATATTTATAAAAGAAAGATACGCTGTCAGAGTCTTTCTGAATAAAACCGAGCGGCTGGAGGCGTATCGTGTGGGCGGAGCTAAAGAATCAGTAGCGCGTGCAGCTATTGCGTTGAGAGCGTCTGAAAGCTGTGACATCCTAAAAATGTGGTATGTACTGTAACTGTATGTATTTGCTTAGCGGCTTGACATGCGCGAGTTTTACAGCATTTGTGTGTGTTTACTCATGGTTTATGAGGACACAATTTAGTTTATGGACTATTGTATGTGACCTAACATTAGCAGAAGCAAGTGGAGCGGTTTTGTATGTCAGACTAGTGCGTGTTTACATAGAAAAACAATGGAATAGCAGCACATTTGAATGAAGAAGCGCACTTTGTGTGAAATATTAATATTAAATAATAAGGTTTAATATTAAATAATTCATTTAGTTCAACATATTTCCCCACTCTTTGTGTACTGTTGTTTGGGGTGGTTTTACAATAAACAAACAGACATCTATTGTGGTCAGCTAAACAAATGTATTTAAACACACACCATACATTGCATGCTCCATTGATAAATTGACTATACGTTCATGTTGTTATAGCCAACAACACACAGACATTTGAAGCAGTTTTACTCACTCCTGCTTCCAACGCACGACTGTGAACCTTTATCGCTGGGGCTGCTCCATCCTTCAGCATTAGACAAGCTACAAATCCGGCGTCGAACTGGGCCTTGTTTATAAAACAATTGTCTCCAAAATGCAGGGAACAAACAAAAACACTTGCACAACTCCGTTGCTGCTCCGGAAAAACAAACTCCATCCACTGTCCCATTAACGGTGGGTTATTTGAGAAGCTATACAGGGTTGTCTTGTCCTGACAACCAAAAACACAATTCTTGGGTGACATTGTTGATTTCGTGAAGTCCTGTGACTGCAGTGCAGTGCAGCGCAGCTGACGAATTCCCTGAAGCCAAGCAAAGCGTGTTGTGGGGCGTGCATTTGCTCTCTGGGCCAAACGGGCCGACGAAGAGGTTCAGGCTTTATTCAATTTATTTGCAAAGGACGAAATGCAGTGGGAACTGGAAAGTCGACGTGCACAGTCCTACGTCACCGGACTAATCTTCACGGTACTTTAGACCGCAATGGAAATGCAGACAGCAGCAGGTCTGGGGGGAAAAAAAAAGAGTTCCTGGGAAAAAAGTTCCTGGGACAATTTGTTCTGGGTAATTTTGGTGGAAACGGGGCTTAAGAAATATTTAGCTATCAGCTAGAAATGAGTGTATCTATGTGTCCATATGACAGTAATATAACGATTCTTTATTGGCATTTATGGTCTCATGAATAACCTTTAACATCAATTGTATAAAAGGTTCTTTAGATTATTAAAATGTTCTTATATATATTAAGAACTGCTCACAGAATTGTTCTTCTGGGAGCCAAAAATGGATCTTATATGGCATTGCTGACCCCTCACCCCCTTACCCCCTTTTTGGAACCTTTATTTTTAAAAGTGTACAGCTATAATACAGTACA
This sequence comes from Paracanthobrama guichenoti, assembly GCA_018749465.1. Taxonomy (NCBI): domain Eukaryota; kingdom Metazoa; phylum Chordata; class Actinopteri; order Cypriniformes; family Gobionidae; genus Paracanthobrama; species Paracanthobrama guichenoti. The sequence continues at coordinate 36,098,407 of CM031956.1, read as the reverse complement.
TGTTATGTGGTTAGTTAACTTCATGTACAGTTAACACAGTGAACATGATAAGGCCATGACACACAAAACCAACTTCAAAGAACTAGCAGTAACAAAAGCCAGCTGTGTTGTCGCCTCGCATCAGCTGTGTCTGTGCCAAAAAGCTGCTGCATGTCAATCCAAAGTTAACGTCATCTAAAATCTTTGGAATTGTCAGTGTCACCCACAAACATTGCAAAGGCTGGATCCAACCTGGAGCTGGTGCAACCTGTAGTTACTCTGGGATGGACATGTCAAGGTAGAAAAACAGCAAAAAAAAATAAAAAAAATAGTAAATAGCTCAAACTGTAGGAAATAAAATAAATAAATGGATCAAAGCTTTCAAGATCTAATTGAGGTCTAACCAGGTGTGTAGTTGGTATCTGACAGCAGTCTTCACTGTAAACATTTGTTGCAAGGAGAAGCAACAGAATGCACAGTTGTTAACGAAGCATGTCAGTTTAATGACCAATGCCAGTTCATGTGAAAAACATGGATTTTATCTCCGTCAACAAGCAATTAGTTGCCTCTCTCTCGCTTTTCTCTCATCTCTAGTGATCAAAGAGTTTTTAAAGACTGTGATCTGATGAGTGGAATCCAGTGGCAGGAAGGAAACAGTCACTTAGCATTTACTCCGTAGTTTTGTGTGATCACCAAAACCTTGGCCTTGTGATTTTTTTATCGATTGTTCATTTGTTTCTGGGGTAGATGTGTTTTTAAAAGTACATTTAGTATTTTTACAGAAGCCTTAAAGCTGACAGCTGACAGTTTTCCAGATAGCTTTTGCAATTAATTAGCAAAGAGGGATGAAATATGTAAGTGGTAATGTACAGTCAGCCAGTCCTAATGTATATATACTGATTGTAAAACAGTTCTAAATACTGATTCAATGAGACTGCTCTCATTTTAAAGTCATTTTAAAATACTGACTAATGCACACGTGACCGCACATTATATATTAATGCAATAAGTTGCTGCATCACTTGATAACTCTAGATAGGCTAATGGGGTGCATCCACTTCTTTATTTATATCCTCGCTGTGGGGAGGAGCGTGGAATGCGCAAATGGTTTCTGAAAGCAATCCCCAATCTGTTGGTCAGTTCCGACGTAAGTCTCCGTTCCCTCCTTCAGGGAACGAGGGTTACATACGTAACCGAGACGTTTTGAGAATATGTTTGAGAACTTGAATATGAGCCCAATGCTGAAAGTACTGGGAAATGAGCTCTGACGAGGACAGTGATGATGGTATAAAACAACCCTTTTAAGCTCCAAAAGGTAACAATATATGCTTTATTTTATTTTTCTGTAATTGTTATTCTAATATCAGAAGAGTTTTATATGATTGCGACAGGTAGAGATCCATCCGTGTTAGATATAGATCCGGGTCGCTAAAGACCCAAATATGCAATAATGATTGGCGAAACATTCATGCATTTAAGGGTTAATTAGTGCAAGATTTGTTTTCAATGAATAATTAAATAAATATTGTATTTTATCAGTGTAGTGGAGAAATGACATATGTGGTGAGATGACATATGACATATGCACATGTACAACATATGTTATGAAGGCAATCCGTTTCCTTGGACAGTGTTTAGAAAAATATTTCGCTACTGCAACTGGCCATTCATTTTATAGAACAGTGTAAAAAAAATTTTTTAAAAAATAAAAAAGTTTTCACATTTGGCTCAACATAAAGCTTAAACAACCCCTGTCTCATAAATACTTAATCCGTATGAAAGAAAAACGGAGGATGGCAAAAGGATGAGAGGGAGGTAGACATAAAAACATGAGAGATGAAGAGACCCAGTGCTAGCTAAGAGGATTAATAGTCATATGTTGGCATGGAGATGAAGTTGGCCACACGATTAGGCAACCTTGCCTTTATTGTATCAGCCACTTCTTTACAGAGTCTGATGAGTGAGCTGTCGTCTGAGAAAATCCAAGGCAGGAAGTGCAGAACGAATGAAAGAGGAACACATGAAACACTCCAGCGGTCTGAGAAGTCTAAGAAGTCTCTTTTAGATCCGGTGCTTCGACAGTTACAGAATCTTTCCCCCTCCCTTCACAGAGTCATTGTCAGTGCCGCCTGGATCTCTAAACAGTCACTCACAGTACTTTTGTCTCTGGGCTGGATAGATCCTCTGACATCATGGCAGTTACAGCTGAGCGCTCATGGGTGAACTATCTGTGCGGCATCTCAACTAGGCCCAGCCACACACACATACAGTGCACAACTTTATGATACTATTGAGAAAATATGCACTAGGGTTTAGAGGAACTTTATTTAAATTTGACATTGTATTGTCATAATAATGCAGAGAGAGTTGAATAATAAGACTTGTATGCTTGTTGGGTTTGGCTAGAGAGAAAAATCCTTATAGACCCAGGTTTTTTACCCAGAAGTAAGCTAAATTAAGGTTTGGCAAATATTCATGTTCTTTTGTTAAAAAAATAAGAGCAATTAAATGGCTGTACCTATGGCAATTTGAGAAATATATCTGGATTTATTCTGACTATGAATGCAGTATATTATTTAGTAGGGCTGTGACGAGACACTTAACTCACAAGACGAGACACGCGATTGGGTTCACGAGAATGTGATGAGACAAGACAAGATTTATACATAATAGTACATAGTACCTCAATGATGAAATGCATTACTAGAAAAAATGTTTGCAGGTGTATTTGAAATGTTTTAACTCGTCATCTTGTAATGAATGTCATTTCAATTCTACTTTCTAAGAATTATCATATGCAGTAAAAGACAACAAGCACTGTAATGGTTTTGCCAAAAACTCAACTGACTCGCTTCTTTCCTGCTTGATTGTCTCTTCAGACCTTAGAACTTCACAGTTTTCTTCAAGCTTGATACAGAGCTAAGAGATGGCTACAACAAGATAGCTTTCATATTGGAAGATTTTTGCATGCCTGAGGGAGTAACGTATTGATATTGCGTTTGAATGAGCGCTCCCATTTACTTTCACTTTCAACAACTCTGTGAATAGGGAGCAGTGGTGCTGAATGCGCATTTTAAAATATAAGACAATTGTCTGACGCCTCTGTTGCGCAACGAATCCTCTGCCACGGTACAGTCAGTCTTCTCGTCACATGATCAGTGCTGCACACTATGTACGACTCGAACAGCTGTATTGGATGAGTTGATGGAATTGAAGTGCCTGTTATCCACCTGAATTAAATTGTTTTTATTTCTATAAAAAGCAAAACTACAGTGGAGGCGTAATGTAAATGTAGCGCTGGCATATTCTATCCTAGCTTCACCCTCACACTCCATCATGACCAGGTCATGACAATATGACGTGAGACAGCTTTTCACTTCAACGAGAAATCTCGTCACAGTTTAGTCTCTTGAGATCTCGTGACAGGAGATCTCGTCACACCCCTATTATTTATAAAAAAAATGTGGCAAATTTTTAGCTGTGGGTTCCACTATTGCGGTCGCCTACTAGACAACTAAAGAGTCGGGTATGACTATACAAAAATGCTTATTTTAAAGAAAACCGTCAAATGGACTTAGAGGCTTTTGCATCTGAAGTCTTCATATATAGTTAGGACAGGAACTCAGAAGATGCTGGTACATCCTATGCATAGGTTTCTACCTAAGTACTGGTACTTCTGAATGGGCTGAGGCTGGGATTTAGCGGATTTAAGTATGTTATGAACGTATACTGTGTGCAGAGAGCATCGTTATCTAATTTTTTACCGAAGTGGCTTTTAGAGGCTTTTGCATCTGAACTCTTCTCATATATATATATATATATGAGCATCTGAACTCTTCTCATATGTTATATATATATATATGAGCATCTGAACTCTTCTCATATGTTTTATATATATATGAGCATCTGAACTCTTCTCATATGTTTTATATATATATATATATATATATATATATATATATATATATATATATATATATATATATATATATATATATATATATATATATATATATATATATATATATATATATATATATATATTAGGATGCAACAATACAGTTAGTCCACGGTTCAATACATACCTCAGTTTTTAACCATGGTTTACGGTTTGGTTCAGTTCTGATGGCTAGTCACATCAGTTTTTTTTTTTTGCTATTCTATTCTTAGGCGACAGAAACAGAAAGAGGTTAAGGAGAAAAAAAATATTATTTTAGGCTTTTAGTGCACGCTCAGCGCATGTTAAAACAGTGCATAAGCATGCAAATTAAATGTTTAACTGGCAAGGCTTTAAAATGCATGCAAATAATGAATCACTTTCGTGATTGTGAATAACTATAGTGTTCCGTGAGTATAACTCTCTGACACCAGCATTGCAAGCGTGGCTAAACACCCCCTCACTTTAGTGCATAGTGATTGGATATTTGCTCAAATCAGCGCGTAGACTCACAGGCACACTCAAACGGAGCTGAAATAAACTGAGAAATTTTTCAAACGGAGAGAAATACAAATAATTAATTAAATGCAAAAAAAAAAAAAAAAAAAAACACAATTCACAAGCGCATAATGAAGTGTGAATACCAAACGGTTCAATATTATATTGAGAATTGTGGCATCCCTAATATAAAAAAATATATATATATATATATATATATATATATATATATATATATATATATATATATATATATATATATATATAAGGCTCTTAGACCACATCATTTTCAAAACTCACAACTTTAAAAACTATTTATAGAGTTTTTGTTTACTGAATTTTTTTTTCATCATCTGAATTCCTGTCACTCGTTGCATATCATTGTCATGGCCGGCTAGGACCAAAACTCTTATTAACATAGAAAAAATAAATGTTATCTCATTTCGCAGTATCATGTCGCGTATGGTTAGGACACGGTGTCACAGATAGGTCATAACGACAGCTGCTGTGCTCTGTGAGATGCCACGGGTGCATCCCCTTTCCTAGGCACCCTCAATGGGTTTTGGAAGGCAAGCCCAGACACACAGATACTATCTCCCACTGGGACCAGGTACCCTCACTATGCTTAAATGTGCCATGCTGGGCCGATGGCATGCGCACATGTCTAACGTGTATCCATGCTGCGTCGTCTCACTGCGTGGAGTTAATAACAAATGTTGCTTATGTGGTCAACCCTCGAACCTCCCCCACACTACACATGTCTCTAACAGAGCTGTATGTTTCACAGTATGGACAAGAATTCACTAAAGTGTCTTACACCTGGACAAAAGAAGGACCTTGAAGCTTCATAATGAAGTTCTTGCGAGTCAAGTGACTGCTGACTGTCTGAAGCATCGCAAGGCTAAAGCAAATCCTGTAGCTGCTCTAGTCATAAAGCAAACAAATGGAGTAGCGCTGCTGTCAAACCAAACATTTCTCAGACAGTAGATTGACTATAGACCCAAATCAGTTCATCGTCGTCTCATAAAATCTGTTGCTCTGACACTTCCGCAGCCATAAATCACAGTTAGTCATTCAGCTGTTGATACGAAATGCAGGATATGGAGATTTTGTGAGGCCAGCACTTTGTTCGCACCTAGTTAGACAGAGACGGTTTTATTTTCAGCCGTCTGATGAACGGCTCGGTTATGATTGTTAGACAACATGAATAATGGCCCTAAGAAAGTAGAGGAATGGAAGAAGAGATAAATAAAGACATCAACAAACAATGAGGTGTCAGTGCAAGTATGATCACATTTGCCGGGCAGATGCCAGTGCAACATTCATCCTCCTTCTGAAAGACAGATAGCAGGAGGGAGAATGAAAGTCAACCCCATATCCAAAATTGTCATTATTGCAATTTTTGACAGACAGCTTAGTTGTTTTACTCAAAAGCGTCCAGCAGAGTTATTGGTTTGCTGGCTGTGCTACAAATAAAATCGGATGCAAAAAAGTAAATAACTAAAATATAGAGGAGAATTTTCCTCCTTTATTTTCTTTGCTTTATTTTCTAGCGTGTTTATTTGAATGGCAGTAAATAGGCAAATCACATTGCAATCTATCTTCTCTCCCCCTCTCTTCCCTCTCAGTCTCAATGTATTCCATATCACTCTCTTTTCACGCTGTTTGGTGTGGGATTAGAGCTCTTGAGCTATGTTTAAATGGTGTTTATGCAAATAATCACTAGCCTCAGCACAATTATTTAAAGTGCTAACAACAGAAAAATACATCTCGCTCAGGCTGACAGCAGTCACACTCCCACTTACTGCGGCCATCTGCCTGTGGTGTAACACACTTTTTACTCTCTTTTCCTGTTAAAGGTTTTGAACAAGCTCTTGTTGATTATCCCCATGCGTCGTCATTGATATTAATCAGAACGAGGATGGAGGCCGCTAATTTTTCTTGATTTTTAAGCCTTTGAAGAGTTGCTAATTTTATTTTTGGTTTTAGATTTTATTTTTTACTGGAAAATGTGTTTATTAGAATTAAGCCAGCTGGCTTGGGTGTACAGGGATCACTACAAGCAGATGGTTAGTTAACTTTTGTTTATATTACCACAGTACTTCCAAAGATGGAAGATAAATAGATGGTAATATTGTCCAATTGGACGAAGTCATCCTTTGTTGTTTTTGTTTTTGGGGAATGGCTTAAAAAGCACATTGGAATAATTATGATAGCCTGAGGACAAGTAAATAAATCACCATGCAACTGGCCGGTAACTTTATTGAGAACTGTGGTAACACTGTAACTTTATTGTAGGGTTCAATTCTCGCTATTAACTAGTTGCTCTTTAGCATGCATATTACTAGGATACTGGCTGTTATTAGTACTTATAAAGCACATATTAATGACTTTATTCTACATCCCTTAAAGGAACACTCCACCTTTTTTTTGAAAATAGGCTAATTTTCCAACTCCCCTAGAGATAAACAGTTGAGTTTTGCCATTTTCAAATCCATTCAGCCGATTGCTGAATCTGGCAGTAGCACTTTTAGCATAGCTTAGCATAATTAATTGATTCTGATTAGACCATTAGCATCTTGCTCAAAAATTAGTCAAAAACTTGACTCTTCTGTAGTTACATCGTGTACTAAGTAAAATGAAAATGAAAATGAAAAGTTGCTATTTTCTAGGCCAATATGGCTAGGAACTATATCTCTCATTCCTGCGTAATAATCATGGAACTTTGCAGTCGTACCATGGGTGCAGCGGCACAATGATATTACGCAGAAATCTGAAAATTACCTTGCATAACTGATCTCTGATGGCTCATATGACACTGATAAAAAAATACAACAGTAATTCAGTCTTCAAAGAAATGCAGCATTGATGATTTGATGATGATTTTTAACTCTTTCCCTGTCAAACGTGGATTTTTTTGTTATTTGTGAGAAAATGCTTTCCCACTATAAACACAGAATTTTTCGGTGTTTCTGTGTTTTCAAAGTTATACGCTAGGGGGCGCTATGACACATCTTTTGAAAGAGTACTGAATCTCCTGATCAAAAAACATTCTAAGAAAAGGCAGAAACAAGCGATCTCATATTATATGCAAATGTAAAATAATTTGATCATCAATATTAAACAGCATATAAATTACAACTGCCTAATGTTACTGAATGAAATGTCAACCCAGGACCTGCTATAGGACTGTGCAAGCATTAGGGCTGTGTCGATCTACTCCATCTATGTTTTGATCATCGTTCTGAATCCAATCCAGGTGTAGCCTTTGACAAAAACTTTTTCAGCATTTTCTCAGCATTTGGCTCAAAATGTTGCTTTTTTATGAAACTTACCCAGGCTGAGAAAAAAAAAAAAAAAAAAAGAATGCATGAAGCTTGAATAAAACTTTGAATAAAACCATGTGCACTGAAGTGATTCTGGGGTCGTCCATCTATAGAATCAAACCTCATTCTAGAGTCGAAAATTACTGGATTGAGAGGGCTGGAAGGTATCCCATGGCAAGAACAACAATGGTACATCACATCAGGAGGTAACCTCTGACGCAGGTGCTCATGGGAAGGTGCTAAACGGGTGCAGTGGCAGGCTGTGAGCCTCATTAGGCCCAGATGCTCCACGACACACTCACGGGCCTGCATACACACACTTCGACAGATGTCGAGGTTGCAGAGGTGAGGACCAGGATTAGGGAAGGGCTCTTGTCTCAGTGATTAGATCTGAGAAAACAGCTTGAGCAAGGCCTCTAAATGCCCTGTTGGGTGCACCTGAAGCCATAAACCAATGACAGTGTGTATATATGTGCATGTGCAACCATAAAAAAAAAAACATCTTGACTCCATTATAGTGGAATTATGGCCATGTTCTTTTTTTGTGCAGAAACCTGTACACATACATCACCAGACAGTGTCACAATTGCAATCCTTGTCATAATTGTCCTAGCCGCATGTTGATACATTTGATACATCGCCACTTGAGATACATTGAGATGTGGCGCTCATACAAGTGATAGCAGATCCAATACAGCCTATGTTGTGTCCTTCGTCATTTATCCATGCATCCATTCCTTTCCACCCTCCAAAAAAAAAAGCAGCTCAACAGTAAGATTTTTTTCTTCTATATAGTTTTTATTTTTATTTTAGACTAATTTAAGTTTAAATCATCCTAAATAAATCTCACAAAATCAAGGAAAAAGGCATTACGTAACTTCCGCACCTTACACCTGTGTGTCAAAAACGATGGGTCAGCAGCAGGCAGTCCTGAATACAAAGCCAGTGCATCGCCTTTAATGCAGTGATAAAAAGTCTGTGTCTGTATTAGTGACATGCAGGATCCGTAAGGCGCACACTGGTCTCTGGACAGATTGCAGCAGCTGGTGTTTGTGTCAGCAGGGTACAGTGAAGCAGTGGCTGAAACTGTTACTGTGCAGTGCCTCATTGCCTACTGATGAGATGAAATGTCAGTTGCATTTCTCCTGCTGATCTGCACCCGGTAGGCAAGCTGTGCCTACTGCGTGAGGAGTCTGTGTCCTAACATTGTGAGAGACCTCTGGATCAGTCATTGGCTGTAAAAGCAATGTGGGCCAGCAGGAACTGTTGTGGAAAAATATCGTAGTCACTCTTGCTCTATTTCTTGTAACGAGTCTATCTCAACATTGTATTTTAGCAATGAGAAACAGGGATTGTGTGGAAACTTTTTAGGAACTTTTTGACTTTTCATTTTGTGATTTCCTTTTCATATTCATGCTAGGTTTCTATATGTAATGGTTAACAGCACAGAGAAAAAAAAAAGAAAAAGAAAAAAAAAAAACGAGAGCATGGCCATCTGTGCAGTGCTGCCATATAAGTGTGGACTAAGGGGGGCAGGTTTGTTCAAATCAGGCTCTGAATGAACTTTGCAAAGACAACGTACCCTCTAAAAAGTTTTGTACATGCTCTGTGTGACATAAATGGCTTGAATATACAGTTGCACTGTAAAACGGTTCATTACAAAAAAGTAAATGTAATAAATGTTAAAAAGCCAGAAACATTACAGTAAAAGAGCTCTAATCCCACATTATGAATGGATAGAGCAGGTTTTTGGTCTTGCCCCCTTGCTCTTCTCACCACCTTATGTTGTTTACACATATTCGTCTAAAGATATGTTTTAATTGCACTATTAATATTTATTTATTTATTATTCATTTTAATAGAAATATTTTGCATGGAATGTATTGCGTTCCAGTACGTGAGTAGTAAGTCGTATCTATCCTCTTGTAGGTGCAGTAACGGGCGTTGACCAAGAGAAGGGGGCCGGCCAAAAAAGACTGCCTTAAACGTTCTTCTTTTTCCAAAATGTTTTTCTTTTTGGTCTGCGGGAGTAAGACAGAGCTTGCCTCTTGTCACAGATTGCCATATTACATATCTCTTCATCTCTGAAATATACATATATATATATATAAAACTCCCTTTTTTCGTGCATAAACAATGAGAAAACCAAATGGACAAAGTCGGAAAGGAAAAGCTGACTGAAAATGGGCATCTGTCCACTGATGTTTGTCACCCCAACCCTGACGGTTTTTTTTCCCCCATAGCTTTTTGGGAGTGGATATTTCTCGTCTAAGGACACTTCAAGGAATTTTGGACTAATGGATTTGTGATATTTCAATTTTTGCCTCTCCTCAGCTGTGCATTTCTTCCCTTTGCTATGAACTCTTTTGTATGGACTTGCCCTCCTCCTCCTCTCTCCTCCTGTCCTCTCTGAACCCCATTGGAGTCTTACTATCACTGCAATCACCCCGGGTTTGGTAGGTATGTCTTTCCTCTGTCCTTCTTTCTCCTTTTCAATATCCTCTCCTCACTTTTCTCCTCTCTGTCTCCTTTTCTCTGCCACAGCCAAACCATTCACATTCATTGAAAAACCACCTAAGAGGACTTAATAGCTTCTCTAATGCACTCTGACCTCTTATCAAATACAGCAACGCTATTTTCCTCCCATAACTCACAGTCTTTCTCATCTCGCTACATAAAAAACAGGAGAATGTTTTATGAGAAAGAGGAAAGACTGCATTGCAGCCGAATCGAATGAAGACTTTGCACTTCACTTTATGTTTTCCCCTTTCTCATTCTTGTCTCCCCTCTAAAAGACCCTAAGTGAAAAGAAGCAAGAGCAAAAATTAGGTTGAGAACATTTTCTCTGTTTTGGCTTCTTCAAACCCAAACGGAGCTCAGTGCCATAGAATGTCTGCCAGTTGCGTCTGTTAATTAGATTGGTTGACTGTAACATAAACTCCATTCCATTCCATTCCATTCCAGTCTCTCTCTCTCTCTCTCTCTCTCTCTCTCTCTCTCTCTCTCTCTCTCTCTCTCTCTCTCTCTCTCTCTCTCTCTCTCTCTCTCTCTCTCTCTCTCTCTCTCTCTCTCTCTCTCACACACACACTGCGAAGGCAATGACCTCTTTGCCTCACACCAATGACTGTGCCACAATGTAACAGACACCAAATACACGTTTGCCTTTGAACTGATAACACATATTGATGTGAATATTGTAGTCATTGACATTCCTTCGTCTCTATATTGGGAACGTGTAAATATGTAACTAGCTCTGAATGATATTTATCAAATATATATATATATATATATATATATATATATATATATATATATATATATATATATATATATATATATATATATATATATATATATATATATAATATATGGTACACCTGACAGTACATTCGTAATGTGAAAACTCATTTTATGATCACATATGGAATTGTACTTCTCTGTTTGTCTGAGACAGTGATTACAAAAGCAGTAGATAGGGAGGCTAGATTAATGTCATGAGTTATTTACTTACATTAAGCCAGTGATAGAGATTCTGTCGGCTCTGCAGACAGTCTAGCAGAAAGTGCTGTTCTTGTGAATGTACTTTGTATTCAGCCATTTTTAGTACAATAAATGGACTTATCAACATCCGCTTGCTGTGTTTGTAGTTTTACTTACAGATGAGCAGTTTAAATGCATGAGACCAGCTGTTTTTGAATTGACATAAAAATAAAGCGTACAAAGAAAACGTACTGTGATTACATTAGATGCTGATACTATGGCATTTTAATACCATGGCACTGAATACCATATTCATGTAATATGGTATTGGCATACTTCAAGATACAAGAATACATTTCCTGAAATATGGTTTTATGGTTATATACACCATCAAGATTACTTGATTATTTAAATAGTATATAGTATAGTATATAGTATAATATAATTAGTATATTAACCAGTAATATTGATGGTGTTTGTTATAAGTCTTTTATCAGTCACAAGAACTGAGAATGTCGAATATATGACAATGCAAATGAAGACAAGATCTGATGAAAGACAAAATGCATAATGCAAAAACACATATGAATTGTTATTTAGGTGAACTGTAAATTTTGTTTTTGAAGACAGCGCTTATGTATTTATTTATTTATTTATTTTCTCTCTGTTGAATCATAAAGCAGCAATCAACAATATCGTGTTTCCTTTCTCAGAGATAAAAGAAAAACACTCCGGCATTTGCATATCAGTACCCAAGGTGGTCAAGGAGGGTGACGACAGAATGTGACATTTTCAGAAATCAACAGAGCTTTTGTCATAGTTATCCCTCTATCTGAGTGGTATTTAAGGTCTAAAATAATATTGAGTGGATCATTAAAGAAGTGCAGGGTGCAAGTGTGTGTGTGTGTGTGTGTGTGTGTGTGTGTGTGTGTGTCTGTAGGGTGTGTGTCTGTAGGGTGCAAACTATGGAGGAGCTAGGGGGAGGTCGGCTCCCTTTAATAAGACATGGGCTCCCTGAAAACATGATTTGTGAAATTTTAGGGGGTCTTAAAAATATTGACATTGACAAATATAGAAAATTTTTGTTATTTTGATGTGCAATTTCAGTTTTGTATAATGTGATCATCTTGGATTATTATGTGTAAAATTGCAAAAATATCATTCATTCATGCATGACGGTGATTAAAACATAATTCACGTCAATAAAGATAGCTATACATGCTATTCTTGTCATGAGCATCAAGGTATGGTGGCGCTGCGGTGCAATTTACACTCATGTTTAGTACGTTAACGCAAAGATTTGTAGAAAAATATAAACGAGTATCCACTTCTTGGATTTCTGGACAAACAGAAAAGCAAGCTGACCTCAGGCCTCTGTGGTCGATTCTGTGTAAAGGTAAGGCATGTTATTACCAATTATGTGTTGTTATAGGTCTGTGTGACTATCAATGTCTTAAGCCTAATTGAACGGAGGAATTATGGTATTCTTCTGTAACCTGACAAGTAACTTTAACCGTTGTTCATGTGAACTCAAAGACAGCCGGATGCTTTGTTCATAGACTGTTTGTGGGTGGCTGTTTGCTGTTTGACCTATCAATTTGTGTCAATAAAGTATAGCTGTTACGTATCTTTATAAGTTCTCTTTTGAGGCATGCAAAAAAAAAAAAAAAAAAAAAAAACACAAGTGGGCTCCCCCAAAGGCCACAGTATAGTTCGACCACCGTGTGTGTGTTTGTGTGTGTGTGTGTGTTTTGTGTTTGTTTTTTTGTTTTTTTTGCTTGAGTGGGTGTAGTAGCAGTAATCACAAAACACATCCCAGGAAACTGCGACTCTATTTTCACGTTCTAATTCAGGCAGAGCTTCATGACAAGATGAAAGACATGCTTTTTGTTTTTCCACTCACACCTTGCACAAACACATCGTGTGTGTACGAGTGGGCTGTGAGAGATAGCGGTGATGTCAGCAAGCAACTAAAGGTATTTTAAACGCGACTGAATTTAATTCAATCATAACTTGCAGGCCTAATTAATGGTAAATATACATTTCCACCAGAGATACAGGTCCTTTAGAGAAGATCTGAGCTTCTCACTTTTATTTTTTTAACAAAATGTGTACGATTGCATTTTTGCAACATTTTACAGTTTTGAATTTAAAGTTTGTACATTTAAATTCTATACATGATGTATTTTTTTCCCCATTATGTATTCTATAGTTTTGAATTTGAATTGGTATATTAGATTTTTAGATGTGATCTGTAAGAATTTTGTGAGAAAAAAAAAAAAAAGTACAAGTACAAGTAAACTGAATTAATTAGCACTGTTTAAAAATACAAATCTAAAAATAAAAACAAAATAAAAATGACACAACTCATTTTGTTAACTGTGTGAGAACTCTGGACTACAGCTGGGATCATGAAAGATGAATGCTTTTCTGAAGCCTGAATGCACACATGGGCAAAAGGTGATCAATTATGTCATGTCAACTCATATACAATTATATATAAAAATGAGTTTGCAACAAGTTTTACAAATACAAAATCAGATATTTTTGCAATTATTTTTTTCTAGTCCCATAAAAATCCCTGTTTACTGATACTTTCCAGACGTAATCAGGGTTAACTTTACTTTGCATAATTGTAAATTGACAAATGCATAACAAATTGTGTCAAAGCAATAATATATATATATATATATATATATATATATATATATATATATATATATATATATATATATATATATATATATATTATTAGTATTTTCTTCAACCAACATGCACTGTATAAGCAAATAAACAACTTTGTCTCTTGCCTCTAAAATGCTGTTTGACATGCTAGGTGCTGCCCTTTGGCAAAAGACCTCCAGCCATACACACACAATCATTTTGTCTGAATAAGTAGGCTTGAGTGAACATTAAGTCTTTGGCGGCATGTGTGTATATGTGTGTCTGCGTTTGTATGTTTGTCTTAAGGGCACTACCTACGTGAACCGGCTGTGCATGCTCTCAGACAGATGGTGTGAGGCAGTGTTTGGCTAAACAGGGCATTTACCTGTTACCACACAATCAATCAGTGCAGGCAAACTCACATGCTCAGCGCGTTTCCAACACCTCTAGCGCAGATGTGTTCTAGTTTCAGATATATGGACGTGGCCACGCTATTCTCAGATCCCCGGGTCCTCACACAACTATATCCCAATGCCCTGCTCGAGCTGGCTAAGGACATGCCTGACTGTAAAGAGAATCCCATTAGCGAGGTCTTTAGTGTTTTGTGGGTCGGTTTTGGCCCGTCCACTCGAACTGGCACAATGCTGGCCTAGCGCTGGGCAAACAGAGGGTGCTTATTATAGTGCTGCGCTTCTGTGCCAGCCTAGCCAAGCCTGACAGTGCCAGCTCACAGCATAATCCACTCTCTCCACCTCCATCCTCTCTGTTTTCCAAATTACCTTCCATCTCTCACACTCCATAGACTATCCCTTCTTTTGTCCTGTACTGTCCTTTTGCATATGCAGATTTGACTTATTCCACCATCTTCAAACTTTCATTGGCAGTTTCTTTGTATATCCATTCCATTTTGATTGTGTAAATGTCCAGATGTTGATTGGCATCGGTGTACAGCTGAATTGACAATGATGTCCTGGACTCACATCACATTCTGTCATCTTTTTATGGAAAGTAGTTCCTGCCCTCAAAATAAAATAAAAATAATAATAATGAGATTAAAGTTGTAATGAAATGTAAAATTACCACAAAAATAAATAAATAAATAAATAAATAAATAAATAAATAAATAAATAAATAAATAAATATATATATATATATATATATATTGCTTTGACACAATTTGTTATGCATTTGTTATGCAATATTCATTCATTCATTCATTCATTCTAAATGCATTTCAATTCATCCATGCAAATGTTTCCTTTCATTTATTCATTTATTTAGAGTTCAGTAAATTTAACTTTCGGTCTTCGGTGAAACGACAGACTTTTCTGGTGGTATATGGATTACAGTGCCCTCCACTAATATTGGCACCCTTGGTAAATATTAGCAAAGAAGGCTGTGAAAATTAATTTGCATTGTTTAACCTTTTGATCTTTCATAAAAAAAAAAAAATATAATAAATAAAAATAAAAAATAAAAAATAAATAAATTCTAACCTTTCATTGAGGTAAAACAATTGAAAGTAGGGGAAACTCACATTATGAAATAAATGTTTTTCTCCACTGCATGTTGGCCACAATTATTGGTGCCCCTAGAAATTATTATGAGTAAAATATCTCTGAAGTATATTACCATTCATGGTTACTTTTTCAAGGTGACTAGGAGCATGGAATTGTCCAGCCATGGACAATAAATATGAAGCACAAAGACCAAATTCCCTTAATCATCCATCAGAATGAGTAAAACCAAAGAATATAGTTCTGATGTGCAGCAAAAGATTGTCGAGCTTCACAAAATAGAAAGTGACTAGGAAAATAGCTAAAGTATTGAAAATTCCCATTTCCACCATCAGGGCAATAATTAAGAAGTTCCAATCAAGTAAATATGTTACAAATCTGGAAGAGGACGTGTGTCTATATTGTCCTAATGCATGGCGAGGAGGAGAGTTTGAGTGGACAAAGACTCTCCAAGGATCACAGTTGGAGAATTGCAGAGATTAGTTGAGTCTTGGGGTCAAAAAGCCTAAAAAGATTATCAAACAGCACCTGCATCACCACAAGATGTTTGGAAGGGTTTCAGGTCCTCGCTCATCCAAAAACCAGCACCAGCATATTCAGTTGTCAGACAGGAATTTCAAAAGGGACCTGGTTCCGTGATCAGATGAAACAGGGATAAAAAGTACCCCATGCTCACGGTTAAGTATACTGCTGGATCTATAATTTTGTGGCCATATTTTTTTTTTTTTTTTTTTTTGCTGGAGGTCCTGGACATCTTCATCTACATCTACATGGTATCATGGATTTTAGCAAATGCCAATGGATAAAAAAATAAATAAAATCAAAACTTCACCGTTTCTGCTAGAAATCTTATAATGGGCCATGGTTGGGTCTTGGATCAAAATTAACACAACATGTACTGAGCACTGAGCACAAAATTAAGCTTTTGCCATGGTCATTCCAGTTCCCTGACCTGAACCCTATAGAAAATAAGTGAGATAAACTGAAGAGAAGAAACGCCAACATGGAGCTGGGAATCTGAAGGATCTGGAGAGCTTCTGATCTCTTGTCAGGTGTTCTCAACTCATCAGGCTCAGACTCAGAGCTGTTATCTTGGGAAAGGGATGGTGAAATTATTGGGTGCCAATAATTGTGGCCAATGTGAACTAGAGAAAAACATTATGGATTAACAATGCAGATTTATTTTTTATTTTATTTACCAAGGGTGCCAGTATTAGTGGGGGCCACTGTACTTCTCCAATCATTTTGTCTGCTTAAATCCCGCCCCTTTTAGTACAATCCACTGCAAAATCACATTCAGATCTGTCTCCATCCAATCAACGACCAGTGGATAAATCTAAGTCCCCGCCCTTGATAATCTGATTCACTCAGATATACGTCATGAAATAAATGATCTGCCACTACTTCTTTTACATTGCGAGATATAAGACATCATGTAATATAAATGTCAATATCAAGAGAATATCACATTGTGAGATATAAAGTCAAAGTTATGAGAAACAAAGTCACAACTCTGAGATATAAAGACACAATGTGTGGTATAAAGTTTCAATTATTGGAAAAAAAGTCCCATTGTGAGATATAAAGTAGCAATTTCAAGTAAAAAAAAAAAGTCACAACTGCAAGATATCTAATGTCACAATGAGTGGTATAAAGTCTCAAAAAGCACAATATTTAGTATAAAGTTGCAATTATGAGAGAACAAAAAAAAAAAAAGTCATATGGTGAGATATCGCAATTATGAAATAAGAAAAAAAACAGTCCCAGTTGCAAAATCATAATGTCTGGAATAAAGTCGCAATTGCGAGAAAGTCACAATTGTGAGATTTTATTTTTATTTTTTTATTTTTTATGGTGTTTTTGTAAGTTGCCACTGTTTACTTCACTTGTCAAAGTTCATCTCAGTTGTTTTCTTTCACTTCTGTCCTGTTGTCTCCCACTGCTCGCCATATCCCCTTAATTGTTTTCACTCTCTGCAAACCTTCTTTTTCCACAGTGCCTGTGATTTGCAGCGCTGTGCGTGACAGGCAGACAGGTTGAGAAGGGAGTGAGGGACAGGCAGAGATAAGCAGATATCTGATAGAGAGGAAATGTGCTCCTGTGGCGAGGACGCTCGTTAGCGTTAGCGCTGGCTAATCCTCTCTTATTAATGGGCTCCATTGCAGTGCTGTTGTGTGCGCAGAGGATTAGCTGTTGTTTGTCTCTCCTCCTGTGTTATGTTGTTCTAGCCTCATGTGGGTCAGAGGGGAGACTATTACTGAGCTGCCCTGTTATAGTGGTGCGGCGGCTCACACAGACTCGTTTGGTGGTGGCGCTCAGCATCAGTGTACAGCTGAATTGACAATGAAGTTCCGGAAACACACACACACACTCACAACCAGTTTATTTCTTACACCCCTAGTGCTTTTGGATGAGGGTGTAGGATTTTGTGTGTGGGCGTGTTTTCTTTGGATAGGGTTTCTGGTAAGCCACAGGGCGAATGTGTTTCTGCCCCAGTTAGGCCGCCCTGCCCTGGCATGGCCTGAACTGGCATGAGTGTGTGACTGATACCCATGGGCACTTGTTATTCTAGAGCACAGAGGACGTGGGAAGACACTTGTAACGAAAAGCCACACAAACATCAGTCACCGAACACCTCTAAATCTGAACTCAGGTCAGCATCGGTGTAGTCTTGCTCATTCCTAAATGTCACAGAACAAATTCATTTTGAGCTGAAAATAGTACTGCTTTCAGCAGAAGAGTGTTAAAACAAAGGCCTTTCATCTTTTCTGTCCTGTCAGTTTACAATATGTAAAGCAGAGAGATCACAAACTGAATTTGTTTTTGTCAAAAGGAACTGTACTCCTTAAAGCTAGTCGGACACTAATTTTGTGCTTTTCACTTTATGGAGAAACAACCTGATTTTTGAATGAAGTATAATAACTTGACATAGAATTAAGTATTTTATCATAAAATATCACACTTTTCATCTTTAAATAGCCGAAAGCCTTTATTTAAAGGCACACTGCCAATGATTAATTTGCTACTTGCTATAACGAGTTGGACTCATTCAGAAGAACATTTTACTGTCAAAAATGCTTATGTACCCTTGAGCAGAATATCTTCAAAATGTTGGGCTGTTTTCCAGCAAATGAAAGAATTTTGAGTTTATAGTTTTTTTTGTGTTGAGTAGTACATTAGCATATTGATAGCTTCGAAGGCAACAGTCATGATCTAAATAGTTATATAAAAAGTTATATTAAAAATAAAAATACAAAATAAAATATTAAAATTCTAACATGTATTTCAGATATCAACTTATATTAAGTTATCAGCCATTTCAGAGGCTAAAATGATTATCACAGGCTTCACAGGTGTGATTGTTACCCTTTGAAGTCAGGGTGAAGTCAGGCAGTGTGTGTGTGTGTGTGTGTGTGTGTGTGTGTGTGTGTGTGTGTGTGTGTGTGTGTGTGTGTGTGTGTGTGTGTGTGTGTGTGTGTGTGTGTGTGTGCGCGTGTGCGTGTGTGCGTGTGTGTGCTAGCAGTATATCAGGGGACACTTTGCTCCTCTGTGGTGGATCTCTCGGTGGGTGTGTTCCCGCCATGCATGTTTGTGTGTGTGTGTGTGTGTGTTACGTGTGTAAAGATGTGTACCGTGGAGAGATCTCACAGTGTGCAACCAGAAGAAGTATTGTACTGGTTAATTAGCAGCACAGCAGTCATATCCACACACGGACTGGGCTTCAGAGCTCTCTGACACACAAAACACACACACACAACCGTGAGTACATTGTGTTGATGTTGCACACTTACACCACGCTCATGCTGACATGTCCTTCAGACCACTCTATTGTTTTTGACTGTATGTCCTCTTTCATCCCCTGAAACTACTCTTTCGATCACCATCAGCTTTGTTCTTTTAACCATTTCATTTTCTTTCAGCCTAATTTTTCTAACAATGTTCAACATCGGACAGCCATGCGTCATAGAAAAATTCTCATTCCCATCGCATTTTAAATAATGTGTTGTAGTGTTGTATTTAATAACATTCTGTGAAAAAAGTTAAACATTGTAAAATCGGCCACCACTTTTCATTTCATGACTAGAATTGTATGTATCCTAAATACTCACAATTAAACATTTAATTTAAAAATACTGCATAATAAAAATTAATATACGTTGTTTTGTTTTTTTTTCCACACGTCACATATTCTTATTTTAGACTGATGAAAGCATAAAAGTTTTCGTTTCAAGAGAGATTTTAATGTGTAGCTTCATACGCTACTGTTCAAAAGTTGTTGGTTGTTAAAAAAATTATGTTTTTATTTACTCACCAAGGTTGCTTTTATTTGATCAAAAATACAGTAATATTGTGAAATATTATTACAATTTGAAATATTTCAGTATATTTTAAAATGTTATTTATTCCCGTGATGGTAAACCTATATGTTCAGCATCATTATAAATAAACATTTCTTATTATAAATAGTTATGGAATTTCACCCTCATCAGACCGTTTATTCTTATATATGAAAACTACCAGTGTTGTTCAGACTGCCAAGGCTTTTCTGTGATATGTTGCCTTTAAGGTCTTATGAAATGCATATTTATGCTCATTCTGGCCTTTATCAGTGGAGTGAGCTACTGTATTTAACTTTAGGGGTTCCCTCAAGAGGAAAATGGCATTCATTTCCATTTAAAATCAAAGCTCTTTGCTTAAGGAATCTAGAGCGGGGATAGCAGTCAGACACAAAGCTTGTATTTATGTTTGTTTCTTGTTGTGCAACTTGGCCAGATGTAATGTTGCAAATAGAGTGTATGAGACTCCTGCGCATTTGCTTGTTAGAGCCTCTGTGGCTTTGTGAATCCATCTAATTTATCTTCTCCCCAAAATCACTTTATAATCAGCAAGTCCAGAAACGACTTCATTCCTACCCTACTACTGTATGTTACCTCATAAAACCCCAAAAGCCAAGTTTAGGGAATCATAACAATAACTCGCCCTCAGTAGTTTGCTAAGGAGAGCCAGAAAGCATCACACAATGTGTTGATGTTCCCCATCTTTCAGCTTCAAACATTAGCACCTTACTTCCTGTCATGTAACGTACAAGCGGAAGTGAATTGGAGAAAAAACAGAAAAGTAATAATGGCATTGTACGCTCACTTTCTTGTGACCTCTTTCACTCGTTTCCATTGTTATTCTGCTTCTAATCTGCAATGCAAGGGAATTAAAGCTGGGAGCTTTGCCCACTATCAGTAGCAGAGAGAAAAATGGATTGTGTTTAATAATGAATCAAACAAGTTCAGCAGCACGCACACACACAGCATACACACTTCCTATATTCACCTTAAATATTGAAAGCCCTTGATTCTTTGCACACTTTTTTGGTGGGGAAGGAAGAAAAAAAAAAAAGAAAGGAGAAGACAAAAACAGAAGAAATACAGAGCATATAGAGATTCTTTGGGATGTCCTGCGTTGTTTTCCTTTGAAGAGTCTCTAGTTTCCATATTCTGTGAGTTCAGGTGGGCGTTCGAACTCTAGAAGCATGTGCTGATTGATAGACTAGCCTACTTCTAACTGGATTTTACTTGCAAACTGTATTTTAAATCAGTGATTTATCTCCCAAGCTGAATTTTATTTCATTTATTTATTTATTTATTTATTTATTTATTTATTTATTTATTTATTTATTTATTTATTTTTAAATCTGTTAGTGTTTCCACTGGTTCACAAACTGAAGGAAATATTTGTTAAATGCTAAAAAAATTATTAATCTAGCGATATAATCATGCATAATTAGGATAAATAAATTAATAAATATGTGCATAAACATAAGGGAAGGCAGAAAGCTTTTTCAACCATATTTTATGGTATGTGGGTGCAAGTTATTTGTTTCCCTAGCGACATGGTTAATGCTATTATAATATTTAGCCTATTGTTTGTTCCATGTGTTAGGCTGGTAAATAACATTTTCACTGTGTTTATTATTTTATAAAAAGAAAATTGTCTTGTTAGCCTGCTTTATTTTAGTAATTGTTCATATTTTGACCCCATTTGGTTCCTAATTATATTTCATACATTTTCAATTTCAGTGGTGCTTTGTATGATAAACTATTTTGTTAGTGTGTTGGGTCAGCACTTGATTCCCGATGTAGAATCTGGGTCTTGAAGTAATAACCACTGATTTAGACCAACATGGGGTTTGACCCAGTACAATAACATACTGACACAAATCTATTTCCTCTCTCACCAAGCATCCAGTAGCTCCATCTTTTCCCCCCATAGGCCTGAGAACGAGAGAATAAGGAAGATAAGTTGGAATGTAAGCAATGCTGCACATTGATTTAACTAATGCACCTCTGTGATAAGGGTACCGAGAGAGAGCACATTATTTATTGAAAAACAATACATTGGGCATTTAAGATAATCTCTGGTTCATTTTAGTTTCATTTTCACTCCGTTCAGTTTTTATCTTACTCACTAAAAAGAAGAAGAAGAAGAAGAAGAAGAAAAGGATTTCTTTCTGTTATGATTTCTATGTCTTAAGTATTTTACTATAGTGTTTTTTGGGGGGGTTTTTTTCTTCAGTTATCTCATTTCAGCCTCTAACAAGATAGAAAAAGAAACACAGGCAGTTTAACTTGAGAGATACTTGCCCGAGGCACTATTAGATTTAACTTGTATTAACTCTGTTTAATACAGCAAGCCATTTTACTACGTGAACAGTATGTGAAATAATGGTAGATCTGACTTATCTCCTGAAGTTTGCGTCTTCAGGAGCTAATCACCATGCAGATCAAATACAGAACTCAGTTCTGTTTTCATGTTCAGTGTGGAGAGAGAAAATGCTAAATGAAAGCAATGCTGCTTTTTTGTCTTTCCATTTTCTCAGATAATGATGGTAAATTTGGAATTTGGAGCATGAAATGATGCTACAGTGGCAGAGAGAGTGAGGAGGAAAGAGAGAGAGAATAAGAACAACAACTAGAAAAGAATAACAACAGAGACATCACACAACTGTGCAGCAAACAAAACAATCATCTTGCAGTTCTGAAAGCTGAATGTGTCCCATTGAGGGGAAGAATTGTTCAAAAAGGTCAAAACTTATCTGCATGACTGCACTCTTATAGGCAGGATGGGAAGCTGACTGTTTTAATATGTTCCCCTAAACAACAACTGCATATAAAGCAACCCAGCACAGCTTCCTGACAATTACGTTAATGAGAGAATAGCTTGTTACTCTTCTTCTCTCAGCGCTTGATGTAGATTTTCTGAGAATATCTTTTAGTTTATGCTTTTTTTTTCTTGTCCCTAGAATTACATATTGCTGTTTGTAAGACCACCACTAACCTCCTCTAACAAAACAATGCTTTTCTAACACATTTAATATCTTTTAATAACTGGTACACATTATATTTTCTAGTCATCAAATCAAGTAGATTATATACTTCACTGATATGTTTGTATCACTCTGCAGATACTTTATGTATCTGTGTTAGTAGTGGGGATTTTCAGTGACTCTTTCTGTAAATTACAGTTACACCGGTAGATGGCGACAAGTGTATTAATGAATGAGTTATTAATTAATTTATTCAAACTATTTATCAAAACCTTTGATTCAGTTAGGCATTAAACATTTGAATGTAATTCACTGATTAATTAAATTATTCGACATATTCAAAACCATTGATTCATTTAGGAATCGTCCAACATCACATACTCTCTGAGTAGATTTCTTTTGAATAAGTAATTGCATTGTGACACTGTAAAAGAATGTTCTATATAGTATGAATGTGTGTAGTATGAATATAATTTGGACATAGTTCAGCCGTCATGTTGTCATTGTCGTGTGACATTGTCTCCACTGGCCTCATGGTGACAACACATAGTAAAGTGTCTATTGGATGCACAATTTACAATCTGTCAGAAGTAGTAAGTCATCCGGGTACTTTTCACCTATACTGTTTTATGAGTACTGTGAAGTCTGACATACTACTCATACCACATACTGACTTTTTGCCTACTAGGGTGCAGTCAATGACTTTGAGTGATTCATTGAATCATTCATTAACTCTTACAGGTCTGCACAGTTTTGGGGCCCTTTAGAACTTTTGACATGCTCTGACATTTGTGTTTTTTTTTCAGTTGCTTAGACACATATAACAAACGTGTCATTACACTGTATTCAGCGCAAACTGGGCTACCATAAAAGGTGAGAAACATGTATGTACAAGCTTGTATTTTTCGGAGAATAATGTTTGTGTGGTTTAAAAAAAGAAAGAAAAAAGTAAGGCCACAAAATGCACAATAGATATGTGTCCACAAGACTTTTGACTAATGGGTGTTGTTGCCTAGAGTTTTGGCTTCAAACTGATGTGAGAATCATTGTGCCTACAACAATACATTGATTGAAATTTTGTAAGACACTTTTTGTTTACAAACCTATCTGCAAAGAGGTGTGAACGATCATGAATAATGCTGTGATTTACACCTGAGATAACAAAAGAACCGCATAATGAGCGGCATAATGGTTGAGCCTTTGAGTCAGGCTATGTGAGAGGGAGCTAATGAACAGGACAAAATAAATGTATTTTTTGTAGTTTATTTAGAATATAGTTAACAATATAAAGTGAGAGCCAAAGGCACAATGTCATATGTGGACCAGTATAAGGTCACTATGATTCTCACAAAAATAACATCTGTGAGAATACTGATAAACAGGATCAACTATTGTATTAACCTTAAACCGATTTGTGCAAAAAGCTGAATTATTCAATAACGAATAATTCTCTTGTCTCTTGGCATTGAAATTTGTTTAGTTTTTGTCTAGAAAATAATGCAATTTACTGCTAAACTACATCCATATGCTTTCTTTTTAATGAGTGTCTATGGATTTTAAGTAGCCCTTCTTGACATTCAGAACATGGCGCTGATGTAACGTGCACTATACTGTCTGGAGTTGTTTAAATACACTCATTATTAATCATTCCTTCCTCATATACTGAACTATACATGCCATGTAGAGAATGAACAAGCAAGTCAGCAGTTTTACACAAAATATAAGCATGAATGTGTAAAATGTTTCTGTTGCTTAGATTCTCTCATCCACATTGCGAGTTCAGCACTGCAGCGAGATGTCATTATATACATGAGCAGAGGAAAAACTTTCAGTTTTATGTCCTTTTTCCATACTGACAGCCTGTCAGCGACAGCTACTCTCAGTTGTTGCATGAGAAAGTCTCTTGGCATTGTGCTGACGCTTACATCATTACCATAGCAACAATAGAGATATATCACATGTTCACTAAGCTAAGCAAACGGATCCAGTTTCGCAACTTACAAAATTACAGTGCAGAAAGTCAATCCCAAAGACTAATTTGTTGTAAACCAAAATGGGATCTCCTTAAAACAATGTAAGACGCTATCTGAAGCTTTGCCAGATTATTATATATCTGTTTTATTTTTTTGTTGTTGTTGTTGTTTTGTTTAAATAGTAGCAACTACTGTATTTCAGCTGAAACTACGGTTACCATGATAAGTCTTTGTAAGGATTCATCGTCTGTGTTCTGGAGCTTTTGAGTGTTCTTTTGGGACAGGTGAAGAAAGAGGAGGATGCTGGGTT